>VWZN01016722.1:387236-591755 GCA_013396955.1 Regulus satrapa | reverse complement strand
TGGAAAAAACAGAAACCGGGCTGGGGGGCCTGGAATAACAGCAGAAACCGGGGCTGGAAAACAGCAAAAACCGGGTTGGAGGCTGGAAATAACAGCATAAACCGGGCTGGGGGCTGGAAAACGGCATAAACCGGGCCGGGGGCCCCGCCGGGCTGCCCCGGAGCGCCCAGGGCAGCGGCAGAAATCCCGGGAGCCAGAGGAATCTCAGCGGGCACCGGGCCGGGCTGTGCAGGGAGCATTTCAGTGCAGAGCCTTGTCAGCACACTGGGGCCAGATCCCGGCCACGACCGGGCTTTCCCTGCCCGGGGAAGGGAGGACTTGCGGCACTGAGTACAACTTTTCGAATAAAGTTTATAAACCAGAGTTTGTTTTTTTTTTTCCTAAAATTGTGTGATCTGGGCTGAAACTTTCAGTGTTGTGCACTGCGGGGTTGTTGCTTCCATGGCTCTTCAAGAAGTACGGAGAAACACGTTGTTTTGAATATTTTATAATAAAATTCTATAAGGAAGCACATGACGGTTGTGGTTCACAGTGGGAATTATCCCATATCCTTAGATTCCGCATGCCCATAAATGCCGGGAGGGCTGCTGGAATGTGTGAAAAACTCTTGGCATCGTTGTGCAGAAAGGGCTAAAATATTTAAAATAGTGAGGGAAGAAATGCAGGAGCACTGGAGGAGGGGTGAGTAGTTTGTGTCAGCATTTAGAAATACGTCCTACCATGTGAATTTATCAGAGGACACCAAGTGTACAGGTGGGAACACCCTTGATCTTTGTGGAACAATTTAATACCAGCTGGAAAACATTTGGTGTCCAAAAAAAAAAAAAAAAGGCAAAATAAACAAAAGGTGTTTGTTTTGTTTTTGTTTTTGTTTTTTTAATGGAGAGTGTAAGAAAGCAATGTGTGGTGATGATTCTGTGAGTGCCCTAAGTCCTCTGGTAATGGAAATGATTGAGCAGGAAGACAGTGGAGCGCAGAAAGGGCTCTGTGCAGTAGAAGGGGCAGCACTGTAAAATAACTTCAGACCTTCCTGGGACATCAACATTTGGGACAAGGACGTGAACAGCGCTTAAATCAGATAAAGAACAAAAATGGAAGACTTGGTTAAAAAGATGTAATTACAGAAAGATGGAGGGAGCGTTTTCCAGACAGCTGAGCCATTTCCAGAGAAATGCATAGAAAATACCTGGAAATTAACTCAAATTGCATCGTTTTATTGTTAATTTAAAGGATCCTGTGTCTCTCTGCAGAGCCCTGTTAGCTGTTTGGGTAGGTCACATACAAACACATGTCCCTGTAATTAATTACTTCATTCTTTGCTTTTTTTGAATAAATGTAAATTTAAGGACAGACTCAACTGTGCCTTCAAACAAGTTAACATTTGTATAGTGAATGTTTTCATGATTACGGTTCAATGTATAATTTGTAGAGTCAAATTTCAGCTTAAAATTTTTAAAACACCAGATAAAAGTTCCCAACTAGGAAGAAGTAGCTTATTAGCCAGACGTGGCCTCTTTTGATTTTGGATGAATACAACTGGATTTCATCCTTAACATGTTATTTTAGTAATGTCCTGTAATTAAATGCTTCTTCATGTTTGAACAATAAAAAAGCCTTTGCTAAAAAGGCAGAACCTCTCTCCTGACAATGTAATGAAAAGCTTCTGTTGTTGAGGAACAGTTCCTTTGAAAGGTAATATGTGAGAATTATTCTTCCTTGTCTCTCTGAAAGCCTCCTCTTTACCGTCAGCTGGCGATGGGAGTGGTGCTCACGATGCACAGACCCGCAGCACAGAGCTTTTGGACAGGAGTGGGAGGAGCGCCTGATGCCCCTGGACTGGGCAGCCCTGCCGGGGGATCTCAACGAGTCAGAGAGGTGGGCAGAGAGGAACAGTCTGGAATTCTACAAAGGCAGATGCACGGTCCTGCATCTGGGAGGAACAGGAGCAAGGCACCAGCACGGACAGGGAGCTGCGGGGGAGCAGCTCTGCAGAGCGGGACCGGGGGATGCTGCTCCTTCCCAAGGGATCCGTTCTGGGGTTCTGTGCTGAGGGAGGTCCCGTGTCCCCCCCTGAGCAGATGCTTATGGCTTGGGGCCTGACCTCACGCGAATGCTGGTGTTCAGCACTCACCAGCCAGCTGAAAGTGGCCCAGTCCATCCAGGGGTCTGCAGCAATCCACCCCCTTCTCTCCATGGCAATCTGTAGGACAAAATGCCTCTTTTCAAAGTACTTGTAATGTTCTCTGAGTCACCCTGGGTGTTTGTCACCGAAAAAGAGTGGACTAATCAGTAGTTATTTTGCAATTATTCTGTCTCTGGAAAGCTTTACATATACGAAATTGAAGGTTTCCTTGAAATTTCCAGCAGTGTCGGCCAGAGGGGTAAATGCTGCCAAGATCTGTAGAGATCCAGGCAGGACCTGGGCAGTCAGACACTCCCCGGCTAATGCTCTTTAATCTCCAATCACAAGATTACCCGCTGCAGGACTGCTGTGAATGCTGCCAGGCATCAGCTGGAAACTTGTTTGAGGGAATGAAAGCAAAACAAAACATATTTGCATAATCCCAGTTTGGATCAGGAGTACAGTTTGGAAATGTGCACAGCCAGGATTGCAAGTGGAACATGAAATGGACTGAGCTTTTTTTGTTTTTTGTGGATGTACTTATTAAAAATATTGAAAGAAGCCTCAATTGCAATGAGGTAGTGTTTGTGTGGAAAAAGAAGTATTGTTCTAAATAGTACTTTTGTAAGGATCAGCAGATGGAAACTGAAGCAACACTTATTCCAGTTTAGAAAGATTGAACATAACAACTGCTGCAGTAAATCTATATTTCTATGCCCATAAATTCCTTTGAGCTAAGATTAAGTATCTTTTTGGAGGATTAACTTTGGTAAAGTATGTGTTAAGCTTTAGTCAAATGTAAATAATTGCACAGAGTCAAAGAGTGACGCTTCTCCACTAAGGCATTTGATTAGCCCTGGGTAGCTGGCTCAGGAGGGAGCGTGTCTGCCTCCAAGAGGGCCAGAGAGGTGTTAGGCAGATGCACAATTCTGAATGGAGAGCAGGTTTCCTATGAGATTTGAGTAAAGTGTGAGTGGAAATTGTGATGCCCCGAGACAATGTTGCGTATGGAAGTGGCTAATCAATTAGCATTTTGGGGAGGCTGAGCAATATACTTACTGCATGCCACACAGAAATAGCGTGAGCACAGCTACCAGGCTAATAGCCTGCTGTGAAAACATCTTGAAGATGATGGGAACATTGCAGCTTCACACTTGTGTAAGCTAATGCAGTCTCCAAAACAGGATGCTTCCCCATCAGCCGTTAATGGTGAAGAGGAATCGTACTGTTCCAGAGGCTCCTTTTCCCTTTATGAGTGGCAGGAATTGAATGGCAGGCGTTCAGAAGACACAGGAGGAATTTTTACAGGTTTGTGTGTGACCCAGAGCATTTGTTCAGCTCTTAACTTCTGCTGGTGTTGTGTTCAGGCTGATTCAGAGTATACAGACACCTCACCTTTGAAATAGGGCAGAACCTCTGCTGCCTCCTCACAACCTTTGATTTGGCTTTTGTGTCCATGGATCCAAACACGTATCACTGAGCACCATTCACTGATGATTCATTGGGCTGCATTCTCAGAGCTGCACTCAAGAAGCCAACAGTGTAAATGTAATAAAGGATCTTAAGGTGACCACTGTGGCAATCCAAATGCTTTCATACTCACACAGAGCAGAAAAGGTGCTGTGCCAACAACACCCATGGTTTCAGTTTTATAAAAATGTATTTCTGTGCTCTGAGCTCCTCTTTATTGCCTTCAGTGGTGATAGCACAGGGAAAGAATGGCACATTTCCTATAAATTGGCATGGGCTGCTGGCTTTCTGTTGAGAGAAGTATTGTTTATTAGAGGAACAGTTGGCCACGCTCACTGGCAACCTTTCTCATCTATTTGAGTGATAGATAGGAGCAGCCTTACTTCATGGACAGATGCATCCATGGTTGTGTGCTGTTTTGTTCTTCATGTAGGAATAATGTGTCGTTTGAATCACTGACAAATGTGTTGTGGCCATCCACAAACCCCAAATTTCCCAATAGCTGAAGCATACCATTTCTTTTAAGTTTCATTGATACTGCAAACCTTGTGGAAATTAAGCCCTTGTAAATATGTACTAATTACTTTTACAGAGAAATCTGATTGCACCATGAAAATACAAGGCAAATGTATTATTTTGGATAACTCCTGCCTTCTTTGTAGGAGAAGAAGAAAAAGGGCAGGGTGTAACAAGGATAAGGGGGACTTTTGTTGTCTTCCTTGGTCAGATGATTATGTTCAGTAATGCATGAAGTGTGTAGTAAAAGCATAGAAGAGATACAAATTTTAAGCCCTAGTCTAGTCTTCTGAGCCCAGGCACAATTTTTAAGCTACTTAGAGCTAGCTGTTCCTCTGTGAAGTCCACATAAGGGTTTTACCCTAGGAAGATATTGAAACTGGGCTACATTGATTTCTACTAAGTTTATGTCAAACACAGCATTTTCTGAAGAAAGAAATTAATTAATAATTATACAGAATTATTATTATTATTTATTAATCAATACAGAAAGTATTAATGTAATTGTGATCTGAGTGATAAAACTTGGCTCCTGGTCAAGGTTAAATTATACAAAAATATTTTGTGATCATTTTGTCTTGATCATTTTTTACAGTGAAAAGCCAATGTCACATGAAAAGAGGAGATTCCTTGTCACCTAATTTGTGTGTCAGCACTGAGGTATCAAATTATATCCTATTTGCTGTACTGCCTCAGCTAAAACAAGAACACAAAACCAGCTCTTGACTGCAGCAAGTGTAGTATCCTAAGAAAAAAAGCACTGAAATTTACATCAAACCAGAATAAAATTTTGCTTAATTGAGATAAAAGATAAGAAGGAAGCTTATTATTCTTCCATCAAGCAGCTGCTGTGATTGTTAATTAGGGAAAGAAATTAAAAGCTGTCAGTTCATTTTGGCTAAAACTGAGTCCAGCAGCTCGGCATGGATTAACTTGGATCAAGAAGTGTACAGCCCTTCAACCAACATCAGTTATGATTTTGCGTTGTTTTTTTTTCCCTCTGAGATATATGAACCACTTTTCTCCCCAAAACTACTATACTGAGTTTCCCTAAATCCTCTGATTCCTGCTCCTTTTAGATCTATGGATAAAACTCTCTCATGATGCTGGAACTGTGTAGCTGAAGAGCCCTTAGGAAATGCCAAGTGTCTTTGTTTCAGCTGCCTTGGAGAGGGCATCACAAAGGACATGGTCCAGCTGTAGCAGCACCAAGGCTCCGTCCCCGTCCTGGGAGGGCTGAAGTCTTCCTTCCTTTTCTCTTCCCCACTCCGGGGCACAGAGGGAAACCACACCCCTGTTTCTGCCGTGTCCTGCAGCTGGCAGAGCCTGGGATGGACCCACATTTCCCGATGCCAGGTGTGCCGTTCTCCCTGCTCCTTGCATTTCGCACAGGCTGCGGTGGGAACGGGCCCTTGGTTACTGTACCCAGTTGTTGACTCTGCAATCATCTCAGGGGGGGAACACGCTTGCTGAATTTGTGTACATGCTTTTTTTCAGTCTTCTGTAGATACGTCTGCCTAATGAAAACTCAATAAAATTTTAATGCTTAAAAAACCCCCGGACAACAGCCCAAGCCTTTCATCATTGTCTCATTGCAGGCAGGTCACGCCAGGGTGTCACTAGCCCAGAATCTAAACAGCATCTAACCAGCAGAAGTCATTCTTCAAACGTGAATCCCAGAATGAGCCACTGCATTATGTAACATTTATGAATTATTCATCGGCTCTGTTTTAGCATTCATCCTGCACTTAAGCTAAAGCCAGCCCTGTATTTGCAGGTAAAAACCAACAGTTTCCATTACAGCGGAAAATGCTGTAAATTGTCACTTTATTCTTGGCTGGCAATATTGTTACCGTGATAAAGTTACATACGGATAGAAATTGTATCGCTTCATACTTCGCAGTCCTCCAACTCCCGCTATCTACATGTAAGCCTGGTTTTATATGTATTTATACAATCATACACGGCAGAAACTCTACCTTTGGACTTGGAGCAATACCAGAGAGGCAAAATACAAGGGCTGTGTAAGTAACAACATATTCAAGTAGCCAGCATCACATTATACTTTGGGCTGTGTGCTAGGCAATCTTTCACGTCCACTTCTCTTTCTTTATCCGTTCATTTCTTAGCATGACTTTTCCTTGTGCAGTACACATGCTGCATTCAGCATCTCCTTTTTTTCAGCTGTTACAAATTGTATTTTTTGACTTTTCCCTTTGTTTGTGCACAGCAGTGGAATCCGTTGATTCACAAGGATAATAACCTACAGTGGTTGGCTCTGTCTGCAATACTGACTGTATAAATCAATATAATTGACTGGTGATATTAATAATTTCAGCAAATTTTCGAGCCCAGTGCTGCAGCTTTCATTCAATTACATATTATTTAGTCCCCCATAGTTATGTAAGACAGCAGGAACGTGGGTTATGTAACCTAAAGGACAAGTTCTTTTTACTTTCAAAGTAATTATAGCTTTCTTCCTGCAGTGAAAGGGTCAAATGCTCCTCCCCGGGCCCACTCAGATGACTGCAGAAGACATGAAAGTTTGGATTGCAGTTGGATGGCAGCTCTCTAAATGTCAGTCCACTGACTAGAACAGAGATTTTCCAATTTTGGTGTGTTTCATCAGGCTATGGGACCAAAGGACAATAAAATTAACTCTCTAATGTTTGCCCATGTGGCCCGTGTAGCCCATGTCCCTGTCGTCAGTTGTCCGGAAAACTTTTTAAAGTGCTTGAAAAAAGGTCTGAGAGCAGGTCTGAGGGATCAGCTCCCCTAGATGGGCCTGGATATCCCCAGGGCCTATGCAAACTATCCAAATTCACATTCAGGATTTCTGAAGAGAGCTGGAAAATGGTGAAGATCAGACTGTGTCACGCATGCATGAGTCAAAGAGCCTTGACTGTGGAACAGGAGGACCATCCTTTCATGAAAATTCAGCCCCATGAGGTTCATTTTGAATTACCTGCTGCTACTGCTTATATACTGTACATATCCAGTGATTAATTGCTTTCATTCTCTCCACAATCTCTTCCTTTTCACTTTTTTTTTTAATATATGTATGTTTTTAATCCTTTATCACTGTGCTAAGCCTAACACAAACATGGGAAAACTACAGAGTAGTCACAGATGTATTACTGTAGATTTAATCCTTTACTTTGCACTTGAGATTAAATCTGTGCTGGGCCCAGTCCCTTTAATCCCAGGTATCTGGCCTTGGAAGAGAACGAGGCACAAGTGTGAGACTCAGAAGCCTGGGATTTCTCATTTCATTTGCAGCTCCAGGGTGGGGAATGCCAAACAGGTTGCAGTGGGGGCAGGTTTCTAGCAGCAGTAATCAGCAAGTGACTGATTTTGTGGCTGGCATCTTCTTGGCTCCTCCATGTGTTCCACTTTTGTGCAGTTGCTGGAGAGCTGTGAAGCTGTCTATAGGTGAGAGAGTGTGAATTTATTGCTGCACCATTACCATTTATTTTTTGGATATGTCTTTCTTTAATGTTCTATGCCACAAATGCTTGCATCACCTTGTCTAGGAATGCTTTACGCTAAAAGCATCCAATTCTTCCTTGCTTACAGTTATATTTTTTATAAAAGTGCATTTATTATGCCACAAATGCCTCTAAACTGCTGAAAATGGTACCTCTTTCCTTGCGTGGTGAGGGCTCATTACTGCATCTCTTGGAGATGATTTTACTCTGTTTTACTTCTCTGTTCTGTATCACCAGATGAGAACACAACTTCTCAAAGGGAAACATGGATATTAACTCCACGCATTTGTGCCCTAAATCCCCTGAGCAAGCGTCCAGGTGAGAGCTGTGTGTGCTGAGCAGGGGTCTGGCACTGCCTGCCAGGACAGGGATGGGGCAGTGGAGTTTCCTTCCCTCGACGGAGGCTGTGTTTGAGTCTTATTCTCTGTCAGCTGCCAGGTTGTGTTAGACCTAGAGGCACTCACTTGGGAGGATTTTCCTTCACCAATTTATTTGAAGCCAGCCAACAGGCTTAGAAATGAGGTGGAAGGAATATTAACAGCAGATGAAGAGGCAGATGGCACAACTGTATATGTTTCATTTCCTGTGGGAAACCAGACGAGGTTTTCTGTCAGAAACTTGCAGTTTTGAAACATTTAATGGGAAGTCATTTGAAGCCCACCTCTGTAAATTGCAGGAATTTGAATGTGATGTCTTGATCTTTGTGCATAGTTTAGTCCTGTGGGAATAACCACATACTGAATGTGAGTCAGGTGACTAAAATTTTATATTTGTCATTTCCTCTGTGCTGGTATTCCCTGTCTGTGAAATGGGAATAGCATTACCTCTTACCTCCTGTCAGCACTGTAGATTGAACCTCATAAAAATCCTGTAAGAATTGCTACTGAAAAGCTGATAAGGAAAGAGAATTTTGTTTCCAAACTAGGATTTACCTATGATGCAGGAGGAAGGGCCAAATTCTCAGCAATAAAACAAAGATTCCCTGCCAGTAAAGCTGTCTGGTGCTGTCAGTCTGTGTGTGAAAGTGGCTGCAGTCCTGGGGATAACTGGGATGTATCCCACACCTCATGGCACTGCCATAATGCATTTGTACAACTAAGGCTGGACAAATAGGATTGTCTGTGGCAGTTCCCCAGCGCTTGGCTTTTGTGCTTTACTAACTCCCCTGTAAGCTCCTTGGCATGTATGGAAGTGTAACAGCAGAATTCCTCCCCTACAGACATGCCCGCTGCATGGGGGGGACATGCTCTGGGACTGAAGGAGGTCAGTACAAACCATCTGGTTTTAACCCATCTCTGAAATACCTACCTGCCCATAAAGCAGCTCCAAATCCAAAATCTCACTGGATCAGCCGTGTACGAATCTCTACAAAAGTACCAGGAACCCCAGCTGTCTTCTGCTTTCTTATATCAAACACACTAAAAGCAGAAGCGGTGAGCAGTTATTTTGCATTTCATGGCTGGAAGATTAGAGGTTTAAATATCAGTTCAGATTACACTGTGGGACATTTGGTGTGGACACGGCAAAGGTTGGCTGCTTGTCCTAAAGGTCTCGTATATATGGTCTAAGAAGAGAAGCAATGGCTTCCTCCCCCTGAGAGGCTTTGCTGTGCAATACCATGAGCTGCATCTTTGCTTGGATGTGGACTTTCACCGAGGGTAGAGCAGTGAGAATTTGCCTATTCAATCGGGGCTCTCTTCACCAGTGAAGAGAGGTCTGTGTGCCCATTGCACTGTCGTTCTCCTAGGGACACCAGCACCTGGAGGAGTGCCAGCTAATCCACGGGTGACAGAGACATTAATATCAGAGTTGTTGCTGCTTCTATGTTGTCTAATGACTCGTCTGTTTGAGATAAATTATGCACAAAGAGAGGAGACTCTTAGTGTCCTTCATGATATGTGAAGTAGAAAAGCACTCCAGTGAGCTCATAAAGTGTGAAAACTATTTTGTATTTCTGTAATTCCCTGATTGAAAATGAGCAGAACCTAAATAATGCAGAATCTTGTGATTGCTCTGTTTAAATTGGTTCCTCTTTTGTTTGCACTCATTTGTTCAACCACAGCACTCTGTGCCAGCCATTGACTGCATAAATGCAAGTGACAGCAAGGTTTCTTTATGTGCTTAATCCATTTATTGAAATGTTCACTTCAGCTTTTCTTTTTTTCTTGAAACACTAAAGGATTAGAAGCCCAACTCCATTTGAAATTCAGTGGATGATGGACATCAATTCCCTTAGGCTTCTTCCAAAGTCCCACTTGCTTTCTCTAGTGACAATTATCAAATATCAGTGTTCCAGCTAATAAATAAACTTGGCAACAACCGACCTGTTTGCTTTGTGGCATGAAGGAAATGGCATCTATCCATGCAACTGTGGGAAAATTGTGCAGGCAGGGCTAAGAGTAAACAGTTAGACAAAATATGTATGTCTTTTGGTATTCCTCGTCCCACCTTTCTTCCACACACAAAAGATGTTTGCATATGCAAAGAGATCTTTCTGTTTAAATTTAGCAGAGAGAGTGTGCTGAAGTGTTAGTGTCTCTACTACAGCGGTGTGTACAGTGCTTGGCAACATATTTGTGGATTTGGCTTTATGCCTAAGTGTAAGAAATTAGTCTGATAATTGATTCAAGGAGGATTTGGTGGTCACACCTAGGAAAAGTTTTATGCGACTTTGGTAAATGTAAAAAGGAAAAAATTGTTACTGTTTATGACTGCAAATGAAAAGGATGTGAGAAAGGAGGCAGAGCATTTTTGGGAAGGCTTTTTTCTCCTATCATTTCAGACTTCTAGAGTAGCATCTAGTAAAACCCCTACACCCCACCCATCTCCTGGCATAACCCCTTTTCCACCCATATCTCAACATCAGTTCCCATACTGAGAAACTTATTACATTTCTTGGAGTGTTAATTCCTCAATTTTTAATTCATAGGCAAAACTTTAAATAATAAACCCCCCCACACACTATTTTGCTGTGAGATAATGAGGTAAATCTTGTTCCTCACCCATGGTACAGACATTGTAAGCAATATATTTTTATGATGGCACAGAGGCCCTTAGAATCTGCAGGATTGTCTTAGCCTAGCTTCTTACAATTCTCCCGCAGCTTTTGGCTTCAGGTTTCCTCCCATGATCTTCCAAAGGCAGTGAGAGTAATGGCACCCATCTCTTGGCACATGAAGGAGCTGTAACAAACGCTCTCAGGGCTCTGTCTGGCCTGTTATTTGCAGTGCAGAGCACGTCCCCACATGGACACAGCGAAGGGAGGCTCTGAAGGGAGCAGAGGTTGACCACTTGTGGAAATAAAGCTGTGCCTTCCAGCTGCTGTTTCTCTTCCACCACCTCAGCCCCTTCCAGCTCCACCTCTGCTTTCAAAGGCAGTTTGAAATGCAAATACTTTTATGTTACCCTTTGATCTAATTTCATCTCAGTAATTTCTCATGTTATAAACCACTCAGAGTGAATAAACCAGTAATTAGACATTATGGCTGAGTTAGGTGTAATTAGCTACTTAAAGGAGGGCTAATTATGCTGTTAATGGGATTTCCCAGTTTGGGGAGAGAAGAGGGATCATGCTAAAATACATCCATAAGACTCTCTTTAATGCTTGGAGTCAGCAGTCTACTGATTTTCTGTGTTTTGCTCTCTAACTCTTCAGCTAAAACTGCTCCATTTCACTGGCCAGTCCTGCTGTCTCACCGTTTTAGTGCCTTCTCTCTGTGGGGGCATCTCTGCTGACCACAGCAATGGATAGGAAGCAGGAGGCTGAACGGGAGGGCAAACCCCACCCTTTGCCTTGGGCCCCAAGTGTGCACGAAAGATCCGGACCGTCGTGGTCCAGAGGGAGCACATCAGCAGTTCTGGGTGGTGACTTGTCCCCATTCCCTGACCTCCTGGCCAGCTTTGGGGACAGCTCACCAAGGTGTGCCAGTGGGAAGGCAGCCAGCAGGAGACTCAGCAGGTGTCACTTCGGCAGGAGGTTTCGTTTCGTGTTGCAATCTGAATCACCACGCTGTTGTGAAGCTTGGCCCAGCCCTCTGAGTGCAGCATGCCTGAGTCCCCCCGTCCATCAAGGGATCAGTGTAGATCTCTGGTATCCCAGGTAAAAGTTTCTACAAATTCTTGGGGGGAATAGACACAGTGAAGGTGGCAACTTCCATTTTATTCACCCTGGACTTTCCATGCTTTAACTGCTCCACTTTGCTTTGTGTTTCAAAGTAAACAACTTCTTGTTCTCTTTGATGTTTACTTTCAATTAGATAAGTCTTTTAGCCCATCAGCAGTACTTTCAATTTACTTACAATCTTTCTCCACTTCTGTGGTAATGAAAGATAGTAATGATGATAATGAAGCTGAGGGCTTATAGCAGGCTGCAGAGACAGGGAACTGTGGTTGAAATCCTGCTCTGTGGCCCTAAACTCTTCCAGTATTTTTCATTTTTGTATAACAGAATGTTGTACCTAATTTCCTGGGTTTTTATGCTTTTGCATTTCTTCACTGGCTCGGCTTCCCCTGCATCTCTTCCATTTAATTTTACATTTGACACAGCTTCCCTGGGCGAGCTGCAGGTTTTTCCAATCTTACTTAACCTCCTTCCTGTGTTATCAATATAAAAATACCAACCACGTTTCTTTGGGGTACTCTTATAACTGGTCTTATTTTGGTTCCCATGTGAGGATAACCTGTCAGCTAGTAAAACATTTTATAGATGGTGCTTGTTTTCTCCAGCAAGAGCACTTCTTATGCCCCAAAATGAGGCATTTTGTTCCAGGGGATATGATTCCATGAGGTTCCATGCTGCATCCACCCCATACGAAGTGAGTCTGGGAAGATTAATTCCATCTCTTTTAAAGTCACTTAAATTATCTTTGTCTTCTATTTTCTCGCATCAAGATCTACAGCAACACCAACAGACTCAGTATAAGTCTCTGCAAATCTTTAATCCCTCCTTCATCTGCCAGACATTCCAATTTTTTGTCTCCTTGCCCCTGTGCTACCCTGTCCTTCAGCTTTGGCTTCTTTTGCTGTGATTTCATCAGGCTGGGACAGAGAGACAGTTCCTAACTCTGGGATGACGTAGTTGGACATGTTTTGAGCCATCAGAGGGCAACTGCAGCAGCCATTCAAGCTTTCCTTCCTAATTACCATAAGTAATTAATAGCTACCCAGGAGCAAGATTCAGAGTAATTAATTCCTGCCAAAGTTGTCCTCCAAAGGACTCGTTTGACCAAATGTTCAAGGTAACTCTTTGTAACTTGAAAGTAAGCTGGGAAAGTGTTTTTAGCTACAGTACAAGTTCAGATGAGCTTAGTAGCTTTGCTACATTTTGTTCTGCCGTTTTCTTGTGCTTCTTGGTGTGGCATTGGAAAAGGACAATAATTAAAACTTTCCCACTAAGGTTCTGTTGGTTTCTATTTCTTACATTATCCTGATGAATATTTCAAAATGCTGTAACCATATCTTCATTCATATTTAATATACAAAGGAAATTAATTAAATTCTTGTAGTTTGCCCATTCATTTGGACAAACTCTAAGTTTTTTGCCAACCAATAATTTTTTTTCACAAGTGTAGACAGTGAAGAAATGAAGGAAGACATAAGAGCTGTTTGCTATTGACGTCATTGGGAATCACTGATTTTATTAGAAGTATGGTTTGTTCTGCAGTCCATACTGTGCCGTGGAGAATACTGATGTACTGCATCAATGGAGATAACCAGTATTTCCTAAGGCAGTCAAGAAATTTAGTGATGAAGCTCTAAATTCACTGTCTCCAAAAGGAGATGTTCTTCCAATTCATGCTCTTCCCAGAATGTGAGTCCATGTTCCTTTTCTCCTTTGCATTACAAGGATTTTCTGTGCATTGTATTCCAAGGATACCAGGTTTTCTTCTTTGAATCTTGAAACATCAATAATTTTGAATGATCTTAAACAAGAGAGTGATACTAGGTATTGATTATTTGCTAGAAAGAGCCAAATCAACACAGAGGTATTTGAATTTACCAAATATTCAAAGCTGCACTGGGGATAAATCCTTGAAAACTGTTTCCCAATGTTTTTGTTTTATGTTTCCAACATTCATCTGTCAAACAGGACAGATGAGTACGGTTCCAAATCCTCCATAAAGGTTACATCACTGCAAGGATGAGACTTTCAAATGATGAGCCATCATCTCTGGTGGCTGCCCTTATCCCCTAAAATCTATCTTGGGAGGATTTTCATAATCTCTCTGAAATCCTGGATTTCCAGAACTCTTCACAGAACTATCTAAAACCTCTCTTTGTCAAGAGCTGTGCAGGGAGGCAGTCACGTTGCTCTGCTGCAATCTGCCTGGGTGTTGTTAATACTTTCTCTGCAATTCCTTGCATCATCATGCATTTTTTAAAAGTATTTTTAAAGACCGAGCGATCACATGAAGTAAATACATAGAAAATCTACTTTGAAGAATCTGATGTCTGATGTTCAGGTTCTGCATATTTTTAGAGATGACACTGGACATTAGCCTTTTGTACCCAAGAATTTGTCTGGCAAAGGGAAATCAGGAAGAACTTGAATAACTAGACTACACTTCTCAATTGTCCAACAAATCAGCTGGACATTACAGCTAATGCAAAGTGCCCTTTGTTTAAAGGAGAATTGAATAGCTTATATTCAACAGAATATTTGCAGTTCCTTTGGGAAGATCATGGCTTTATGCAAAAATCTAATTATTATGTTAATCACTATTCAGATAGGAAGGAGTAAGCAAGAGACCTCCAACTGCAAGGTGACAATAGGAAGATATCAATCATTAGATTTGTTTGTGTCATACATGAATGTTCACGGATTGTTGAAAGAGAACCACCCCCCTGGGGGGAAAAAATTGCCTTGAAAAGCAATAAAGTCATTGCAGTTGTAATTTAGAGTTTTGATAAAGCTGCAAATGAGCCAGTTAATATTCTTGTCAGTGACAAGTAAGAAATGTGGCTTGTTGTACGGGCAGTTTCCCCCATGATTGTTGGTATACATGCATATGTTGAATTTTCTTTTCCCCTTGTCACAGATTAACAATGAAAAAGACAGCTCAGAATCAAAAGATGATTAAAAATGCTTCTTTTCTTGTGAGTGCCATTGTGTCAGGGTAGTGATTGAAGAGAGAGAGCCTTTAGAGACTGCGTCATCATGACCCTGCAGCAGCCGTGCAGGAACAAGTCCAAAAATAGCAATGCATGGGCAGAGTCAAAGGACTCAAAGCTGTGTCCCTGCGAGACATGGAGCAGCTCCTGAATGCTGCCTGGCAGGGCTAAACTCCTGAAAACTGACCCCGAGGTTCTGCTCTTCCTCTGGTGGCGAAGATGAAACAAGCAGAGCTGAACAAGTCAGGAATGTGTGAAGGAATGTAGGAAATTGAAAGGGATCCTGTATTGATGAAAGGATTTACCTGCAAACACTGGGCATAGAGAAATGGCTCAAAGCTGAGAGCACAAGAACACAGCTCAGGAGAAAAAAGTCTCAAGTCACCAAGAGGTTTCTTGCAGCTTTGGAATAGCGACTGGGTTCCATGAGGATCAGTCCCATATTTCTAACACCAATGTGGGAAACCCCTCATTTGACATTCTTCTCTGGACCACTGACTGACCTTTCAGCCCTGAGAGCTGCAGAGACCATGTTGTCCCCTGTTGCATTAACACCATGTGTAATTACACATCAGCAGTAATTCTGCTAACCTCTTTGGAAGTTCGTCCTGTTTGGTGTCTAAATCACAGCTTTGTCTTTCAGATTCTGTAGTGGGTGACTGAGGGATAATTTTTTGATTTGCAATCCACAAGTAGCAGGACACTGAATGGGAGGATACAGCTCACAGCAGTTGTTGAGTAGGTTGTCTTAAAGAGGAGCCTTGTTACATTTGCTCTGCTCAGAGCACTTGTGACATAGCAAGGAAAAAAGGGAGGGTTACCCAGAAATGTTTCTTAGATCCCATTTGGGAGAAAAAACAGATTTTGCATGTCAGGCAGGACCAATCCCTTCTCCAGTCCTCTGAACCATCCTGCCAATATGTCCCACTCGTGTGTATATCGCTGTAGAAAAATAACCAGCCCTTATAATGTACAATTCTTACATTTTTCACCTTTAGAAAGGTGTAAACACCTTTACAGTAACTTACCATAAACGTGTCTACAACACATTAAAAAAATGCTGAGGAGGAATATGCAATCCTTCTACCTTTCTCTTGTGCCAGTCATTAGAAAATCAGTCACATGTTGCAGCTCAATGGATCAATTTCATTGTGTACCAGTGATAAATTTAATATACTCTGTACATGAAAATCCCATTATTGTGATTTTATATGTAATATATAAATATATGGACTCTAGTAAAAGCAAAAGAAACAGTAGCACTTATTGAACTCTTTTAAAAAGTACTTACCTGAAAAAGTAATACGATCCTTCGTAAATTCTTTCAACTTAATTTTCCTTTGCAGTGTTCATTTTTATAATGCAAGCTTTACTGCATTAAGCCATCAGATAAAAGAGTGCTAACAGCCTGGCCACATTTTCATCTAACAAAGGCTACATTTAGTGGGCTCAATTATGAGTGGAAGGTTTAGATAGAAATAGAAAAAGAAGAATGACAGAGCAATTTAGTTTTACAATAAAACTATTAATTCTTGCACCCTCCCCTCCTTACAATATTCTGATGCTTAACACTACATTAATGAGGCACTTTTAATATAATTATGGCTGCTTTTGTTCCAGCTCTTCTTGATTTTCAGATGTGGCCTTAGAATTAACTGTCCTTGGCCAGAGTGAGATGTTCCCTTTAACAAGGCTGCAATTGTCATCTTTAAAAAATTTCCTGGAACATATTTTTGCTATTTTTAGGATTCCATTCAGATTCAGGGAGAAGAAAGAGAAAACATAACTTCATGATGCTCCTCTCTTTGGGTAATTTAACCAGCGTAAAATTTGTAGCATCATTGCTGGGGTTTTCACATTGCTGTTTTTTTCTGAAGCTCAACATATGGCCACCAAACTGTTTTTTCCTCATCATCTTTAGATGCATTGTAGCTTGGTTTCTTTTGCAGCAGTCTGAAGTATGCAGGATCTCACTCCTGATACAAGTAATTCATTAGCAACAGGCTATGTTGGTTCTGGAACCAAATATAGTAATTATCCTAAAGGTCTTTAAAATGCCTCTTAAATAATGATTTGAAGTCGTGGGTTATTTCCACAGCCAGTAACAAGCTGTGGAGCATTTAATATTCCAGTTGCTGCTCCTCAGTCAGGGTTGTGCTGGCTCTTATTTGTTTGTGGTCTGTGACTAAGTGGGTGGATGCTGCACACAGCCAGCTCGTTTGCAGTCTCAGAAGCTTGGAGGAATAAACGGACCCTAGCAGCTGAACTCCCTTTTAATTTTTGGCATGTCACCTTCCATTCGGTGCAGGAATACAGTGCTTTGTAATTCAGCTCACTGTCTTTGCTGAGCTGTTTCTTCATGGCTGTAATATGGTTATGAAGTGGCAGCCCGAATTACATCTCTCTCTGGGTCCATGTACTGTAATGCCCTTATGCATATTAAGAAAAAACTATTCTTTGTTCTGGACATAAGGTGATCCTTCTGTCATTAACAGGGAAATTCCTCTTCATGGTCCAGCCCATCTGTGAGCTTTATGAATTGGGCATCAGCCCCGGTCTTACAGCTCCAACACTTTCAGACACTTTGAGCATCTGGTTGATCTTTCCCCTAAAAAAAGCAGGAGCAGTTCTGCTGGGTTTGTTCTATAAGCCCCAAAACTGGCTGCGGTCTCTGTTTACCTAAAGGCATTCATGAAGGAGCAAAGGGAATGTACTGCAGTACAGGATATTTGTTCTCTACTGCCTTTCTCCTAATGAGTAATTTGGGTTTTACACCCCTGAATGTGGCTCTTACAGAAAAAGGGGTTGATTTTTCATCTTCTGAGGTCTGGCTCAAGGAATAGGACCAGTCAGAGACACAGACATCCTGATGGAAACAAGGTCGACTACCCTTTTCCATAAAGGTGTGAGAACAATTCTTTTAACACTCCTGGAAATCAATCAGGGTTTTTGCATCCTCGAGAGGAATTATTTTCCAGTTGTTTCTGTTCTGGTAAAATTCTTTGCAGTGATTGTTAAAAGTGAGTTGTGCAGCTCAGGAATGGGATGGAGAGAATTTGCTAGAATATGGAGCAGTGCATGGTGGGAAAGCCCTGGTAGGAAACTAGAGACTGAGCCCTGGGAAAAAAAGAAAACTTAAAAAGTAATAAAAAATAAATATTTGGCTTGTCTTGGAGGGATGAATGGCATGTTCAAATAATCTATTTGGGAACTGTAGGGATTCCTGTAGCTGAAGAGACTTATAAGAGAGTCACCAAAATTCCCTAGATAGAATTATATAAGATGGATTGAAGCTGTGTGGATAGAAGGATGAAGGCTGGATCTGGGCTGCCCAGGCTGAATGCAAAAGCAGAGATTTAAAATTAAACTAAGGTAGGAAGAAGGAACTTGTCTTGTGGAAGTGTGGAAGAAGCAGAGGGTTTCCCTGGAGCAGGTTTCTTCTGAGTTTGCAGGTTTTGCAGTCCAGCCCTGATGCGCTGCCCTTGCACAAGGCACCAGCACTGCTCCTCTGGAAATGCCCACATGGGCTGGGCCAAGCCGTGGGTTCATCCCGGACCCCGTGGGGTTTGCATTGCCAAAGGCAGGAGTGGATAACAGGGATTTCCCTCCTTCCCTACCAACCCCTGGAGACTGCTCAGGCCTTGAAAAAAGTCACAGGGAGCTCTTTTTCTGCTCCAACACCTAGGGCCATGCACCCTGGTTCCTCTGGGGTGCAGGTTAATATTTAATGAACAATGACTTTGAAACTGAAGCAAAAGATGAATGGTCAGCTTTGGCCTACTCTGTTCAGGGTTTAGGAATGCATCATTCTTCAAGAGAAGAAATCTTTGCCAGATATTTAAATCTGGCATTGTCCAATGAATCACTCACTAATGAAAAATGCTGGAACCATTATAATTTAAAAAAAAAAAATAAAAATCATGCATTAGACTTTTGCATCACTTAATGTAGCAAAGAAGGCACCATGTAAATATTACTGGCTTAATTAGCTGAAACTAAATTATTGTTCAAAAGCAAATGCATCAATCTCATCCAGAGAGAGATCTGACCTGCATTTATTTCTGCTACTGGAATAATTTTAAAGTGTACTGTCGTTGTTAATTTTGGTCTTGCTGTCAGGAAAACTCGTCGTACTCACTGTCCCTTGTCCTGAGGGACTGGACGGGCTTGGAGCTGTTGGGAGGGATTTGCTGAGTATGCCCATTTAATGGGCATTTTCCTGGACAGCTTTTATAAATATACAACCACCAGGAAACTCAGTTCTGCACACTACTAAAAGTCGAGATCCATGAAGAAAACTGTGCACCCATAGTCACTCAAATTAATCCTGCACATATAATCACTTTTCTTGATAAGGTGAGAATCTGGTTGATATAGTAGGCCTTTAAAGTCTATGCACTCTTTGAAAGTAAGGATTGCAACAAGAATAAATTTATTCTTTCTTTTTGCTTCTGCAGGTTGTCTGTTTTTATGCCGCTTTTGAGTAATTTAACTGTAATGTGACAGAATTATGCACTTCTGCACACAGTTGAAAATGCCATACATGAAAGCTCGTTTTCTTGTACAGAAAAACAATGACGAGATTCTATTTTAAATGAGGTTATGTGAGTGCAGTTGGTGACAGTTACTTCTTCAGATATGTTCATATTGCTGCATGATCAATACTTCATTGATTCAAATGATAAGAGAGCTACTATTAGATTTCATGAAGTTGTTGATTAGCGAAGTACCAGTAGTGCTTACTGAATCACTAGGGCTTTATTGCTTAATTATATGCCTAACTAAGCATGCCCTCTGTTCTAATTAGTGGAAAATGAGTTAAAAATATACAGGATATGGCCTACTTCTGTACACAGTCACGGTTTATCTAATTTTCCTTAATTTCCTGATATTATATCAACATTATAAAATATTCAACGCATGTATTTCATAGATCTGCTACCATTAGAACCAAATTTGTTGATACAGCTTAACTAATCTAGAAGTAAGTTTAGAAATTAATGTTAATACACTGTTTATGAAGGCTGCCAGCACTTTAACCATAAATAAGACATATTAATTTCAAGTGCTCAGAAACAATTAAATGCCAAGGTGAGACATGCTCAACAAGACTACAGGTACAGCACTCCATCTTAGTAAGACCATGAGTCTTCAACTATTGAAATATGGGCAACACCCACCAAGGATCCAAAAGTCTCCCACTAGCAAGGGCTGTGCTTGATTTTAAATTATACCTGTGAGTTTAAAAATAGATTTGTTTTTTCAAGAACAGGCTTGGTTGTGATTAGCTGATAACTTTGATCATCATCTAACTCTCTGTCTGCCTCAGCACATGGTGTGAAGAGAGCTGAAACCTGAATTCTGCCCACTCTGTGTGGGTTATGGCTGGGGATTTTTTTCTGGTTTTAATTTGTTTGGTTCGTGAACAGTAGGATTTTCAGCTGACCATAGTTCTGAAATTCCTGCTCTCTTTCTGGTTATACTTCATTTACTAACCTGTTTGAAATCAGAGTATCCCAGAGGATGCTTGGGTAGTTCATGCAGTAGTCTGGGTCCCTTTTCCAGGGTCTAGAGGTTATATAAGAATTGTGAAGTGTAATCAACGAATGAGGAAAAATTATGGGAAAAAGATTTTATCTGTGGCTGCTCATACCAAGGATACCACTCTGGCCTGGAAACTGCCTGAGCTGCAGATCACTGAGGGCTGAGATAAGGACACAAGACATGTGCCTTGTTCTCCTAAAATTCCTTAGGCATTTGCTGCTGGGGACAAATCCCAGGCTAAGGTGGTCTCTGGTCTGCCGTGGTCTGGGCATCAGAGTGTAATTGATGCACGTGGGTTGTGCTGCTGGATGTGGGCTAATGTGTGGACTGTTGTTCCAGTCTGAAATCTATAAATTAGTTTCTCTCTTGAAACGGTGAAATCTCAGGTCAGAGGGAGAGTGAATGACGTGCCAGAAATTTTTCAGTCGCTTTGAGTGAGGAATATAAAACCAGGGGTGTGTAGATAACCCTGCCTGAATGGCACATCATTCCTGTCTCACCACAAAGATTTCTAGACAGAGATTCTGTCTGGAGAAGCAGAGCAATGAGCTAAAATACATCAAGATCAAAGAGCAGGTGACCCCTGCCACCGGCTGGACAATGTCTTGAGCAACCCAGTGTGCTTAACCCTGCTTTGAGCAGTGGGTGTGCAGGGGAAGATCTCCAGAGGTCCCTTCTGAACACCATTCTGTGACTGCAAAACGATGTCAGTGCGTGTGCCAGAGTGAGTTTTCTAAGTATGGCCGAACATCTGCACAGAAATAACTTAGGCTCCCTCCAGAAAATTCGATTGCTCCTAACAAACATCTTGAGATATATGGGAAATGCCTGTGGGGAGATAGGTAACTCTGTTATTGTCTGCTGGCAATAACACATTCCTGCCAGTAGTTTTATTGCCATCAGTCGTATTTCCCTCAAGAGCGCTCAAGGGGCAAACAAGTCTTGAATATCCAGGAGATGACTAATGTACTCGGGTAGAAGAAAACTTCCTCAGTGTCAACTTTAGATACTTGAAAGTGATGCCACGAACTTACCTCTGCACTGCCACCCTCACAAGAAGCATTCCAGGGAGCTAGAACAATCTCTTCCTGCCTAAATCCTGTTTGCCATTAGGTAGGTTTGCAACAATCCTGAGTTGAACTGATCTGAACAACAGTGGAAACTTATATGCCACAGGAATTTCCTAAATTATCAGTGCCTGATATGGTTTTATGCAAGTTTCACATTGCCAACCTGAAAAACCTATTAACACTTTGTGGAATAAACCAAAGATACTCCTGGATCTACAAATCGTGTATGGTGTCACTACATACAGATACAGGAGAATTACAATTCCATCCATCATTGTCAAAGAATAATTTGTCTTTCTCATCCTCCTCTGAGCTTCCTGCTCCTTTCTTTTGTTATCATTATCAGAAAGATGAATCTCTCAGAGCCTCACTGGTGTCGTTTCTCCCCTGTAGGTTCTCTGCACACATATTCACTCGGAGGAGAGGAAGAAATGCAGATAATGAAATCCTTAAAAATACAAGCACAAATCTGCAGTCTCTTGTCATGCAAGAAGAGCTGTGTACTCAGAGAAGCTGTGCACTGCCTTAGCAGCAGATATTTTGGTGTGCAATGAACATTTTCCCTAACAGCTCTCAGCAAGGTTGGTGCTGATGTCTGAAAGAAGAGAACATGATGCAGAGGGTTTGGCCACAGGGGAGGGTAGGTTACACTGGCAGATGACTCTGGAAAGACAAGCATTCTCAAGATATGCCTAAAATGAGCTTGCAATATTAAAGATGCAATATTAAATGCAGCTGCTGCCTGGCTGGTCAGGGACAAGTTTTGTTCTTGGCTTGCACACAGCTGTAAGCCACTGGTGTTAGCAGAATACTGGAGAAAGCAGCAGCTGTCCTCTTCAGTAAGCACTAGAAAAACATTCAGTTTAATTACCTGAATTAAAAGCCCCCAAACCTAAATAGGATTAAATGCATTTGATTTGCATGGTTTAAGGATATAATTTGTAGCTGTTTGTTTACCGTTCTTCTCTTGACAGAGTAAAGGAAAAAAAAAATAGTTTATCTATCCCAATGGGTAGATCTTCAATTTCCACTCAATTCAAATCTTTTAGAAGACAAATAATTTCCTCCTTTTCCATTTCACAGGAAAGCAAAGATAAATATAATCTGCTATACCTGTAATTGCACTGATAAACTGTATGTGTGTGTGTATATATATATATATGGCCACAGATAAAAGTATCGTATCGGTTTTAGTGACTTCAGGACTATGAAGATTGCCCCATTTATTTCTAACCATACGAATTTGACAGTATCCCGTTTAGGTTTTGTATTCTACAGCACATCAATAATCTTAGAAAAAATACCTTTCTCTGCTCTGTCAGAAAAAGTTGATAAGGTAAACCACTAGAATGGATTTAAGCATTTGAGGAAATTTCAAGGACATCTGCTAGGGAGGAAGAGACTTTTGGGGGTTTCTCTGTCTAGTTATGCGTGTCCTAGATGCACATACGCCCCAGATTACTAATATTTATAGCTTGCATGATCCTGTAGTGTGGGTGTTCTGGGGTTTGCACAGCTCCTGCTCCCCAGGGCTTGCTGCCCGTGCTGCTGGCACTGCCCAGGGAGCAGGGCTGTGCTGAAGGCCGGCCTGGGGCTGCCCACAGCTGCTCCTTCTGCAGCGACTCTGGCCACGGGCAGCCTCCTCCCCGCAGCCTTCGGCAGAGGCAGCTTCGCCCACCCCTGCCGCGGCTGCTCCTGGCGAGTCACAGCTAATTGGAAGGAGCATTTCAGACACGTCCCTCCTTCCAGGCAGAGTGGGAAATACCTCAAAGCCGGGGTTACAGCTCAGCTGAGCACAGACAGAAGAAGGAATTGAAGTACACTATTTATTCTGTTCTGCATGAAACGCTGTTCCTAACCATCTTTTCTTTTCTGTTGCTTTGTCCTGTTAATTAAGTTTTGATGGAGACTTCCCACAGTTTTGTCCTGGAGTCTGTCTCATAGTCATGCCTTAGACAATTTTTCCTGGAACTCTGCCTAAAGATTTCTGTCTTTTTCTTGGTCTCATTACATTACTCTTGTCTGCATGCTCACTGATCCCCTTCAGTGATCTCCATGTGATTATGGGGCTCACAG
Organism: Regulus satrapa; assembly: GCA_013396955.1. NCBI lineage: Eukaryota > Metazoa > Chordata > Aves > Passeriformes > Regulidae > Regulus > Regulus satrapa. The sequence continues at coordinate 568,359 of VWZN01016722.1, read as the reverse complement.
AAGTGTTGGGTTGTCTCAGTGTGATGCTGTAGATGGGGAGGGGACAGGAAGATGTACAAAGTTTTACTCTTCATATCCACTGCAGTTGGCCAATCCATCATCAAACTTTTTTTTTTTTTTTTTCCATTTATATGGGAACTAAAAAGGTGTGTGGATGCCAGGACAGCTACCTGCATATAAAAAAATTTTATCCAGAAAATTTCCAGAGGCTGGAATTGAGCCTAAGTGTCCTTGTATTCAATCCTAGACTGCACTACCTGCTAGCAGCATTTCACCATATTTCCTCCCTTTTAACTTTTAGCACTTACTGACAGTGATCAGGAGACTCTGAGGCACAGATAAACTAAACAAAGGTAGCTTTTATTTTCTAATAAATTGCAAATTTTTTATATTCTCAGAAGCAGCAAAAATAGCATGCCAAAAATCTTGTTTATCTTCAGGGACTCTGTTCCCATCAACCTGTAACTGAGATTACAAAAAATGTATTCGCTGTCTTTTAATGCCAGTCTCACAAAATGTCTGATTAGTGTGAATGAATTCATGGTTGATAGGTAGACTTAATAGTAGATAGGTATTCTGAAGTGCAGGTAGGCATTCTCCAAACACAACACTGAATTCAGAAGTCTTGAAGTGTTTAAGAATCCATGAAGTGATGTTGGAAGAGATATTTGCTTGTTAGTGATTTCGCTCATTTCCCTTTGAGTTATTTTTATGCAAGCCAGAAATAACAATGAATTATAAACCCAGTTGGTTGAGATTAAACTGTAATGAGAGCATTTCAGGCTGTGTTCTGCATGGACAGCAATTCAGGAAGACTGTAACTAACTGCAAATGTGCTTGGAAGGGGTTGTGTTCTGGCCCAGCTTTTAAATCTGTGTGTGTAAATTAAAAAGAAGCCCAGGACTGAGCTGATGCACCAGTTCCAGCCGAGCAGAGGCCCTTGCTAAATGTAGCTTGCTGACAGATCTTTTGAGTAATTAAAATGTTTTCTGACCCAGAAGATGCAAGAAGCACAAGAACAGGAGTTTCTCTCCAGGACCAGCAGGGTGGGTTTGGCTGCAGAAATGGTGCAGCCTGTGTGTGACAGTGTAACCTGATTTTTGGACAGCAGGAACTGAGCTTACAATTTAAGTGAAGAGAAACCAATGCTAAAGAGTCACATAAGAGCTCAGTGAGTTATTTGTCCATGGGCTGGCAAGAAGGGGAGGGAGGAACAAGTCATGATACGCTGAATTAGTCAAGGTTAAACTTAACAGCCGTGACAAAGGTGCAATGGCAAGATCTGTACTTTATGCCCATGAGCACAAAAGTCTGTAAATCATGTCTGTTCAAACTTTTGATAGTAATATTGCCCTAGCATCTGACTTCAGAACGTATATATTTAATTTTCACCATTTCTGTCAAACACCTGCTGAAAGTCTGGCAGCATTTTAATCTACGGTGCAGTCAGGTGGACAAAGTGAGCCTGCACCACAATCTAGTCCTCTCCCTTCTCCCAGGACTAGTTTTTGTGCAGCCAAGTAATCAGCCAGTTTAGGAAACTGCTCTGATCCCAAAACAAAGAATTATTAATATTCTGCCTAATCAACTTCCTGATTAAGATGGCTGCAGAGCCCAGCAAGCTGAGCTGGTGCCAGCACAAGAGGGAGAGAGTGCAAGCTTGTGGGTTGGGAAGGAAAAGGAAAGACAAGCATTAAATCATTTGACCATGGAACTGCACTTCAGGTCTAACAAACCACATAGTGCATTGCTGTTCCAAGCTGTGGTATGAATATCTTTAATGTGTGATTAAAGCAGAGATGTGCTCAGAAATAAGAGACAGGGAATGTCCAGCAGGGGCAGAGAGTCCCTGCACGAGGCTGTGTTTGTTCCCCCACACCCATGCTGTGCCCACGTTCCTCGGCCATCCTGGGAAGGATGGCTGTCAGTCCAGGTGAGGGATGGGCTCCTAGCCTGCCCTGGGGAAGCTGGAGCCCCTTGTTCTGGTGAGTGCATCTGCAGGTTATTTTCCATTCTCTGCCTCTTGAGCATTCTCTGGGGGCCCTTGTACTCTTCACTTCCAAGATTTTCCCAGATGGCTGCTCTGCAATCCAGATGTTGTTTATTTATTCATTTGTCACTTTAAAAGCAACAATACTGAAAAGGGAATAGAATGAGACAAGTGTCTTCTCCAGCCAAGGAAAAAGAAAGGGACCTGTCAGTTTCCAGCATGTTCCTTTTTGAGGTTGAGAAGGTTGTCACAAAGTGTTGCTCCTCTCCTAAAAACATCTTCTCATACTTTTACAACCAGAAGGCTTCTGTTTAGTGAGAAGCCGGGCTTTAGAAACATCATTTCTAAAGAGCTGCCAACTAGGTATGGCTCAGCAGGAGCTATTTACGTGTTGCATCTGGGAAATTTCCCTTTGCCAATGGTCAGCTTAACAGCAGCTCTGTGGCAGCCATGAAAGTCTCTGGAGAGCCTCTGTGAGGTCTGACTCTGCTCTGGGTGGTTCTTCCATGGGGTTAAAATACATGAGTTTTGTAGGCATGCCAAAGTCACTGCTAAATTTATATTTTGATTTTTGTCACACTAAATTTATACATGAAACTGAAGAGTGTTGTAATTTCATTTTTGGGAACGTCTTTCCGAAGGCACAGCTATCAATCCCATACTGACAGTCCTGTCAGAACACAAAATGTCTTACTAATACTGCACAGAAACCAGTATTTATGAGATCAGCCTTTTGCAAGGGTTCAAAGAATAGTGAGTGAAAAAAACTTGGATACAAAAGTTCAAGCATCAACAGCCTTTCCACTGGGGCATTTCAGTTCTCTAGGGCATTAAAGACCTTTTCCACCACACTGCCACACTGAATAATGAAACTTCCAGAACTGCATAGTTCTTTCAAAGTGTTGCTAAAGAGATGGAGGAGGACTTGGTCTGCAACCATTCTCTTTAATGATAATACCATAAAGATTGTATCTCTTGTCCAGTCATTTGTCAGAAAGATTTATACAGCGAATACTTTTGTCACCCAAGATCAAGTAGAAATATTCTGCTATTCTTCACGTGGAGCACACAGCTCTCTCTGAATTGGGCAGAGGTGTTCAAGCAGAGACTGTGGTCTGTGACATGTTTGTCTCCATGCTGTGGCTCATTTCCCAGAAATGTGAATGGATAGATGTGCTGCTGCCTGGACGGGCACATGGCAAAGGGATGCTCCGGTCTGCCATGGCGCTGGCTCCTGTGGCATCTGAGCAGCCACTCTTCTTGCTTGGCTTACATGTGCCAGGCCTGATATATTTGAATCCTCCCTACCACCCGTCTTAGAAACAATTGGAGTAAATTTCTATTCATGGGGGTATTTTTTTTGCTGCAAAATTATTCCTATTCATTTGTTGAAGCATCTTCTATAAAAGCTCGCAGGCAATTTTAGCTTGGAGCTCATTAACTTCCACCCAAGCTAAATGTCAGTTTGCATACTAATGTCAATCTTCCTTTACCTCTCTGTGCCCAGTCCATCTTTTAGAAAACCACATGCTCAGAGTAATTTTTTAATCCATGAAATCACAAGAGCTAAGAATTCGGTCCCAGGTGTATTCCCCCAGTAGGAGCTATTATATAAGGCACTGCAAATTGTGGGCTTGTTCTCTCACTGCCTCAGAGGAAAAAGGGGCTCTTTAAGGAATTATAGTAAAAAAATTTAAATGTAGGAAAAAAAAAAATAAATGTGAGAAAATTCTGGAGAGCATTGATTTTTTTTAACTTTAGATTATCAGAACAAATCCATCTAATTAGTAATTAAAAAGAGCAATAGCATTGGTGAAGGAGGCAATGAATAACAGTAAAAAAAGAGAAACTATATTTCTTCTTTTGCCTGCACATAGGAGGTGAATCCCTAAGATGAAAAACTGGAAATATTTTGCATCTGTACCATAAATATGTTTAACTTTCTCCCAAGCAACATATTTAACAGAAGTTGGTTCACATTGATTTAAATGTCCCACTTCTTTGGGCAGAGATTTTTTGGTTTTATAAAGACTCATGTAATGAGCTAAGCAACAGCCCAAAGGGGAATATAAGAAAGGATTTACAAATATTTTCCTTTACTCCATTTTAATTGTGTTTCTTGCATCTTCCTCTGTGGTGTTTGTGATAGTTGTTCTTAAGGTGGGATTTTATTCTAGGAAGATTTTTTTTACTTTCATGTGCACTTTAGAAATAAATTTTCTCAAGTCTGTGGTTTCTGTTCCTTTTGAAAAGAATAATTTTGTTGCATTACCCTGGTTCTTGGAAAAGTCAAAGCAACATATTGCCAGGATTAGGAATAATACGTATGCAGAGCATCTGAACCAGAGGAGATTTAGCACTCATATGAACAGGAAATAAGAAAAGCACCAATTCTTTGGCCTCCAGCAGCCAAATAAGGCTTGGAAAATGATTGTTTCATAACAATACTAATAGATTTTTAGTTTACACGGTGCAGCAAGGAGCACTGTTTAAACCAAGTCTGCACCAGGAGGTGGCAATTTTCCTTTTAATGAAAATTTCTAAAATGGAAAGTGTATGTGTAAGCATAACAGTAGAATTACTTGGCAGGGATTATTTCTGTTCCCATGTAAATCCATGACTAAGAAATTGCAGGGCTTTGAAACCTTCCTCTCAAATATGGAAGGTGGGACTTGCTGCCTTTTATTAGTGCTCTCCTTCAAGAGGAGCCTGTGTTTGCAGATTAGTGGGTGCTCCTGAAGATGTAAATTCATAACCCAAGCAGGATTTGCAAGGCTGCCACTTCTGGGCACAGTTTCACATATTCCCTGTACCCATGCCAAGAGTTACCAGGAGGTTTTCCTGACTGTGGAGCAGATTCTTACAGGCAAGGTGAGAGGGGAGCTAAAGCAGCATGACTGAACTTTTCCATTTCTGCTGTTAATAGCTTCTAGGCTTGGTCCAGTACCCCGTGATCCTGTTTCTATGTTATGGTGTGTGTGTGTGATATGTATTTTTGTCACCTCAGAAGAGTGACAATACTTCCAAAGGGGCTGAAGAGCTTCACGGTGACTGGAAAGTAATCTTTTTGTAGTGATGGGCACCCTGAGCATGGTAGAAGCTACAGGTGCAGGAGCTGCATGTGCAGAGCAGGGCATTTATTGAACTTGCTGACAGCCCAGCAGGAAATAACCTTGTATTCAGGACCCTGCAGTGACATGACAAGGTTCATCCCCTGAGCTGCTCTCAGCATCAATCAACATTTCAAAACTTGGAAGTGTGCAGCCTGACTTTCCCAATAGCCAATCTGGAAGCACTTGGCAAACTCCTCATGTTGGTTTTGCTGTAGGTGCGTGTAAAAATCTTCGTTGTGCTCTGTGTCTGCCTGAGTGCTACAATGTTAATAGATGAATATGTTTTGCTGACAATGTTCTTCAAATAAAAACCACACATGGGAGAGGCACAAAATGAGCATTGGGTAAAATGTGTGCAGAAAAATGAACTCCACAAAAAATAAGAAGGTAGTGGAGAATATTAAAACACGTTTTATTTTTCAGAAATACCTGCAAAACTGGTGCTAGTGCCATCAGGAGATGGTAGGTGATAGACTGAGATGCTTTATGCCAGGAATGAGAGCAATCATATTCCCAGGAGATAATTCCAGGCTGATCTCTGGAACAGATAGGGTTTGGCCAGCCTCCAAATCAATCTCTTTTTAAAAATTCTTATTGCACACAATGTCAGAAAAAAGTTTAGCAAATCTCATTTTCCCTTTTAATTTGTTCCACAAAGGATATGGTAACTGAGCACACAGGGGAGAAGTCCACAGCCCTGTACAAATCTGAGTGCCTTTTACATACATTATTTATATTGCAGACCGAGGTAGAATTTTGGTCTGCTGGGCATGGAATTTCTACAGTAGAGTATAGAGAAATTATTCAGACCAGGTGTTTCTGTAATTGCAGTGCACTGGGGAGAGCACTGAGAGCAGAACAGATCCCAGATTCACCCTTTCAGCTGAATGATGCTGTGGTTTAGTGTTAGTACACAAGGCAATAAAATAAATTGCAATGGAAAACAAGGCAGACTGGCTGCTTCAAAGTGCTGAGTTTTGATTGCACTTTGTGCCTTTATCTTTTGTTAGCTTATGTTGAGGCCTTTATACCGGGATAATGGTATGAGGATGTGAATCTGCTCTTTAAAAGGCAGAGAAAACTACTTGGCTAAAATTCAGCACAGCTATGACGTGCCCTCTGCTCTGATCACTGCCCTGGAGTGTGGCAATACACTGAGACCCAGAGCAGGGCTATTCCACTCTGCATGGGGAGAAACAGGGGAAGAAGAAAGGAAAAAAATGAACCTTCAAAATAAATTTTGAAACACCAAATAACACTCCCATTTAAATAGATTTTAATGCATTGCCACAGAGTACTTGAGCATAGGCAGGACTGATTAGTGCAAGTCTGATTTCCCCTAGAGAGGTAAAGCAGGCATTTTCTATGACACCAATGTGAAATTGAGTGTGGGTGTATTTTTTGTTTGTTTGTTTAAGAAAAGATCTGCATATGACCCACTGTATTGCTATGCCAATGACGCCTTGGTCTTTTTCATAACATATTTATGAATCCTTTTAGTGACAATATTATCTGTTGTGGAGTTTTTCATGTGATGCCACACCTGAGTCTTCCTGAGAGAATAGAAAATCTCTGACTTTTGCCATCTGTTTCAGGCAGCCAGCCCGTGCTTATAATTTCTAAGTCATATTTGAAAGGGCAGAAAAACAGAAAGCAAAAAATCCATGCAAATTAGTCTCTGGAATACAAGAAAAGACCATTAACCCTTCCTAACTTCAGCCAATTGAATTCCAGATCTTACAAGTCAGCTGCCCAGATAGCTCACCAAGCTCAAAATGAAATAAAAATTAAGTCAAGTCTAATTTAGCTGCTGCTGTTAATATGGTTTTGTCTTATCTTTGAGATCCTTCTTGAATATTCTTTAATTGCTTAAATGCTTTAATTTCTTTTGAAATTAAATAATAATTTTTTCTATTCCAGAAAGAATTAATAAAGTTACTGTGAAAGACATTTATGGGACTAAAACAAATTACATCACTGTTAAAAAAGGAGGAAGGGTGCATTTGCTCCTGCACCTGAGATCCAGCTCTACAGAGGATTTTACTGCTGTTGTCAGACCCAAGATCAGAGGTTGCATTATGACTGACATGCTGAGGTATTTTTTTTACTGCCTGTAAGAATTTAGGCAGTGTAAGAGTCTTGGTACAGGCGACATTTCAGCTTGCTGAGAGATCCCACGTTTGTTCTGAGAGGTTCCTGATGCCATTTCCTCATGAAATGTCTGCTGATGCCATTTCAGCTCCGCACTTCCTACAAATGCACGGGACACGACCAATTCCTTGGTATTCATCCCTCTCACTCCATTCCCAACAGCCAGCTCAAGAACTGCCAAGTAAAATCCCTTTCACGTGAAGCTTTCCTTCTCCCACCCCGGATTTAATTGAGATTTGGAGCTCCAAAGTGTGCGGGGAGTTCAGCTCTGTGTTTGAAGGCCATTGCAAATGTAAGATCCCCATTCTGCCTGCCCATTCTTCTGCCTTTATGAAGAAGAAATTGTTAATTTGTCTCAGCTGTTTCTAGGACACTGACTGGAGCACTGCTTCCAGCAAAATCCTGCAAAATTAAATGTACTTAATTTGAAATTCAGCTGTAATGGGGTTGCTCATGTGCTTACCATCAGGCATGCACTGAAGTGCTTTGCCAAATTAGTCCCAATATTTGCACCTTTCATGTTTCCATGTGCTAATAAGAGCTTCATCTCCTAACACAAAGCATATTGTGTTTACATATTGTATAAAATACAACTTCAGGGATTTGACAGGGTAAATTTTATTGTAAATAATGAGGGATAAATCAAGCCTCATTGGTGTAATTGATTGCTGCTGGTGAAAGATTCCTGCTGATTCCCATAGTTCATGCATGCAGAAGAGAAGAATTAGGTAAATGTTCCCTAGGAAAAACGGCAGGATCTTATAAGCTACAAAACAACAGATGTCTTCGTTCCATAACAATCATTTAATTTGTGATGTTCTGCATTAAGACTCTGCCCATGAAGAAGTAAACGAGAGCATCTGTGGAATCCTTAAAAAGAGTCCTCACTGCATTAACTTCATGTGGCAATGTTACACCTGAGCTGAGCCTGTCTTCTGGGAAGCTTTGGATAAGGTGTGAGTACAGTACAAAGCACAAGAAGAGCATCAGTGGAACTCCAGTAGTAAAATGGAAAAAAACTACACGGAGGTTTTGATCGTTCTTTCTTGCTGATTTTTGCTGTTAAAAACCCAGACTTTAATGCTTAGTTTTTCTGTACTACAGTTTTTCATTGGCTGGCAGTTACTTTATTTCTCTATCAGCTTTAAAGAAGGTCCTGTAAAGAAATTCTGTTGTGTTTTTTGATAGAATTGTAATGAGGAGGTAGGCAACTAGGAGCTAAAACTAGCAGTCTGTCTTTATTGTAATTTTCAACATCTAGCATTATTATGAGGATACCTTTACTCAAGTGATATAATGCAAGAGCCTCTTTATTTTGCTCTTGTCTTTGTTCTTGTCTGTAGGCTTCTCTTGAGTTCTGTTTTCACTGGTACATGGTGCCTTTGCTCGGAATCTGAGCTCATGTTATACTTTGAAAACCAGATTGCAATTTGAAAATCAATCCTCTCCACATAGCAGTTAAGGTGGCATTGGGCACAGCATTAAATGGAAGAGCCATGGGAACAAACAACTCTTTTTTGTCTGTGGAAAAATCCTAACCAGCACCAAAAGCTGTTGGAATTGAGCTGAGAATCTGTATCCTGAATTGGGCTACCTTATCTCGAGAGAGGGGCTCACCACATTACTGTGTTCTCTGCCTCCCTCTTTCTTCCTTTCTTGTTTTCTTTCTATTAAGACTTTTTTAATATCTCTGGTTAATTAATTTCTAGTTCTCAAGATCTGAATTTGCATTTTGGTCTGTGCCCTGTCCAGAGTATGATTAATTCACAGAACAAGCCCCACGGAGTGTAGGAAACTCAGCTGGCAAGGCTGTGGAAATTGCAGCAAGAAGATGAGGGCTTTGGCAGCTACTTATTTTGAGCATTTGGAATCCCTAATGGGCCCATTAGGAATATGAAAACCTTGGGTCTGTTTGCTGCACAGAGTCACAGGAAAGTGCCTTTGCAAGGAATTTAAACAAAGTGTGGGGTAGGATCCGTGTCTTACTGGCTCGGCTTTCCAAAGCCTCCGCGAGGTTTGTCAGAGAGGCTGGTGCACTTATGCCAGTTTAATTACCAGGAGCCAGTGTAATTCCAGGCAGGAGTGCAGGTCTGGGTCCTGCGATGCCCTTCCTCCACAGGATCACGGGGAGGTGCATTCACACACACACAGCTGAAACTCTTGCTGTACAGAAGAACTCTCCGTCTGCCAGGCGCTGCTGAGATGAATCCCAGGCTCCCTGGCAGCTGCCCTTCCTTCGGGGCTCTGGCACGTGGCTGCTGTCCTCCCTGGCAGGATGCGCTGCGAGCTGCTGCCCTGGTGCTCCTGCCAGGACTCAGCACAATTCCCCATGGAAAAAAAAAAAAAAAAAAAAAAAAAAAAAAAAAAATTTCCCTATGGCATTAAAGTTCTGTGCCTGAGCCCCGGATTCCCTCCTTGCTGAGACATAGCCTGCATTTCTGGTGACTGCAACATTAATATGCAAACCGTGCAGGTTGTGATAAATATCTCCCACTGCTCTTTACTAGGAGAAATATTTAATGTCAGAAGAAGTTTCTAACTGCGAGCATTCTTTTAAAAATACTGCCCATAATTCTGCTGCAAGCTTCGCGACTTGTGTAGGTAAAACAGGGAGTGCTCTTGTTTGTTAGCTACAAATATCATGTTATGTATGTTCTTCTTACTCCCCTGAAAAATCTCAATTGTTATATAGTCCAGAGAGGCCCATTTTGGAAGAAACAATACCATTTAAATTGCACATTCACTTAAAAAGTGTTACATTGTGATTGAACTGTATTTTTTCTGTTTTAATTGGGAAACTTTTTTAGCAGAAAGTTGTAAAGTACAAGGATTCTAAAATACTCATAAAATGTATAAAAATGTCTGGAAGCATGTTATCAATTAATCAAATGCTGTAATCAAACCTTTTTAGACCCTTGCACCGCATCTAATTTTAAATTAGAAATAGTCAAGCAGCTAATTTCCCTCCTTCCTCATTTTTGTTTTCATCAGAAATCAACAATGAGAAATAAACTCTTCTCTGGATGACTTTGGTCACAGACCAGAATCTTCAGGTGATTTTGGGTTCTCCCACCTGCATAATTACCCAGGTGTCCATATAGGTTTTCTTATTGTTTACTGAAAGTTTGGCTAGCCAACAGCTGGCATGATATGTCCACTGTATACCCCTGCATGGAGAGAATAATTAGAAAAACTTCTTAAATGTAATACCAGAAATAAGAAACAAACGCACAAGAACTCGGGGAGGAAGAACATACAAAAATCCTTTCATGATGTAGCAAAACCTTTTAAAAATCAGTTTCTCTAATATAAGAAATGTAATCAAAGTGAATTCCCACCAAATATTTGTTAAGCATTTGGCAAGAAAATAGGGATTTTTTCAGGCATTCTCTTTCAATTTTATATGCAAATGGCATTTGGCAGGAATGACTGAAATAAAATCTCTCAGTTATTTCTGTTTGTTTTGTTGGTTTCTTGTCAACAGCTTTGGTTCTGCCTCTTGGCTTTGCTTGAGAACTTTTTTTAACAGCATGTTAACTCTTCAGTCGTCTCCAATAGCTTCCCTGACTTATGAGAATGTAAATCTCATTGCACATGCATTAATTAATAAAATGTGAAACCTTAGGGGGGAAAAGGAAGTGGTTTTGATAAGATTTTTACTTGATATGAATGAAAAAATTCATGAAAATGCGATTTTTAATGTGTACAACATGGTTCTTTTAAAAACTTTAAATTTTACTTCCGTTGCCTAATCTGAGTAACATTAATATTTGCCTTTTTCTTTAATCTAAGACAATTTTTAAGAACAATGATTGACTATCATACAACTATAACTGATTCCTGGGTGAGAATTAGCAAGAGTAGCCCAGCCTGCTTCCACCCCAGAGCATGAAAATCCCGGGTTTTCCCTGTAATCAGTGACTTAGAAAATCAAGAGGAAATGGAAGCCAGAGTTTTGGCAGACAGAGTCTAGACAGGTCTCATGTATCAATAGAAAGACGAGATAAATGTTAGAGAAATATTATTCATCCTAAAACAAGATCCGCTCGCAGCTGTTGGAAGAAGTGATTTTATTCAGACCCTGGTGGAAGAGTTGTGTGGAGCAGATATGATTCATTTCACTAGGAACCCCCCGTGCCAGGTATTTTATTGCCTTCCACAGGGAATTACTTCCAGAGGTAGTAAATTTTTCATGTAGGCTTCCTTTGCTGGCTATCATCCCTTTGATTTCTTTCTTTAATTAAATCACACAAATTTTCTGCCTGGTTTTTTTTTTTCCTTTGTTCTATTTAACCACTCTCAGTCTTTAAATGCTGATGATCAGAGAACAAATGTCTGAAAAATATACCTTGGCTGCAAAGCCAGCTGCAGTAAATCCTGTGACGGAAGCACCAAGTTGTACTCTGAGGGATATTTATTGCATTTAGCCACCCCAGAAGACAGCTCTGAAACCTCTAATCTCCTAAGAATCCTAGATTAGACACAGTAATATGATAGGAGAGAGAGAAAGCATCCAGGAATGGATTTTCTTCTGTATTTTGAACTTCTGGTAAGCAATCTCTCTGGCAGCCTTAAACGAGCCAGCAGTATTTCTGCAATCCCAGCCTCTGCCTGTGGGTTCTGTCTCACGTTGAGCTGCTCTTGGTATCTATTACAAAGAGACCTGGCCCCATTATTCTGGTTGTTTCTCTTTCAGCAATGCAATGTTTCTTTAATGCTGCTTCTCTTCTTCCTTACACCAAATTTCTGTTCATTTTAGCAGGAACAAGGAGAAAGATAGTTAATCTCTCAGAACCCAGGAAACTGCAATTCAATTAACTATACTTTAAAAAAAAGATCTGTATTTGGTATTGAATGTAGGACACAACTAACTTAAATAACAAGGGCTTCCCTGGGTATGCGTCACCAGTCACTGATGCATATTGTCTGTGAATAAAGTGTCTATCAGAACACAGATGATAAAATTCTGAATTTTGCATTTTGAATGAAATTGTAGAAGCTTTGACATTTATTTTGGGAGAAAGCAGGTACTTCGAGTCAAATTTTAAATCAATAGATGTTCTCATGAGATGTTTTCAAGCAACAGACAGAAAAATGTCCAGGTGAAATAGAGAGCTCTCTGGTTTTTCTGATGAAAAAACAGCTTTGTTATCAATTCTGTTTAAGAGAGCTGGTGAATTGAAAGAAAGTTGGTGTCCTGGACCTTACTAAATTCATAAATAAAGAGGAAAAAAGCTCTTTTCTGTCATGTAAAGCATATGTGACATCATTGCTGCCACTGCTGGTTGTGAAGCTGTTCAGGAAAAGCAATGTTTCTTAACAACACTGTACTGTAGAGTTAAAGGATTATGGGAGCTCTGACCAGTTCACCTTGAGAATTCTACCAAGGAATCCATTGAGGAAAGCAAAATCTGGAAAAATTACAGTCTAAATTCCAGAAAATTCCTTAAATGCAAGGAAACCTCAGTGTTCCCTGGCTCTACTCTCTACTGCATGAATGGTGTTGAATTAGTTTTACAGCCACTGCATATCTGTGACTTTGTAGATTTCAATAAGGCTGTAAATAATAGCTTCAGAATTGTTATTAGCCATCTATAGTATGCTCTGGGAGCTGTATACACAGAAATCAACATGAGATAAACAATGAGAGTCAATTTGGGTCTAGGCATTTACCAAGGTTCCTAGTCAGAGGCTGAGCTGGAGGTAATTGAAGTCTTAAGATATCTATAATAATTTCCAATTTCATTCAGTTACATTCTACTTGTAGGGCCATTTTGTCTGCACCTCTATAATGCAAAGGGTTTTGATTTCAGCTTTTCACCAGAAAAAATGTAATTTTTTTTTTCCTAATAAAAATTTCAAAGCAGAACTTTCAAGATGCTTCTGAGATTTTTACTCTCTGCTTTAATTGCCTCCTCTGTAACACAAAGGTCAAAATAATACTTCGTGAGCTGCTTTGAAGACTATGGGTAAAAAGATATTTAAATTCTGATTGCTGGTAGTGTTTGGGAAATTATGCTCTCATTTAACACTTTCACAATGCATTTCTATTCATTGTTGGTTTAAATCTTATTGACAACAATCTTAATTGGTCTTAAATTAATTCTCTTCCCTGGTTATGAGATGGAAGAAAAGCCTAAGGATTATAAATTCTAGATTTCTATCTTTATTTGCATCTGAAATTGTAATGAGGTAAAGGATTCAGAGATGTTTATTTGTCATGTTTGATAAAACTACATGAGAATTTGTTTCTCCTTCCAAGACAGTCTACTGTCTTTGTTATGTATATTAAACCAAGTGCCCTCAAAACAAACAGTTTTCAAGACTAATGTCTGAGATTAAATAATTCCCAATGGCGTCCCTTCACTAATGAGAATAAAAGGTGGTGCCCCAGAGAAAACCCGGGGGGAGCAGGCAGCCTCCACAATCGAAGTATTCAAACAAATTTGCTTTGTAGTGCAGTGAGTGAGAACCCAGCCAGCCAGCTGCTCAGACACGAGCACAGCGTTTCAAAGCGCTTTCACTGGAAGTGCAGACCCTTGGGGATTTGTGCCCTTGTTTTCCTCTGCACCAGTCAGAACAATTTCAAGAGGGGATTAAATGGATCGTGATTTCCATACATTTGGTTGTGTGAAGTCCTTCGGGTCACCTCTAGGGATAAAGAGGGGGAACACACACCAAATAAAAGTAAGTAATGTAAAGGCCATTCCGGCCTGGAGCAGAATGAAGTCATCCTTGGTGGGGAGAGCTACCTGCAGAGGGATTCTCATCCTTGGGGATCCTCCCTGCAGAGGGAGCCTCACCTGCTCAGCAAGGGCACGAGCTGCTTCAGGCTGGCTCCAAAAGCTTGGAAGAGCAAGGAGATTAACAGAGCTCAAGAAAACTTGTGTGTTAAGGCTGCATATTTAAATTACAATAGAACCTTTACAGTAACAATCAAAGCAAAGTTGTGCAGGAAAAAAAATTGCGGTAATTCATTTATGATTCAGTTTAATGATGGAATTGCTGCTCTCTGCAGTTTCTAAAAGGAGAACATCATTACTGCTGAACAAGCACTGGCTGATTTTAAGGCAAGTTGCTGGAAACAAAATTTGCTTTAAATTAGTGAGAAGTTTGCAATATCTTTAAATACTGTTAAAGGTACAGAACACATATTCAGCCTGTTTATCACTGTGACACTGTGGTACTCCAGGGACAGACTGGTGAAGTTCACTTCAGTAATCCCAAACTCACCTTTTATATTATGGATTATCCAAATTGTGCTACTGTACTTCCCACTATGGTGTTCTGTTTTCATAATGAGTCTGAAAAGAATTTAGAAAAATTCTAATTTGAAAAGTGTGTCTTCAGAAAATACACAAAGGATATTCTTGCACCTCCAGTGTTTCGGTTATTTTTCAGTGAATATTTATACAAATGGTAAATTTTTTTTGTAAATTAAGGAGTAGAAGACATGAGTGAGATTTTGCATCTCTTGTCATGATTAGAAAACATCATTAAGCAATATGCTGTAAATGCAGTGAAAGGTAGGAATGCAAATGAAGTCCTTTAATTAAACAGTGTGCTAGTTGATTCAAAATTTGATTTAGGAAAGCACTTCAATGTAGACCTTGGTCCTGCTGATTTTTAATGTTATCTTCTCTACTTTCAAGATTGTTGTGCTCCTGTGCACTTTACTATGCTGGGAGCAAAAGGACTGAGACCGTGATCAGACTGCATTTTGAACAGTATTGGCTGTTTCTACAGTTAATTAAATGTCTGCTTTGGATTTTCAATTAGGAGAATTTTTAATAGCACTTATTTCTATAGGCTGAAATAGACTCTGCCAGCAGAGGGAAAGTTTCAGCCCAATTATCAGTTAGCTCTGCCGAGGGGCTTGCCTGGAGCCAGGAGAGGACTCTGCCCATTCCCAGTGCCCAGTGCCGGCTCTGCCCATTCCCATTCCCATTCCCAGTGCCCAGAGTGGGCTCTGCCCATTCCCAGTGCCCGGTGTGGGCTCTGCCCATTCCCATTCCCAGTGCCCAGTGCGGGCTCTGCCCATTCCCATTCCCATTCCCAGTGCCCAGAGTGGGCTCTGCCCATTCCCAGAGCCCAGTGCCGGCTCTGCCAGTTCCCATTCCCATTCCCATTCCCAGTGCCCGGTGCAGGCTCTGCCGGGCGTTGGGAGCGCAGAGCCCCGGTGAGTTGGGAAACCTTTTGAGCAGGTAGGCCGGGGAGCTCTGGAGATGAGAAGGGAGCGGGGGAGGCCGCAGTGCCCGGGGCTGCCCCGGGGCTGGGAGCGCTTCCCCCAGCCCGGAGCATCCCGGCCGCTCGCCAGCCGCTGGTCAGCGCTGAGCCCCAGCGCGGATGCGGCCGCTTCACTCACCCATCTACTGCCAAGGTGATTTTAGCATTAGCAACGTGAATGTGCTCCTGGGTCGGTCTCACATCCTACATCGTATCTGAGGCTATAAAGGTAAAAATACTGCTCGTGTGTGGCTTGATTTGAGATAAAGGTCTTCCAGAAAACAAAGCCTGGAGAAGGATTAATCAAGATAATAAGCCGTGTTTACATCAAAGAAAGCTGCAAATCAATTCTGTTTTGTTAATGGAAATATACATTATTTTATTAGTCAAATGGCACAATTAATTACAGGGATGATTTTCTCTGCGAGGCGGTTTTACGACTGTAACACTGCTTACAATTCATCCTAATGGAAAGATCAGACTGAAAATTCACGGTCACTTGTAAATTTTTATAACCTGGTTATTGCTTCCAAGTGCCCAATGCAGTGGCACCTGTTTCAGGAAGCAGGCTTTGCGCTGCGGGAGGAGCACAGTCCAAAGCCTCTGTTTTCCTGCGGCTTGAACCGGGCCGTGCTCTGCCAAGGTGTTCCAGCCTTGCTGGTGCTTGCTCCTGCGTCCTGCTTGCTGCAGGGAGCCCCGCACGGTGCGAGAGCAGACCTGGCATTCAGCTGCGTCTGATGAACCCGCGCCAGGTGCCCGCTCACAGCTGAGGAACCGCGTGTGGCTGCTGCCACGCAAATGATTGATTTGTGTCCAGCTTATGTACTAGAGATCTGCCTGTGAGATGGAATGGAGGACCACTAAAACACTGTTAAAGACAAGCTGCGAAGCTCACTTCATCTGGTCTTGAAACACAAACAGGCAGCTGCTGGCAGAGAAGGAGTGGAGAAGAAATGGAAGGCTAATGCCATATTCCTTTCATCCTGGTGTTAAACAGCCCTTCGTGTGTCCTTCCAGGTTATTGAAATTGTGCTTGCTTTTGTAGTCATGAACGCTGGCATTTCTGGAACATCACAATTCAGCTGTCACACTGATGATCTGCTAGCAGAAGTCTTGCAATAAGTAAAGTGCTTATGATAATGTCTGTCTCCTCTTTCCCAAACGAGGTGGGAGGATTTTTATGAATCTTTCAATATTTTGATCTAATTTCAATAGTGAATATATTATTTATCCCTTTAGTGGTAAATGTAATGAGTTGGGATGGCTATTTTACCAGGACCTCTGCCAGGGAATGGCTGTAGCTTAATGTGAGTGAGCAGTAATGGCTGCAGCTGATTGGGGACGGTGCTAATGAATGTTCTGCTTAGGAGAGATTTCCTTCACCCGTACCAAGAGATTTAGTGGTGATTAGTCAGACCTCAGAAACTAAATGAGTCAGCCAGAGAAGTGAGATTGTAAACCCTTATGTACTATTACACTAAATAAACACTGAATGCAGCAAATCTTCCCATACATTATTTTGTAGGAGAATAGACTGTGGGAAATTAGGAATGGGGCTGTGGCCGAACCTCATCCCTAAGGGGTGGAGCTGTGTCAGACAGGTGGGCAGTGTGGATTGGCAATCACAAAACAAAATGGTGTGCAGGGGTACTGCACAGGAGTGAGAGAGGTATAAAGAGTCAGGAGGAAAGGGAAGGGTGAGGGGAGTTTGTTGGTTAGGCTTTGGGGAGGAAGGGGCAGGTGGGCTGTAAAGGACAGGAAGGAGCTGGCCAGCCATGCAGAAGGGAGAAGAGATGGAGCCAGTGCCATGTGGAGCAGCCTGAGAAGCTTACAGAGAAAAGGTATGCACGTTTTTACTCTAAGATAATAAACTGATGCACAAACCAGTCAGCTTGAGGCCATGACCCAGAGGTGCCAAGCACTGATGCTAGTGTTATTTCTTATGGTGTTTTATTTTCTGACATCTTACCAATTTTTTTAATATCCTTTTAAATCCCTTGGTACCAAAAGTTTCATTCAAGTGAGTTTTTAAATGCTTGAAGGGATTAGACCCAGAGCATGTTATCTATTGCCATTATTTTCACTATTTTAGTAATGTTTTCCATGTGTATATTTCAATTTTGTTGTAGTGTATGGGGAGATTGACTCCAATAAATAAAATGGATCATCACTGGCAATGCAGGCAGCATGGCTTTGACTTTCTCTTATTTTTATTCTGATCTAATAGTTGTATTCTATGTAAGATTTTCAGTCAGTGTAGTTGTTGTGCGGATTGGGGCTGACTATTGGAGTCTATCTACCCTGAGTTTGTGTTGGTCTGTGCTGCCACATTTCCCTGCCACAGAAATGAGGGGATGAATCTCTGGGCAGTGGAAGAAGGGAAAAGAACTTGTGGTTTTAGGAGGCAGTCAGTGCTGGAAAATATTTGCTAGTCCTACATTACAGTTAAATCTTGAGAGGTTTGGGTTGTCTCATTTGCTACATGAATTGAATATAGAATTTTTAATTAGTGGAGCACAAAGATACACAGAGCAAAGCTGAAGTCTTCTAAGATATATCACATTGTCTGCAGAACTGTGGTGGTCTCCTTTAAGTTCGGAAGAAACAAACTTGAAAAGCATGGATGAAAGACATATTGCAATACCCTGCTGGATGTATCTAGTCCTGATTGATCTTGAAATTGTAACCCTTAAAAAAGACATAGAAGTTGATCAAATGAACTTACCATTCCATTTATCCCTAGTGGGGCTGTTTTTCATGACTCTGAGCGGTTCCCTGCATTGCAACAGTCTATGATTGTGTGTAAAGGTGTGATGTCCATCAGATTTTCTTTTCACAATGCTGTACTCCATAATAATTCCAGTGTGTGTAAAAGGCTGTGTGAGGTGTGGGCAGTTGTACAGCTGGCAGGCCTGCATGCCTGGCGTCTGTCACCCCTAGAACCACCTGAGGATGAAGAAAAGGTGCTTTCAATTCTTGCCTTGGCTCAGTCCTTAGGAATGTGGGTAGGATTGGGCTGCTGGGTCCCTTGAGCCAGAGGATCTTGAGCACAAGATTTTCTGTCTGTGGTTATTGCAACTGTAAGGGACCAGCTCGATATTTGAGTCTGTGCAGCCTGATGGAGCCCATCCCAGAGCACTGCAGGACCTTGTGGATGTCATGGCAGGACCCCTCTTCACCATCTGCCAAAGGCCTTGGGAGTTTGTGGAGGTTCCTGGTGCCTGGAAGGTGGCCACTGATGTTCTAATTTACAAGAAAAGCGTGAGGAAAGACGTAGGAGATCACAGACCTCTTGGTCTAACCTCAGTGCCTGGAAAAGTTACAGAGGAGATTGGACTGGGTGCTGCCCAAAGGCATTTAAAGAACAGTGAAATCATCAGGCACTAGCACTTGTTCCTCTTGAGGTGTCAATGCTGGATGTGAATACGAGATTTACCTCGTTCTGGGATAGACATAAGGGATGAGATGGGGCAGGAGGTGAAGGAAAGGGGTATTTAAAAGGGGCCTTCCCTATAAGCTAGGCTTGGATTTTAATCTTTCTTTTGGGTTGCTATTTGGCTTGAGCTTTGGAAACTAGTTTTGGGGTGGCTTTATCAGTGGCTAGAAAGTTTTAAACATCATAAGCACGGCCCAAATTCAAGGGCTGAGGGCGAGTCCCTCTTGGCTGGGCAGTGCCTCATTTGTGCTGTACCTGTGGGCTGGGGCACTGCAGCCTTGGCCCCAGCAGGGCTGTGACCCAGAGCCCTCTGCAGCTCTGTGCTCCCTGCAGTGAGGATTTCACACAAAGCCTTGGGCCTTTGCTTACCTGACACTCGTCCCTCCGTTCTGGCAGGGAATGGGCTGGGCAACTCTTGGCTGGCTTAAGACATGAAATGAAATTTACTTTTTTCGTTCATTTTGTCTGTCGCTTGCCTTCAGTAAGACAGAAGAGGAAAAGAGGCCTCTCTTAAAATGATGGATGTAGCTGTGCCTCTTATTCATGATGTTATTACTTTTCTTATGATCTTAAATAGGATGATACCACACAAAAAAAGCCAAAGATTAGAAGACTCATTAGCTTTCATTTGTAATTATAGTGTGCTAGCTGGGTCTCTCACACATTGTGAGAGCTGTAATTTGTAATAATGCTGTACCTATTAAGGAAGGAATGAGTCATAACTGAGGGTATCTTTTCTAAGAATTACTTGCCTCCAAATACATGATAGAATAGTGTTCCTGCAGTGGCTTTCCAGCTGCCTGGCAGTGGGTATGTGCAAATCCTCTGTGCAGCCTGAAGCAGCAGCAGTGCAATTCTTAGGAATATCACCCAAAAAACACCAGAAAAATAATGAGAAAGTTTTTAGAAAAAGGATAATGGAGGTCCAGTAGTACTATTCCTCCGGGATAATGTAATAATGTGTGTTATACTTTTCTAGAAATTCTGCAGCGAAGATAAAATCTGATGCTGAATCTCAGACTCATCAGTGTGTGAATCCAAAGGCTTAGATAACTTTATTCTAAACCTCGCTTACTCCCTGCCTTTCTGCCTTCAGCAAATCGCAACCTCAGTGACCAACCTTAGAATTTGTAACTATGTTATATCATTATTTTGCAAGTAGGTGGCTTTTACACCCGTGTTGTATATCAACTCCTAAAGCAAACAGATGCAAGGACAGCTATTCGTGGAATTATTTTGGCAGTGAAAATGAGTGTGCAAGAAGCCCCTACATGCTCTGCTTGCTCCTGATTTACTAAATGCAGCAAACTTTAGATCAATAAATGTCTGAGTAGCATTTTTCCTGATTTTCCTGAGAGTCTCAGTACTTGGAAACACAACATTTTTTAAAGTAACAGGTTTGAATTATTAAGTGTGAACTTAATAGTGAATTAGGAAGTGTGAACTCCAAAAGACAAGGTTGGCTGGTTTAGTGACAAAGTGAAGAATATAAATGCTTCCTTTGTACATGGCAAGAATATAAGGAGCCTGTGGGGAAAAAAGATTTGCACATTGGCTGATTCTGAATGCAGTATTTAAATCTTCTTGGGTTACAGCAGTCAAGTACAGTACCCTTCAGTGAGTGTAGTGTCCTATAGAGAATTTGGATCCCTATTCCCTAATCAAGTTGATGAGTGCACTAAAATGCAAAAAAAAAGGTAATCCCATTGGAAGATTAATTGTTTCATCACACATGAAGCAGCTGATGGAGGAACATTTCTGAAGCGGTTCTAGGAAAGCTTTGGGAGAATGGGAAGGAGTATCACATTTAATGAAACAAAAAAAGAGATGTTGATTGGCCTAGTCATGAGACTTGGCTGCAGATCTTAAGTGGTAGCTACATTAGGAACTTCTCCCAGAACAGTGCTAGAACCTGTCACAACATTAAAATGTGTTTTTAAATACAGTAAAAATGGCATGCACAACAAGAAGTCCTGCCTTAGACAATAAACCAGACATTGTACTTATGTGAAGTGCTTTCTTATTAGAAGGTATTTGGACCTCTTGCTGAAAAAAAGCTGCTGGAACAAGACAGACAACAGATTTCTTTGCTTTTTGTGTTCAGCTGACTTAATTAAATTTCTTTCACTATGCATATGTAAATACAAGCAAAACCTGGAGGATTTAGCTTTCCTAAATGCTTTTTGTAGGGGGAGAAAAAAAGGAGGTGCCAGTTTTATTTTACTTCGGGTTTTTTGAGCACAAAGTCATCTAAATATTTGTCTGGTCCAATATCCTTCCTGTGACAGTGACCAGTAGTAGGCACACGAATAAAGTCTAGAAACATTGACGCTAGCTTGGGTGAGCATTCTCTACCAGTCAGAATTTAAAGAATTTCAAGTGCACAGACAACTCCATAAAGACACTCATCATTGAATTGTTTCAGTCCATTTTGGAATGGGAAACAAAATATTAGGGCTGTCAACTGTTTTTGGGGGGTTTTTTTGGGTTTTGGTTTTTTGGGTTTTTTTTGAGACACAATAATATTTCTTTCCCTTTTTCCCCTTCTCAAATTGTGAAAATAAGTTCGATTGTCATGATATGCAATAAAGCCCTTTTTTCCAAGTGTTACAAGTTGTTTTGAGGAAGAGCTTAAAGATTTGTGAAAAAGGTGCCTTGAATCATGCTGACTTTTTTTTTTTTTCCTGCAAGTTCAGAGTCAATAATACATCAAGAAGTGGATATTTTTAATTTAAGTTACTCTCCTGAAGTGTTCTGCTCAAGTCTCACAGATTAATAGTTCTGATGTGACGAGAATTCCCGGTGATGACTGGAAAGGGTGTCTTTGTTTCCTGTTAAAATTAGTACCTCAGTGCCAGGAAAACGGATTGCTGTGGGGTTTTGCTTTGCATCGCTGTCAATAAAAGGTGAGCTGCAGATGCTGTTGGGAGTGCTCGCAGGCAGCACTCGCGTTTGTCCCAAGAATGCCGGCACACCGAGTTCCCGGAAAACAGTCCGACCCTTTGTAAGCCTAGTGAGAAAATCCAATCTGTTCTTCCAAAACAAGCTGTGTCACAGTCTGCCAGTTCTGCTGCTCCTCCTCCTGGCAGTAATTAGATCATTTGTCTCATCTGGAGAGCTCAGCCTATTGCACTTCATGCAGGAGTGGTGTTGAGTCCCACGGCTCCTGTTTGAACGGAGCTGACAAAGTGTAAACATGGAAGGGATGGCAGGATCCTTGTTCTGAGCTTTCTCCTTAGCCTTAAACATTTATATTCCTTCATGAACTTTCAGCCTTTACAAATCTGCAGGGTGCAATCAGGAGGGAGCGAATGGCTGTGAGGAACCGTGAGCTGCATCCTGATCTCCGTCCTTTGTGCCAGGAGTGAGCTCCCCTGCCCCAGCCTTCCCAACCCGCTGTGGGGACACAGCTGGGGCTGAGCAGGGCCTGGACAGGTCCAAGCTGGAGGACAGCAGTAGCTGCCAGGCTGGGAGCTGTCCCCAAGGATGTGCGAGTGGCTTCCAGCTCAGTCCTGTGGCGGAGCCAGCTCAAGGCACGAGGATGTGTGGGGCCACGGCTGGAGCAGCCACAGGTGCTTCCTGCTCTGCCACGGGTACAGATGGTGCCACAGAAAGGACCAGGCTTGACTTTTCCAGGTTGATATCCACGTTTGCCAAAAGTGCTTTGGGTCTGAATAATGGCTCCAATTAAGTAGCTGTTAAATCTTAAGAAATTTTGTATTAAAACTCAGTGAGTTGACTAGCTCATTTATGTTGTCTTTCTGAAAAGAAATCAGCTTTTTAATTTGCTTTGTGTGTATCAGTAGCTGGTTGCTTTGAAGAGCACTTACAGTTAAAAAGGCATTGCACAAAAATTGCTGAATCCTTTCTAATATCTGAGAAATTAGAAATAGCATATCAGTAAAAAGTACAGGAATGCAGTGAATAAGTTATTGTAACTAAAACAAGAGTAAACAATGGGTAAAGAGCAAGGTCAGTCAGGACTGATGAAGTTTTCTGACTAAAATAAGCTGCAAAGAAATTTTCTCAAAAGCAGAGCAAGCCAAAAAAGAGTTACATTATGAGTAATGAGCTGAGTGAGTGATGTAAGATATCAGAGGTTTATTTTGAATTGATGTAATACGATGAATTCATCGCAACCTTCCTGAACCATACATGTCTTGTGATGCTTTGCTAGATGGAGCATTTCTCTAGTATCTATATCTCATCAGTTGCTCTTACACGCATAGGAAAAAACAGAGAAGATGGTAGATGAGATACTAGAACCCTCAACTCTGTTAGTTTGTAAAGGCTGAACCAGCATGGAAGTGGCTGTTAGAGAATTTCAGAGTATGATCCAAGAAATTGAAATCTAAATGTTCATATGTGTTGATAAATGAGAACTATATTGCAAAAATTTTACCATTAAATATTTTTTATGCATTAAATATTTATGGTGCATTTAGTGCAGAGATCCACTCTTGATTCAGGAAGTGATCAGAAGCTGAATCTGTCCTGCTTGTGCTTGAAAATAGATGAGTGAGGCAGGCAGCCTACAAGTGGTTAATACTGAGGCACGCCTTTGTCCTCGGGGTGTGAAGGGGATGTTTCCCTCAAAGAACCTGGAGGCAGCCAGCCAGGGGACGAGCTGGTTGAAAAGACTGCGTTTAATGGAATAAATTCTGTGGATAACGAAGATACACGGTTTACAAAGTCGTTACACAACACTGTGGTGTTATGCAGGAGGTTTGAGGAGCTCTGGCGGAAGCAATGGCAGTTCTTGTGTTAAGCTGTGTTCCTTGTTTTATTGAAGATAATTATGCAAATAACTTGTGTCACTGTTCTTTGGTGCTGAGGAAGAACTGCAGTGCATTAGGAGATATTCTAATCATTAGCTCTAATTACACTGGTATGAGAATTGCTGGAAATCTTCAAGTGGCAATTATTCTTTTTATTATATTTAAGGAAATCAAAGCAAGAAATGCTGTGTTCATACATTAAAGCAAAAAAATCTGATATAAGGAATATCTAAGAACTTTGAACCTACTGAAGCCCTTGTGCTTTCATATTTTTGTCTTCTTTTTGCCCAAAACCGTGTAGGACAAGCATTTCAACTAAATCACTGGTTGGTTAAAACCCCACACTTCCACACAAGGCTTCCATATCTTGCTGAAATTAGATCTGTATTTTCTCAGCTTGCCTTTGCACGACTTTATGCCAGTGGCTTTTTTGCTATACACAGCCCAGGTAATTGCTTGCTCTGTGTTGCTGTAGTTGTAGCCAGAAAATGTGGATGTGGCTCTTACAGAAGAGCTCCTGTCTGAAATGAGGACTCTGGGCTGAACATTCTGTGCACACCATTATGTGCAATGATTGCCTAATCAAAGAAAAGCCATCTAATTATAATTAGTGCCTTGGCCAAGCATTGCTCTAAACTCTTCAAATTACTATAAAATCACACTACAACCCAAGGTAAGTACCCCATGCAGAGATGGAAAGCTGTTGGGTTGGATTCTAAAGGAAAACTCTGAGAACATGGATCTGAACAGCTGAAACAGGTAAATGCTGAAGCTGAGACCCTGCATGGAACAACTGTCCCTGTGTTATCAAACTTCTCAGAAGAGTTATTTTGTGACAAAATTTTCCTGTCGTTTGATTTTAAAGAAAGAAAAATGCTTGAAGAGGTAATTGGCAGCCTCATCTCCTGAGAAGAACTCGAGTCAGATGAATTCTAACCCGATGTTTTCCTTACGTGCTCCAAGACAAAGGAATAGTCTGGAGGCTTTCAGAGGGCAGCATGCATAGTTCTGTTGGAAACTGAAAGCTGTTCACCCCTGAGGTTTCAGCAGCCTGTTACTGAGTGCAGGGTGGGTGAGGGACCATACTCCAGCACGATCCCGGGGAAATGGAACCTGCAGTTCCTCTCATGGGCCATTACTGATGTCTCCAGTGTCCCTGAGTACTTGTCAGACTATAGGTTTGTATTTTTATCTTGGTTATCCTGAAAGTTCACGGCTTTTATTTAACTAGTTCTTTCCACTTTGCCTGGGACTTATGAAGGAAAACTTTCCAAAGAAATTGCCCAGTCTTACCTCTTTATTCCACTCATGGTAATCCTGATATCACAAAATGATGTCTGTCTGTCTATCTGTCTATCTGTCTGTCTATCTCTACATGCCTCTGTATGTATATATATAATTTGTTCCTGGAACTGAAGCTGGATCTACGTCCCTTGGAATCGTCATATCTGTAATTGAAACATATTTCTTTAACTACTGATTTTTCTTATTTTGCTTTCTGTCCCATACCTACTAAGCACAGTTTTCAAAGAAAAACTGCTTAATGAAGCACCATGCCCTTTTCCCTCTTTTCTTCATTTTATGTTGGGTGCATTCATAACGACGCCTTCCTTGTTTTTTTGGCATCTCTTTTTCAAGTTCAGCTGTCATGTGCAAGACAGGTTTTGGTATCTTGGTAGCATTGTTATAAATATAACAATAATATAAATCAACTCTTAGCCTAGACTGTTAAAGAGCCAGGTATTTGGGTATTTTTGGCTTGTACTGTTTAAAATCCAGAAACGCTGCTGCACCTTGTGGGAGCCCTCTCTTTCCCATGGTTTGCCTGTTGCACTTTGAATTCTCTGTTCTAATGTTCGACGCTGCTTGCTTCAGTCATTGTATCAGATCAAAAAAGGAATTAGAGCATTCAGTTTCACGCTGCCATCTGTCATTAAATTCTGTTCCCCGTGCACTTCTCATTAATTCCCCCAGGGACAGGCTGATCCTAAGGCTGTTCTGGGCCCTTTGAATTCAGGGCAATGGATGCATTGCAGAGGCCTTACTCTGAGAACCACTGAGAAAATTAAGGGATAATAAAGGATGCCTTATGTGAGGCTGTGAGATGACGATTTGCTGCAGGAAGGAAGGCTAGCCCTATAAATCTGGCTTACACTGCCTCCGCCAGTGGACGAACAGCGCTGTGAGCTCGCTTTCCGTTCTCCCCTCCAGGGAGAGAACTTCTGTCCTTTCCTGTGCTCTGGCCGCTCTTGCACTTGACTGTCAGCACGCTGGGCCACGAGAAGCTGCACCACATTCTTTTGTCAGGTTGCCCAGCAGTTCCTCTTAATTTAGTGCTAATTTGTATGCTCTGCAGTGCTTTGTTTTTGAGATTTAGAATTCTCTGTACTTTTCTGTTAATTTCCTGCAAATAGGATTTTAATACATAGAAAGCAAATGATCTCTTTGGAATGTTTAAAGTCCTAATCTAGCTGTGTAAATCTCCCTTATTATCTAAGTATTTCCTACCATTGATAGCTGCTTTTAAAGCATTAACTTGTTTTGTGGCTTTCATGGGAGTCTTTATTTGTTTGGTGTCTGCATTAGACATGTAGGTGTTTGGATCTGTTACAATATACTGTATCAGTATAAGTATTCATGCTCATTAGCATGAATCCTTTTAGTCTGGAAGATAAGGCTGTTGCTGGATATAAAATATGGCAGTAGGGAGCTGATCAGAGGTTTTACCAGCTGAGATATTTACTCTAGTGAGTTCCTTAGCATCGCCACCTCTTCTGAGGCTGTGACAAGTATTGGCTGGGAGGATTACTTCTAATATCAGTGGAAGGAAAGTGACCAAACAAAAAACTATGTCAGTTTCAGTGTGAGTCTTGCTGTTGCCAATAGAATTTCATCTTGATTTAAGTTAGTTTTATGCACCTTTAAACAGAAATTTGTACAGATGCAGTGAACATTTTCTGCCATCCTTTCTGTTGAGCTCCTTTTCTCACAGTCACAATCTCTCTTTGGACCCTGTGTGCAATAAGAATGATGTATCATTATAATAATTGCCACTGCTGCTGGAATAGATGCAAAAATTGTAAACCCAGCAAGGTATGGTAGAATAGGACTGTGACTGTACCTGAGCAGAGTTCTGCAAGTTTCTCCAGCAGGGCCTGAGTTTTCTCCATGTCTCTGGACTGATTGAGTCTCACCACTGGTGAGTCTCAGGTTCTGGTTCAGTCACAGGTACCAAACCCTGCAGCACTGGGCAGAGAAAAGATGCCAGCACAGTAAAGTATGGAGGTAAAATATTAAAACTGGAGATAAGATCGTGTTAGATTAACACGTAGTACAAATACAGTGACTCCTAAAGCATCCCTTCTTCATTGTAATAGCCATGAAACACCTAAAATGCTTTTAAAATTTTCCTTTGCATACTGAATAATAGTCAAAGAAATTTAAAGAAACTGCAAACAAATGACAAACTTCTTTTACACAAAGCTCAATGTCAAGAGTCCATTGATGGAGTACTTGGCTGAAACCCTTTACTTAAGCACTAAAACCACTTTTGCCAAATCTAGCATTAAAGAAGACTTTGTCTATTAATATGTAACCATTATGTCTTTGATGTACAGCTATGACAATGATCTTTGTGAAGGATTATAGCACCGCATTAAGCAGAGGAGAAAGCTATTTTAACCCACCACAGTATTAACCCACCTGAGTGATCCCTGGAGCAGCACAATTCATCTAACACATTAAGGACAAATTCAGGTCATTAAGCCTAATTAAATCTATTCTGTCAGGATTTAGCAGCATCTGTCTGAGGTTACCAGTTGTGATTTAAATTTGCCTGGAGCCTGTGCTGGTGCCACATAAGTCACAGAGAAGATTACTGTGCTCTTTGGTGGCCTTTGGATCAGACTGATCTGCAGACAGATGCTCACAGAGATATCCACGTTACAAATGTAAAATACATATTTCTGCAGCCACCCTTTTATCTGACAGCTGTTCCATTAATGCATTTCTGAGCCTACAAGTCTGCTCTCCAGGTAATGGCTCATAATGCAAATAGATAATTGTTGACTGTTTCCTGCTAAGCAAAGCAATCCCTGTGCTTTTTAAAAGAGTTATTTAATTCTTTATTTTGCATTTCTGGAATACTGTTCAAACCCCAAAAAGGAGAGTTCAGCATCTTCCCTTTGTTCAGTGTTAAGTCTCTGGCCTGCTGAAATGCGTATTTATAATCCCTCTAAGCTGTTTTGGAGAGAATTGTTTTTGCTCTGTCTGATACGTTAGGGATGCTTTTTACTGTATCCTATTTTGTGCCCATGTTCAGTTGGTCGAATTTTTCTTCCATTTTATATCAGTGTAAAAAATTAAAATATACTATTTTTTCCTATATTGATAACTGATATTGAAGGAAAGTGTCAAAAGACAGCAAAATTCTCAAGAGTTTTTCTGTCAAATGGTTCCACAGGATGAAGAAACACAGAGCATACTGTCTCTGATGTTTTTATTATCTCTTTTGGAAATTTCAAAGACAAGTTTCTCTGTAATTTGCTGTTCGAATGTAGGCCACAGGCATCATTTTTGCTTAGAAAAAATTGAAGAATCGCTACAGTGTTCTTTAAAAACAGACTCCTCTCAATCACTTTGGAAGAGGAGATAGAGCAGTCCTCAAAGAACTGGAGTCCAGTGCAGACACAGTTCAGCTCCCTCCTGCCTGTCTTTGCTCTTCTCTGCAAGCTGGAGCTCTGTCCCTTGAACTTCCCTCTGTCAGGGGAGCTTCTCTGTCAGGAGGAACTTCAGAAATTAAAATCCCCTCCCTGCAGAGAGGACTCCACACAAAGCAGTGTAGCCCCTGGCTTTGCTCGTACTGAACACTGAGTAGAAATGCAGAAGACCCCTGGTGGTCTTTGTGATTTGCTGTTTATGGGAACTGGGATTTAATCACTAATGAATGGAAGTGTGGGGTTTGAGGGTAGAAGATCCAATAGCTGCCCTGGCCTCCCTCACTTGGAGCTTTTCGCTTTGTCTTGCATTGGGATGAACTGGAATTGAGCTATCCTGCAGAACCTGCAGAGGAGCTGCGTGCATGGATACTCCTGTCTCAGGAAAAGAATGTGGCATTTTGGATGGGTTAGAAATAAAATAGAAAAACCCCAAAAAACCTCAAAATTAAGTGCTTTCACATTTTTGTATTGCCACCCCCTTTTTTCTAGTACAATGTATAGAATTTAGCCCAAATTCTCTGCCAATTTTTAGCTTAGCATGTTCTCTTTATTATATTGAATATTTCTAATATGAAAAGCTACCTTTTAGAAAAAAAAATTCTGGAGATACCTTGTGTTTTCAAAGGGAGCCACATTCACTATTTTCATAGGTGGGCTTGAACCAGTGGATCTTCACTTATATGTTCATAAAATAGCCTGACCAAAATTGAGGATAATCCTGCTATGTCCCTGATCTGAGCATTTACTAAACAAAAAATATTAGTAAATGTTGAAGTCTTTCAGTGTTTCTGTACAGGATTTTTTATTATTATTATTATTTTATTTTAGAGCAGTGGATTGAAGTAACTGTGTCTGGCGCTTTAAAAGCCCTAGTAAAAATTTAGAGAATCCTCACCTGCTGAAGAGGAATGACAGCATCAAGTTGGAATGCTGGCATGTAGCTCAATAACCAGCCCTTTGTAAGGCCTCCTCTTAAATTCTGTTAGAACTCTAAAATGAAACCAACTGTTGTGCAGAGGAAGATAGGAACGTGTAGTATATCACAGGTGTAACAAGAAATAGCATTTTAAATTGAAGAACTGTAGTTATTTTAAGCAATAAATTAAACATTCCCATTAAAAGCCTTGTGAAATATAACATTACTTTAAATCAGAACAGGTTTCTTATGTCATAATTTTAGTTAGGTTGGAAAATCTCAGCCTATCTTTAATATTCCTCATTGAGTTATTAAAGACAGATATATCACTAGAGTTAACAGCTTTCCAATAAAAATGTAGCTAATTCAGTCTACAGAATCTGGATGACTTCTCGCTTTGAATTGGAGTCAGTGATAAAACTCTGGTTTGATATTGAATCCAAATCCAGTTCCTACTTCACCAAAGCTGGTATGGAAGACATCACCTCTGTGCAGAAATGTCTGCTGCACTTCTGTGGAAAAAAGGATTGTTTCACTTAGTTATATCAGTTACAATATTACATTTGTGTTTGGGAATTTGAGTCTATGTACTCGGGGTTTTTTTTTCTCACAGAAAACCAAAACTGTAGTGCTGTACATACAATTTCGCGTTAGTTCTGATTACCATGTGTAATTGGATGAATGATGCAAACAGCATCTCCCAGTGAGAGGAAAAGTAAATAGACCAACACAGATTCCTTTGCTTTTTTCACTGTGTGTAAGGGGATCAGTCATTGCCGAGATTTGCTCTAGTGAATAGAGAAGAATATGTTGTGTTTTAGAATCATGATTGCATGGATTGCTGGTAGATATTTGAACTGGATTGTCGGTTAGCTGTGTGACTGTTCTGTGAGGAGCCAGATAATGTTTGAAGTGCACTTCTCTTCTCTAATGTTATGTTAGAGTATTCCAGAAGGGCAAATTGCAATGTTTTGCTCAAGAACTTACTTGCCTGCCTGTGGGGTTTGATTCCCAGCTCTGCTCTGGCAGCACATTTGGAATCCCTGAAGAGCTGCTGTTGGGTTTGAAATTCATCTCTGTTTAGCTGCCATCAAGCAGGCTTCAGAAGGGGTTTGAGGAGTGTTTGCTGCAGGGATCCCATTGTATTTTGGGGATTTATAACGCAGTGCTGGCACTATCCCTCCTCTCTCAGCTCTTGGGGCTCTGGCCTTGCTGCGTGCATCATCTGTGGCTTTGGTACGGCAGCTAAACGAGCGGTGGATGTGGGAGTAGGATGGATATTGACGGGATAGGAGGGGTATTCTTATGGGACACCTCGGCAGGGAAGGGCTCTGTGGGAGTTCCTGCCCCCGTCCACCAACAGAGCTCTTGAGGAGCCTCTTTCTCTTCTGTGACCGAGAGCACTGGGGCGAGCACAGCACCCAGCAGGGCTCCCACAGAGAGCTCCGGGTGCAGCCCCGGCTTCGCTCCTTGGCTCTGGGGGATCCGAGTGCAGCTGCTGCAGAGTTCCCTGGTGCAGCCCCGAAGAAAGAAATAAGCTGTGGCACAAATATTTAAGCAGTTGTCCGGGTGCGATGCTATTTTATTCAGCGAAATTTCTCTTTGTAAGTAGGAGTTCTGTAACTGGAGCAGGCTCAGTAGGGGGAGCAGTGCTTTAAATTCCTCCTCAGTTGCACTTGGCCAGAAGGCACCACTGAGACAGAGTTCTGAGACAGAACCATGTCTTAATTGACTTGAAAAAAATCCTCTGCTTTCCCTCTCTCTACCT
This sequence comes from Regulus satrapa, assembly GCA_013396955.1. Lineage (NCBI taxonomy): Eukaryota > Metazoa > Chordata > Aves > Passeriformes > Regulidae > Regulus > Regulus satrapa. Next base: position 537,263 of record VWZN01016722.1, on the reverse strand, counting down.
CTCTGTTGAGCGACTGGTCTCACTCAAGTAGTTTCTTTTGGCGTGGCTTTGGTAAATCTAACAGCCTCTTAAAAAGCAGTAGTTTATCTTGTTTGGCTTTAAAGATTACAAAATTTAAAATCTATTTTGATTCATGCAGGAGCCACACTGGATATGTCTGGTTTATTTTTCTTTATTTGCTGTTGTCAAGCCTGTGACTTGTGAAACATGAAGTGAAGAAAAGTCATGACATTTCCTTTAGAGCAGAGGAGGTGGAGGTAAAAAAGCTGCTTATATTGTCTTGGATAACATTTGGGAGCAAAATTTTGGTTCTGAAATTTCAGCTTGAGGGATACATATAAAGCAGACACATTACTAAAAATCAGATGTAGATTTTTATGAGGTAGTAGGATCTATGCATTTATGTTTTAACTGGTACTGTTTTTTCCTCCATCTGGCATATGATTTTCAGAATAGAAGCATTTCTCTTTGAGCTGAGGCTGTGTCTCTTCTGCGTGCCTTGACTGCATCAGTGTCCCAGAAAAGCACTGAAGGGCCCCTCTATAGCTGGGGGAAACAGCTTTTCTGAGAGATGCACGATGAGCTCATTACAAAATACCCATGATTTCCACAAGAACAGGAGACATCTGGAGCTCTGGTTCCACTCTGTATTGCTTTTAGCCAGTGGTTATTTTTCTCAGAATGTCGGTGGCGTTCCAAGAGTGCAGTGCAGCAGAGAATTATTGCTGTCTCTTGCTTTATCTTGATGCTTTCAAGGATAAAAAACCATCTCTTCTCTACACTTTTCTTTCAGGCTTTTTTTTTGCTTTCTAGCAGTAAAGGGACCACAATATCTTTATTTTCAAGGGATGTCTATACTGTTCCTGCTTGAATTGTGCCTTGAGGCTCCAGGAGCCCTTTCCTAGACCGCAGCTGGTTCAGCCCCAAAGTGCTCCTGAGGTCCAGGCATCCAGTGCACAAAATGCACCCAGACTCTCCTCCTGCATGGCCAGCAATTTTCCCCCAGTCTCAGAGCAAGCTAGAGAGAGATGTAATGGTAAAAATAAAATGCAAATGCCTGAGTTATTTGAATATAATCACTTTATTAATTTAGCTGTCTAACAGCTACTGATGACAGTCTAATAATAAGGTCCAAAATGTTCTTTCTCATTAACGGAGTTAATGAACTCGCACATCTTAAGAATTTCATTTTAATTATTAGCAATAATTTATACGAGAGAGAAGTGCCAAAAAATATTCCTATTGAGGAGTGGAAAATTGGTAAATCTGTTAATGAGAGATGCCAAGTGCCATGGCTGAAAATTGTAAAAAGATTCCTACAGTTCTGATTCGTGTCTCTGAAGTTGCTGTGTGCCTGGATGTTTTCCAAACCTCAGCTCTCTTGGTGTTCCCACTCCAGTGTCATTATGTGTTTTTGGCAGGCACAGGAAATATTCCTTTCAAGGTAAAAAAAATCCAGTGCCAAGGTATAGGTTGGATATTACAAAATTATAAGGATCTGTTCAGTAATAATATATTTTAAAAATTTCTCCTTAATTTAAAAAAAAATTAAAATTCAATGCACATATTTTCCTTGAAGTGTGGTTCCTCTTTTAAATGCCAACTCCTTCAAAAATTAAATTTCAAAAGTTGTATTTCAGAAGAACTCATTTTCTATCTAGTCATGGTCTCCATTTAAGTAAAACAAAGATGCTTTTTGCCATTACACCACAATATGCTGGTTTTTTAATCTCTCAGGACAATGGAAGCACTAAGCCTGTTGCTCCAAGGAAGCAGTTTTGGTTCTGAAAGTCTTCTAATATTTTATACCTGCAATGGATGTTCATGACCGACTTAAAATTAGTAAATTATATTATTTTGTCCTCTGCTTCATTGGCTTAATTTCCTCTGGCCTTTGTGCTCAGATTTCAGTGTGTATTGATTTCAGCACCTTGTTGATGTCAAAAATAACTAACTTGAAACTGCTGGGAGCATGATCAATATGCATAAAAGATAAGCCATAAACCCGCAGGAAATGCGGAAAGAGTCAAGTTAGGAGTGAGTGGAGGCAGCAGATGTTATCTGGAATTGGAATCAGTGTGCAGAGCTGATTTAGGCACATTGCTGTAGTACCTAAGGAGTCTTTACTGTTATTTCAATGTTTTTTTACATTGCATCCTGTAGGTACACTTCAGGAAATATAACTCCAGCTGAAACTGGATAGCTGGGAGAGAGGGAAAGGACCAGTGGCTTTCCTAAGAACAACCAGCAGCTTGACAGCCCAGGCAGGAGCAGCACTGAGAGCCTCTGCTTTGCCCTCCTGTGCTCTGCCGGGTGCCCCACACAGCTTTCACACCTGCTTTGTTTCGAGCAATAGCTGGCAGCTCAGGTCAGCAAATGTTCCTGAAATTCAAATTGCAGTCTTGAGATTTTTATCGATGTTTTATCAGACTTTTTTAATTAACTTGATGGAGCATATGTTTGGTTTGCTTGGGTTTTTTTCCCCCAGTGACTTTTTGATCTGAAGGGTGCATAATTGTGATGTAAACTTGCATTGTAGTATTGTTTGTAGTGTGACATTTGCACTTGGAAACTCAGGTCAAATCTTCTCTTGGGTGCACTGTGCTGCCCTCTGGGCTTGGACTGTGGAGGAACATGGAAGTGACTGCTCTGACTTCTCAGAGGAGGGAATGAATCCAACCAGAGTGTGGGATATTTGGATTTGTGTACTTATGCTGCTAATACATGAGGCTGCTTTGAACTTTCAAACTTTGCATGTCAAATAGTGGAAGAAGCGCCTCACATATCAAACACAGAGGAAGCAGAGCTGCTCAGCCCTGTGTATAATGTGTCCATCACATTCATGTGATAATCTAATAGGACAGCAGAATGACAAATTTTGCACTTTTTGAATCCCAAGGAAACAAGACAAACTCGAAGTGCTGATAAAACACTCAGTGTGTTTGTTTCACCAGCCACAGAGGAGGCTCTCTGTCATCTTAGCAGCTACCCTCATACTAATGGGTGTCAGCTCTCCAGCAGTGCAGCTCTAGTTCTCTGGCTATTCCTTTTCCCCTTTTTACATGTCCCCTTTTTCCAATTAGTGGGAACTTTACTGGACTGCTATGAATTCTCATATGGCTCAATTTATTGAAATTCATTTTTTGTTCTTGTGACCTTTATAATTCACTTTTCCACTCCATTTGCATTCATCAGGGTTCTCTAGTCAAAGTACAGAGTGAAAACTGCAGCACTAATCAGAAGTGATCAGATAAAAGAGATGAGTAAATTGACCAAATGAAAGCCTTGTCCATCATGCCCTGGGTGCCAGAGCCCTGTGCACTCAGAGTCCTCTTCCTTCCCTCTGCAGTCATCCCACGATGTGCTCATGGCATACAGCTCCAGCTCCTCAATAAATGAGGAATTATAGACCCTTATCCCTCAAAAAATCAACCTGGCTTCTTTTCATCTTGCAGCTGGTTTATATTTCTGAGGATTTGGCTATTACCTGGAGAGGTGTATCTACCTCAGATTACAAAGTTCGGCTGGAGTAGCTGCATTAATAGATGGGCTGGATTGATGAAATCACCTTATGTGTCTGAAAGCTGAACAAGTGTAAGGTGTGTCACTGGAGATAGTTTAGCAAATTCCGGACTAATTTTAAACCATTTGGGCCTCCAGCCTTTGCTGACAAATAGTAGCCAGTACAGTCCTTAAATGAATTACAATATAATCTATATAATATATAATCATTCTTTTTTTCAAGTGGAATCAAGAATTCCAGAGTCTAAAATCATGGACAGCATCTGTAAACCACTTGAGCTGGTCTTGGACTCTGAACTCCAACTCTAGGGCACACTTTGTCTCTGTTAAATGCTAATTAGAGTGGACGTGTTATATTCTATGGTTCCAATCTGTTTTTACTCTCTGTTACACTAGTGCCTGACTCTGAGCCCTTGTGTTTGTATTTAATATGGATTAAATCTGTTCCTTAGGAAACACTTGGAGCATGAAAGCTGCTGTATTAAATTAGTTCATTACAGATTTACATGCATAACTGCATAAACATCCATTTGCTTCCTACTTTGATCACCTCTGATCTCGGCTGTTAATGCTACTGACTTCTACAAGCCTTTTTTCCCCTTGACTGTTTTTTAATTCTGGCTTGAAGTTGTCAAGAGCAGATTCTGTTTGTTTCCCACGGTAATGATTTGCCTTGACTTCAAATAGTTTTCACTTAGGTCAGTTCTATTGGGGCATTTTTGCATCCGTGTCAAAAAGGCATTGTGATGTACCAGCACCGTTTTGCTTCTGCTTTGTTTCACCTGACAAAGCACCTTGGGCTGTCACTGAAGGGCACTGCATAAATGTAATGTAGTATTATTTATTTATTATCATAGCACCATGCTGACAAGCTGCCTCCCAAATACATCAGAGAGCACATTTGTCATTTCAATTTCTGTTGTGCTCTTGCTGTGTATTTTCTTCACTTATGGCTCCTTGGAACATTTCTGTGGTCTTTTCCTTTGATTGGACGCTAGGAGTTCATACCAAATGTACCTGTTTCAGCCCTTTGCATCAGTCATCTGTTAATTATTGATTTTCAGTGCTTAGTGTGGTGGGTTAACCATGGTGGGTCCTCAAGCATCACAGAGCTGTCCCTCACTTACCCCCCTGCCCTGCCTGTGTTTCAGGAGAGGAGCAAAGGAAGACTGGAAGTAAGAAGTGTTGGGAAAAAAAAAAAACACCAAAAAACTGTTCAATAAGTGGAGGATAAGTGGAAAACAGGTAAGAAGGCAATAAAATAAATGATGAAAAGGCAATCATTCCCTCCCTCCTATGGGTAGACCAATGTCCAGCCAGTTCCTGAGGAAAACAGGCCAACCCCTCTAAAACTCCTTGCTTTCCGTTCTGCTGCTGAGCACCACGGATGTTCCATGCTATGGAATATTTCTTTAGGTAATTTGGGGTATCTGTCTGGTTGTGTCCCTCCCTCCCTGTTCATTCTGCCTCTCAGCCTGTTTGGTGGGGCAGAGGGAGAAGCAGAGGAGCCCTTCTTGCTGAGCAAGCACTGTTCAGCCAAAGCTGGACCATGGGGTGTCACCAGCACTGCTTTGCTATTGCAGCAAGTTCAAGCTTTTCAAAATGGCACAAACTCCAGCGGAGGTCTCTTGTTTTATGTTATGTTTTCCTGTTAAGTGCTAGAGGACGTTGCCATTGCAATGCATGGCTGAGTTAATGCACTGTTACTGCTTCACGAAAGCATCTCACGCAGGATAATGCGATATGTAGTTGTAGAGAATTTACATCAGGCCTTTGTAACTGCTATGCTGTGGTGCCAAAGTATGGGAACAAATTTCCATTGGATATCATCTGGCAAAGCTGAGATTACTGAGTGGGGAAAGAGAAACCTTGGATAGTCAGGAAACAAGGGAACGAGATGAATGGCTTTAATACTTCTGTGAACCATTCTAAATCTACTCATACTGGAAATGCATGCAATTATCCATAAAATAAATTGTCTTTATCTCATAATTATCTTGGCTAATTACCTCCTTAACAAATTAAAAGGTGAGAGGGCTGAATGCTTACGTCTGTGGTTTTCAGAAGCGCATGCTTATATTGTGTCTTTGTTTACACTGATATACAGCCCTAGTGCAAAAATGTTATATTTCCATTTTGCCCAGTGCCTGGAGCAAAGCAGGACTGTGCAGTCAGTGCCATGTGGGAATCAGAGTGCTCTATAATTGATGAGGTCCACAGGCCTGTTCCTTACTGCGGTACTTTTTCCAAATGGGAGAAAATGTTCCAAATAAGAACTGCCTGCAATTTAAATTGTAGCACACCATTACGGTGGTGTAGTGTGTCCTTGAAATGTCCTGGGGCTTGTTCTCTTGTTTTCTACCACAGCTGAAGACTGAAAGGCTCAAAAAGAAAATGCATATGGTAGAACTAGAAAGAAACGTAGAGAAATCTGTTTTTACCACTGAGTGGAGCCTGTTACAATGGCCATAGAATTACCTTGGTCCTCCTGCTTTGGTTGCAAAATCTTTTGTGGTCCACAGTTTTCCCAAGCTCTGATCTATGAAGAGGGAGACATTTAACAGCTAGAGATCTGAGCTGCTGAGAGTAATTTCATCTTGTTTGTCGACGATTTATCATAATGGTGTCCCAGCTGTAAGGCAGGACCATTACAGTGCTTCCACTGTTCTTGTTTTCTGCTTCTCTGACTAAATCCCTACACAGGTAACAAAGGAGCTGGAAAACAACATTAGTTTAGAAATGTGGCTCTACTTTCTGCCTCTGCCATGGTACAGTATGCAAGTGCTGTGCTAAAATGCATAAAATACAGTTTGATATGTCTATATTTTAACAATTCAACTGAGCTGCACCAGAGAATCTGATGTTAACTACTGTTCTGACATTATCTTGGTAACAAAATTTATATTGCCAGAACTTCTGCAAGTCTTGCTCCACTGATTAGCAATACCTCAAAATTTAATCTTATCAAAATCCCCCAAATTTCCACCTCAAAAGGTGAATTAGTGAGTTTTTCTTACACAGCCTGCACAGTTTAAAACTTGGCCAGCAGAACTATGAATACAGAAAATCGTTTTCAGCACTGCCCCAGAGCACTGTCCTGCTGCTCTGATGGTCCATGTGGGAAGCAGAGCTTCCTACTACTCACTGCTCAAACCTCTTCCTTGGAAAAGGAGTCAGTCCAGGTTATCTCAGCTGTGCCGTGGCTACCCCTGCTCAAAGCTGGCTGGAGTTCCCGCGTGGTCACTGGCTCTGGGCTCCTACCACAGGTACATCCTCCCTGACTTCTGGAAGCAAATGCAATAAGGCAGGAAGTGTCAGCTTTGATCCTGTCCCACTGGATTGCAGGATGATTTGTTTGGCCTCTGAACATGTGACGAATTACAGAGAAGGCACAAGACAAGGACTTGCACTGAGCAAACCTCTCTAAACCATGCCCAGGAATGAAAACAGCCCTCAGGGCTTCATTTCTGTCCCCAGAGCACTGGGGTTGTGCCCTTTGTGTCCAGTTCAGAGGGTTTTGTGCCTGAGGGCGGAGGAGTCCTAGGTCAGAGCTGAGGGCTGCTGGGGCAGTGTGGGTCCTGTAAGATGCCATAAAGAACGAGCACTCTGTCTGCAGAGGACAGTGGTACAGTTATTTCTTTCTTATGGGATTTCAGACATTTCTGCACATCACTTTTAACATGCAATTTCTTCATTTCTTGCCGACCTAAGATAAATACTAAAGGAAGATTTTCAACCTTTAAGTGTGACAAACAGGAGACACCATGTATTTTAAATGTCCAAAGAAATAAATGATTCCAGAAGATGACAAAGGGAATGACAAACACTGCCTGCCTGAAATGCCAACAGTAAGGAATATTCTTGTCAAGGCTAATGAAAATTCAATCAGAACATCGAATTAATCTACAGGGTACAGATGAGTAGAGGAGGCAGCAAGAGAAATCTCAGACAGCAAAGGTCAAGTGAAACAAAGCTGGTGGTCTAGACCTCAGCATTATCTTAGTGATCCTTGCATGTCCAAGAGGTCTTGGTATTAAAAAGGGTTGATCTCAAGTGATTTTTGTTTTTTTGTTTGCTTATTTGTTAGGTGTTTGTTTTGTTGGGGGTTTGTTTGGTTTGGATGTTTTGGTTGGTTGTTTTGGTTTTGTTGGTTTCGTTTGTGCTTGGTTTTATTTGTTTTGGTGTGGATTCCTTGGGGCTGGTTTTTGTTGGTTTTATTGCTAGTTTGGGTCTGTGGCTGTGGGGTTTTTTGGACTCTGGGTTGTTGGGGGTTTTTTTTGAGAATGAATCTTTATAACAAGGCTGTAGCTGGAGCTAGTGATGAAGTTTTGGGTGGGTAGTGCTGGACCTTATATGCATGGGTTTGAGAAAGGTACTGCTTGCTGTTTGGGATGGGACATGAAGTTATTATCCTGTTTCTTGGTGGTTTGGCTGGGTCCCAGAGTATTTAATCTGTTGTTGTGCCTTTATCGTTATTACCTAAATGGCCGTGTTTCCTGACTGCATTGCTGGTAGGTCACGAATATTACCGGAATTCTGAGGTAAAATTATTTCCCAAAGTTCCCCAACTCCCTCCTTATCTCCACAGTAATTTGGAGTGATAACTTTATCACAGCCTGTGGCCAGGAATTTACATGCCCTGATATTGCGGATCCCCTGCCCCATCACTGCTTGGTTAACAAGCAAAGGACACGTTCAGAAGCATGAGTGCAGAATGCAGAAGAACCTCAGATAGGAATTAGATTTGTTTTATTGAGAATGAGTCAGAAATGCAAGAAATTAAACACTAAATTCAATATTTTGAATTTAAGGAACAGTTATTTGGTAAAATCCTGAAATCTAGAAAAAGAAAGTAATATTTCTAGTAGGTTTCTACAATGCCAGAGGAATGGTGAAGGGTCTGGAGGCACGTTCATGTGAGGAATGGCTGTGATCAATTGTTCTGCACAGTGTGGGAAGAGAAGACAGGCAGGAAACCCTCTTGCAGACTAAAACTTTATTGTAAGAGGAAGAGTAATTTTAAAAATTGGGGATGTGAAATATCTAAAAATGTGAACTCATGGTTAAGCAGAGTGGTGAATCAAACTTCAAATGAGCAATGTGATTTTTAGACAGCTTTGTAGTAACTTGACATTCCATAAAGGCTTCTCTATTGACTTTTCAACAGAAAAAGGATGCATTTTTACAGGAGGAATAGGTAAAATTGTTGCAGTCCATGGTCTGGATTTTAAAATTTGTTGTTTCCAATGCTTTTTGCAGAACTGAAAACTTTCAGTAATATCATTTGTTGAATATTGATTTATGCCTTGGTTTTTCAGTGCCAGTGTGTTCTGATCTTCGTTTCCATGAGGTGCTGTTCTGCTTCAGCTTCCTCTGAAGTGGGATTTGGCATTTTCACATTTTTCAGATGGAAAGTCAGTGATGACATCTGTAGTCATAAGATGTTGTCAAAGAGCTCTCTGCTCCTGGAGCCATCAGCATGTGTGGTTCTGTTCCAGAAAGAAAACAAGCAGCTGCTGATGGCAACGAGCAGTAGGGGAGCAACAGGGGGCTTAATTATGCCCAAACTGCTCAATGTTTCGGTGCACCTGGCACCCTTGGGTAGGTTGCATAGGTTTGTTTCTGCTACAAAAAATGTTTGCAAAGAGAGCTCTCCAGTCTTCAGTGGCACTCCAGTAAAAGGCATTTTATCTCTAGAAACACTAATTTACCGAGTCTGAGGAGAAATGAATTTTGAAGTGTACCCTTGATGTGTCACATGGCACTTCCAGAAATGAAGTTTCAGTGTGCCAGGTCTGTTGAAGCACGAGTAAGGTGGATTGAGGAGAAGCTGAATTACTGCTGGCGCTCTTGTGCGACCCCTCAGGCAGGACATGTGGGGCTGAGCACACAGCCCTGGAGATGGAACTGGGAAAGAGCAACCCTGCTCTTGGTGCAAGGGGCATTCCCAGAGGCGGGTGCCCTCCTTGTGCCTTGGGAGAGCCTCAGACACCTCTTGGGTCTGAGCCTTCTGTGGGCCCTGAGGGTCTCATGGGGCATTCCCAGAGCAGGCTGTCCTCCCCTGCCAGGCTCTGAGGGTCTCATGGCATTCCCAGAGCAGGCTGTCCTTCCCTGCCAAGCTCTGAGGGTGTCATGGGGCATTCCCAGAGCAGGCTGTCCTTCCCTGCTGGGCTCTGAGGGTCTCCCTGGCATTCCCAGGGTCTCCTCCCCTCGGCTCTGACCCTTCTGCCGGGCTCTCCCGGGCTCTCTCTGCAGGGCCCAGGGACTGAGCGCTGCTCCAGGAGTGTTTCCTGCTCCCGGGCAGCAGCTGCTCCCTGCTTGCCCTCAGAACCATCCGAGCTCGGACCAAGCAGAGCTTTTGTCCTGCTGCTGTCGCTCCCTAATGCCGAACTTGAGGCAGTGGACAGACTGAATTCGCTGGCTCTTAGCAGCTCTGTCACAAAGCTGAGCAGCCGAGGAATGAGTGCAATGGGGCTGTTTGCAGTTGTCTCTCAGTTTTGAATTATACAGGAAATATTCTGCGGGGTTTTTAAAGAACGTGTTCACAGACAGACTCATGTATATGTATTTATAATTTATTTTCTGGCCTGTTGAAGAATAAAAAAAGTGTTCCTTAAAAACCCAAATCTGGACTGTATGACCCATCATATTTGTCTCAATAAAATTTGAGCATTTCAAAATGGAAGCATTTCTCACATGGAATTTGTCCATGTTTTCCACGTTTTGATTGGAAATATGGTCATTTTGTTATGGAACTTACATGGAGGCATGTGTTTTCATTGATTGTGAAATCATGGGGATTTTTGAATTGCAGTGAAAGGTTTTATTTTATATGTGTATATAGGAGACAAGAAGATATTGAGAACTTTCTAAAAATTCTTTAGAGAAAAATCATGAAGAGAGAGAACAGCACTCAAAGTCCTGTGATTCTATTTTTCTCATAAAAAGCCTTTCCTTTAGCTTTTAATAGATTGTGAAGCCCGGGCAACCAAACACAATTATAGCAGTGGAGTCAATACGAGTGTTTTATGAATCCAGGTGGATGAGAAGCAAAAATTGATCTGATTCTAGAAAGTTCCTTGAGCTACATGCTATAACTCAAATTTCTGTTTATTCTGTTTGAACGCAATGTGGGGAAAAATCCATAAAATGAAACGCAACAGTAAATACAGAACGTTAGTGCTTGGGAGGAACATCAAAACTGTCAGTACTTGTAAAAGAGTTACTTTGTAAAAACACGGTCTATCTTTACCTCTCTTTTATCTTTGTGCTTCTTACTGTCAATTCTGAGTCTGGAAGTGAGGGAAACTTCCTATTTATGCCTTCAGTGGAATGCACATTATTTTCTTTTTGAATCCTTTTGGCGTTTCAGCAATAGCGTACTGCCTGAACAAAGGGAGATTTCTGTAGTAAATTACTGCAAGATTATATAGCAATGTGGGCAACAGAAGGATCTGCACCATGAGCATCCTTTGAAACATTTTAGTATTTGGTGTCGTTAAAAATTATGTTCGAAGTGGGCATGAAAGAGCTGTAATTTTTTTTTTTTTTTAAATGAACAACAAATTATTGTTATTCACTGAGCTTCTGCCGATCCTCTGCACTTCAAAAACACAGCCTTGTGTTTTTAATGCATCAGGGAAATGTAGGCAGAAAGGCCTGCCTTGTCCAGGAGGGCAACATGGCTTTGCTTCCTGCATTTCATCTGAATTTGGCCCGATTTATTGGCTAAGAGTAAAAGCCAGAGCTGAAGCAGAAAGATGGCTCAGCAACTGAGAGGCATAAATGAAATACCTGGGTCACGTCATGTGCCCTAATTCATACTGAGGAAGTGACAGAGTTTTGAGATGATTTAGCCTAAACATGCCTAAAATTTTGTGTAGTGAGTGTGAGATCACCAGAGACCCAGAAAAATTAGAAATGTGTGGAATGTAATTACTCATAGGAATCCTACTGGAGCCAAGTTTGCTTCGTTTTATTACCGAAATGAACAAACTACTTCCTTCTTCTACTAAAGTTAGAAAGTAACTTGTTTGTTTGCTTGGGCATTAAGGTTTGTAATTTCAAATTCAGATTTAAAAAGTGACCTTAGGAGAGGTCAGATGGGGGGTGAAGACTGAGGAGCATTCAGGTCCCTAAGAAACCAAATGAAGCCTATAATTTGTTGTCAAAAGTTAATAATACATGAAGGAATATATTTGTGTGACCCTGCATTGCTTGTGCCTAGGTAGAAATAATGTTTTAGAAAGTTCTATTACTGCACAACAGCTCTATCAGAAAAATAAGTCTCTATTACATAGAGTAATTACATTTTTTCCTCAAATTCCTCAATTACGTAGAGAGGAATAATTTGATGTATATTCTCTATTGAAATAATAACTATTTCACATGAATCCTGTGAACTTTGAGAGTTGCTGCCATCGCCTGCCTGGAAAGCCCAGTAGATTGTTACAGGGATGAGCAGAAGCAACCTCTATCCCCAGCAGAGCGACTTCAAATGAACCTTTAATGTTCAAATGTGGGTTTAGTTTTAGCAGTCAAGGCTCCTGTGTAGTCTGCAATTCTTTTTTTTTCGTTTCCTTTTGTTATTGCTCTTAGTTGCTCTTGCTGTGTGGTGTATGACCTTCTCCCCTGCACGGAGGGAACCTTAAAGCAGCTCCTTGGGCAAGGCTGAGGTGGGGAGTGCTCCTGCCCAGGAGCCCCCTGGGGTAGCCACCACACCAGGGTTCCACCTCCTCTGGGCTGGAGTCTCACCTGCACCTCCAGAAAAGCAGCAGCTCGGAGGTTTTTGTTTTTCTGGCTGACCGTGGGGCCCAGAGCTTGCAAAGGCTTTGTGTCTCTGAGACCCTTTGGGAAGTGCTGGCCAGTGGTGTGCAAAGTACTGTGCCACACTCTGGGCGGAACCGATTGAGGAGTGAGCAGTTTCTGCTGATTTCCAGTCCTGCTGAGGAGTTCAGGTGTTCCAGGCAACTGAAGTTGGAACTTTTAACTCATACACAGCTGGTAAAAATGAGAAAGAAATGGAAAGATACCCTTTGGATTTGAAAGTCCGAGTTTTAGCCACATCCATCAACACAATAAACCTGCCACAACCAACTTTAAAACATTCATTTCATGAAAGCTCCATGGGAATCCACAGAAAAATGAGAGATAAAATCAGAACTAACAGCATCGTACAATAATTGAACTCTGTAAGATATGTTTCTTGTTAGATGTTGTACATGTGTAGTTAATAGTGTGAAACCTCATGAATATTAATCCTGAGACATCAAAGTAAGACTACAGTGTGTAACAGCAAGCTAATCTCCAAATTCAATAAACACAGTATACTTTTAATTTAGATAATGAAAGGCTTAGGCTTTTAACTAAAAGAAGCCTTGCAGAGTGGGAAAGGGATTGATAACTTGACTGATTTCCTCTGATGGCAGCGCCCAGCTCCAAAAGCTTTCAATCTTTTAACACCATCTAGTTCATAATAGGTCACTGATGCTTCTAGGATGATATTTTAGGGTACCACTATTAGGTTTATCCCTTCTGGAGATTTTGCTAAATTCAGTGGATGTTTTCCTTAAGGAGGGCTGCTTGAAACTCTCATGTCCTAAACCACTTTGGAGAACCTGAATGCTTTACAGTTTCCATTAGGAACTGAGTTTCCAGCCTGAGACCTCTTAACAAGGCCAGTTTTTCAAGATGCAGAATCACTTGAAGATGCTCCTAACTTGGCTTCTTTGGCAGTCTTTTCGCAGGACACAAAGGGAAGCTGAGTGCTGCTTTGGGGAAGTTGGCTTGCTTTCTTTGGGTTTTTTTGTTTGTTGCTCAAACCTTTGCTGAATTTGTCAATGTTGTGCTCTAAGCTTGGTGTGTTCCCAGAGGCTTTGGACATTCCAAGTCAAAGTCCAGATCAATATCCCAGGCCAGTGCTAGAGGAACCCTGGGTTTTGTTGCTGTAAGCAGCTTAAGTAATTGAGAAAACAGAACTTACAAGAAGTGACTCAAGTACTTGAGCAAAACCTGGCAGGAGGTGAGTTTCTATTTGATAGGGTTAAGATGCTACACTTGGGCATTTTCTTCTGAGCAACATAAAGGGGTGGGGTGTGATCTTGTTGTTTTAAATGTACAATCACAGTGCACTAGTAAAAAAAGAAATTAAAGTAAATAAGGAAAGAATGTTAAGAGAGATGAATAGCAAACCCCTGGAAACTCATAAAATATGGGGTTTTATTCTTTAAAATATAAACTTTAAAAATATCTGTGTGTAATAAAATTGGACTGAAATTTTAAAAAATAAAGCTGAAATGAAATAGAAAATTGAAATGAAAATTGGACTGAAGGCATTGCACATGTGGCTGTAAGTAAAGATTTTAATAATGATATCTGTAGACAAAGAAGCAGTACATCATAGCTATTGGCTAACTCCATTTTTAGAATGGAAATAAAAGTAAATTTAACACAGTGCTCTGATGCACAGTCTAAGGAACTAATGAAACAATTAAACGGGAGAGAGAGGGATGGAGAGTGTATTTGTGAAAGACAAAACCTTTTCAACCTTTTTCCAACAACTTAGAGAGAAAATGGTTGGGCTTAGTGCCAGTTAGAATAAGTTGACATAATTTCAGCAGCTTCTGAACGGCAATAATAGAACTACTATTACTTATCTTTAAGCAAAAATCTGGCCTCTGTTATCTTGTTTATAAACTGGTAAGAGTAATTTTGGGGTGTAATTCTGTGGGATGCTGCCAGCTTCCATTAAAAAAGCCTTCAGAATAAGTGGAATAGACGCTTTCTTCAAAATGAAAGAAGTTAAGCAGTTTGCAGTACTGTGTGCAAGGGTACCACAAATATGCCAAGAAAGCTCTGCTTCATCACTGTGTGATTTTCCATTCCATTATAAATGGCTTTGTGTAAATGATCTCTAGAAAACAACAGTCAGAGAGGAGAGACCCTTACACCTTTTTTATGTCTGAAATTGCAGTTGAAGTGGCAAAGTCGTGTTTTTCAATGGTGCAGGTGTGCAAATAGTTCCCAGACCTTGAAAGCAAATGTGTGTTTCCTGCATATTGAGTTATAATGTGCTACTGGAATCTTGTCATTGGTGTCTTATGAAATTCCCTCTCAAAGTTCAAAGGGGGGAAGGGCCAGCTGGTAAAGGATTATGTGATATATTAGTGAAGGATCCAAAACTGCCAGGTGGTCCCGAACACCTTCTGCTTTACTGCCCTCCACGGGCAAATATTTCTGCTACCTCCCAAGATCAAATTTAATTTAATCTCTTTTTAACTTCTTAAACTGTGACAGGATTAAGAAATGCTAGGACATGGTTTATTATGCAGTTGGCTCTTAAATAACAGATGTTCCACAGTGATAACAAAGCCTGCATATTATAAATTGTCTGACTATTAACATCCTTATAAACCTTTACAATTAGACAATGTCACTAATTATTGTCTCTGAAATATCTTTAGCCGAGAGGCTCCGTATGCAAGGAAAAGGAGTCAGGGCAGTGGAAAATTGCAATCTTGGAGGCTTTCAGCTTTTCAGCTTTTCTACAGCACTTGTTCCCCAGTATCACCCTGCTGCAATAATTTTGTGTCTTCTTATAGAACAAAAAGACAAGTTTCTAAAGCCAGCATTATCTCTTTTCATTTCTCTGGCCCTTTTTGCTATTGTGAAATCTGCATTTCGTTGAGCCTAAAACAAATTGAAGGGAGAGTCAACAGAAGACTATTTTGGAGTTCATAACCCAAGTTGTATAATGAACAGTAACTTGTAGGTAGCAAACCATTAACCTTGAAGAGGGGAAGGTCATCAAACTTTTTAATAAAAATATGTGCGGGAGGAGAAGAACAAAATCTCAAACTCATTACAAACCCGTGAAATGCCATGATCACTTCATAACTCAGTAAGCAGAGCTTAAACCGTTCACCTTATGAAATAATTTAGACTGAATTATACGGGCACATGCCCAAAGACAGTAGGAAACCTCTGTGAACAGTATTTTAAATCCCTGTGGGCACGTAAACAAGGCTGTGTGTAAGAATTTTTAACTAATGAAAAATAGAGCACACGGGTAACGCTGCTTAACTGCTGGCAGAAAGGCTTCTGCCTCTTCTCATTTGGTTACTGCCACCTTGTAACTGGCTCTGCTGGAATTTGACTGTTTATAGTGATCTGTTTGCAGTCATTTCATGTAAAACTTGCCTGAATCCTACTCGTTCCTGCATCTCCTAATGACTTACATTTGGGATGGGAGGAGGGCGGCCCCTTCCAGCCCAGCAGCTCTGGCGAGGCTGGGCCAGGGCAGAGCCAGGCTGTGCCCCCAGACAGGAGGGGCAGCCCTGGCAAGCTCCAAGCCCGCAGTTTCCTTACGCATAAGAAATGGATACAATTGATAATTATTTGCTAATGTAATAGCGGCAAAAGTGAAAACACAAAACCAAAAAAAAAAAACAGCAACCCACCAAAAACCCAAACAAACAAAACAAAAAACCCTAACAAAAAACACCAAAAAAACCCAACACAAACAAACAATAAAAAGGGCAATTTTCAAAGCGATTTGAACAAAAAAATAATGAAATCATTCTATTTTCCTTTGTCTCGTGTCCATGTTTTGCTTTAAAGTTCAGCATTCCTGCTTATACTGATCCCACGGTGTATTTCCATCATGACACGAATCACTGTGTGACATCTCACAATTGTCTTTTCTATTTGGGTAGTTCATAATTTGGTGCTGATTTTTCTTTCTGGTTAGAGGGTAGAGGTGGAGGATTACGATGTGCAAAGCCCTTTGGAGAGCCTCAGCTTTAACCGGTGCAGGACACTGGCATTGTCTTGTCCTGCTTTCTCTTTTCCTGAAGCACAGAGCGCGTTTTGAGGGCTGGTTGCTTGTGAGCGGTTCAGTGTCCTGGGTTTTCCTGTGCCTTGCGATGCCAGGGTGTAATGCCATTTCCATGAACAACTGCAGAGGTGGGACACAGGGGCACAGCCATCTCCTATGCTGTTCTGCTTGAAGTCACTACAGCTACACTGGCGTTTCCATCAGGATGCGATTTGAACCAGTTAACAGTGTGGCTGATGAATGTCACCTTTTTACACAGCAACGTTTTTTCAAGCCGCAAGGTTCCAAACCACAGAAAGTGTGAACAGACTAAAAGCTGCCATCAATCTCCATTTATTCCGCATGCCAAGAGCATTGAAAAACAAAGACTGTGACACTAATCCAGTGCAGATAATAGACACGGCTACTGTTTAGAAAGTCACCTTTTGTTCTTAACCACCTCAATTGATTGCCCATTACCTATTCAATGCTACCTCCTCTTCTTAAAAAACTTAAAATCTCGATATTCCATAGTGCTTAGTGCTGAGTTAGCAATCATTAGTGCAGTCATGCTCTAGCTGCTAAATATATAGACCTGGGAGGGGGAAAAAAAAAGTTATTTACTGTCCCATCTATCCTGAACAAACACGTGCCCCAAATACCATAATTGAGCCTGTGACAGGCAATAAATATATATATTGCATTGGGGTCAGCACTAATAACAGCTTCAAACACTGTGGCAGCTGCTGCTCTTTAACAGAGAACATCAGCATAAACACCTCATTTTTGATGATCTGCTTAGGAATAAATTATTTCATTATGCTATATGATTAATGAGCTTGCAAAAATAATTGCACTAGTTGAGGGTTGGCTGGAAAGGGATAAACGTTCATCACATACAAGCTTCAGAAAATGAACATCGGAAAGATCTGAGTTAGAACAAGTTTCAGTTCTCCATCTGAACCAATGCGACTCAATATGTGCATAATTGTAGAGTATTTTCATAATAACCAGGGCAGATTAGTATTTTTCAGTGGTTTATGAATCATGCACATATATCTAACAGTAATCTCAGAGTACTGACTTAAACATAATACAGTTCTCATTCTCAGAGGGGAAAAGCGTGGGTTCAATAGACAAATGATTATTGCATATCAACTTCTGCATCATTTCCTTACTTTTTCTGAGGCAAAGAAAGAGGAAAATGATCTATTGAAAGCTTTTCAAAGCCCTGAACACTGGAAGCTGCGCTCTGGGGCAGGGGAGCTCTCTCGAGCTGCTGTGACAGAGCTGCTGCTGCTGCTGCTCAGTTGGCATCCTCGTGGTGAGGACGTTCCGGAGAGCACAAAGGCTTTGGGGCAGCTGGAGGAAGCAGCAGGGCCGGGCAGGGGCCCTGGGGTGGCTGCGGGACGGGGGGCTCAGCTCAGGGGGGGAGAGCCTCGCGCTCCTCCGGCCTCCTGTTGGCACTTCCAGAATGAGAATCTGCGTTCTCGGGCTGTCAGCTGCTTGTCACACTGAAATTCTGGGGTTTTGCTGTTGTTTCTTGATGGAGCCATTGTCTTCTCAAAATTGTATTGCAAATAAGATTTGTTTTTAGGGGTTTTAAACACTCTTCCTCAGCTATTCTTAAATTTAAAACACTGGTGACTTTTTTGTTTATGCCTATTTTTTTTCCCCCATTTACTGTCAGCTATTTCATTTCTGTTTGGAATTTCCCAGATGCTCTGAATTGCCTCTTTTGTTGTCTGGTCTGCAGGTTTGGGCTTCTGAAAATGCTTCTTTCAGAATCCCTACCCTCCTCAGAATAGCATTCTTTTTCTTTCACCTGCCATCTCTTGTTGTCTGCTGTGTTTTAAGAACATCTGTTGGTTCATAAAAGGATTTGGAACTAGCTATAATCACATAATTTGCTGAAATTAATTAAGATTTTAAAATGGATTACACCAGCTTGCATTAAGAGATTAAGGAAATAATTTTTTATCCTTTTAAGCTGAAGTGACACACAGTTTAAAACCATTTCAGTATTGCATACATTGCTTTGAAAGGCTCTTGGAGTGTGTCTACATAGGAGAAAACAGGGATACTTAATTTTAAAAAGATCTCTGTAATTTGTGAGAGCTACACTTTCCCTTTAGACTGGCTTGAATGCTCCTTGATGAGGCAGCTTGATTTCTGGGCTGAAATAAATCCCAAATGTTTGAGAAATTTATTTGGACATTATACTTCACTTCTAATTCCAAGACTTGTGTTAGATGTGTAAAGCAATTTCCGAGTTGTTTTCTGTTTTGTTTCAATCTTAAACAACATTCCACTAACTGTGAAATTCAGCAGCTGGAGTGAATTGCAAAGTAGATCCCAGGGTTTTCCTCTTGCAGCTGTGACCAAAAAAGTTAATAAATATTAAGAAAGAAGGGAGGTTTGGTGACATGACTGCCGGTGTCAAAAGTTCCTGACTCTTTCCAAGTAGAATGACAGCAGTGCATCTCTCAGTACATTCAAACTGCTCAGAGCTCTTTACTCACCTTCGGGCTTCAGTCTCCAAGCCGAGGAGCTGGACATGAATGGGTTTCGTTCTTGCTTGCTTACTTTGTGTCCTGGTATATGCCAACCTTCACAGAAGTTCTAATAAAGTGATAGTCATTTAGAAAAAATCTTAGATTATAACTAAGATCGAGGGAGTGTGACTAGCAGGATTATGCCTCATTAAATATTACCTTGGACATTTTAATTTAGTGGGCATAAAATTCTATTAAAATGACATTCCCCTTCCTGAGAAGGTGGTGAAAAGCAATGCAAACAAGGATTCAAGATTCACAGAAGAAGAGAATTTTTGCTGAATACAGGTATGACAGTCAGATATTAATCTGTATTTGTGTGAGCCAGGTCTCCTGGTATTGACTGTCTACGGGAGAACGTAAAACAGGATAATGAGCTTTTCATGGCTCAGACACGTGGAAGCAGCAATCAAGAGACCTCTCCTGGGCTCTCAGTCATGGGGGCTGTCACTTGTGCGGCTGGTGGGCTCTGCCTGGGCTGGGGCACGGGGCAGAGGTGGCTCCCAGCACCACAGGAATGCTCAGGGTTGTGTGCTCAGTCCCACTGAGGCATTTCCACCCTAGCTGAAGCTTCTCGTTCTTCACTGAGATCGGTATCAGAGATCGTGCTTACCTGATGATAGGAAAAATATCACCAGGCATAGATATATTTTCTATACAAAAATTTTCTCCTTGTTCATTTAAACATTAATTGCTTCATGCTTAAAGCAAAGGCTAAATGTTTAAGAGTGCTGCTCCTGATTGTTATCCTTCATAAAATAATGTCAGGAACTATTTACTGTGGGGGACAGCAACAGTGATGGTTTTAAGTATGTTATAATAATGTTCTAATAACACTGTTTAGATATAACTGCTGAGCAAAAGTAAAGTCTGCCAAAAAAAAAAAAAAATAGAGGATAGCAGAGAAGTATGAGAGGTACAAAAAAAAGAGACAGGGAAACAAATGGAGTTCTCTTTTCACCTTTAAAAACTTTCCTTCTTAAATCAGATTGATCAGCGTTCAGTCTCTGAAAGCCTAAAACTTTGTGAAAGGCAATCTACTCTCCCATGAGAAGTTTATTTTTTCTGTGTTATGGATAGCTTTGCCATTGTTGACTTTGTGTTACTGCATTTTCCATCTGATCCTTCCAAAAGCAAAACCGCCAGTGGGCTTGTTGAATGGCTTTAACCTCTAACAAAATTCAAAAGATCTGCTGCATTCCTCAGGTCAGGAACTGCATTTTCCACACAAAGATCAGCACAAGTGTCAGAGGATGTCGTCCTCCCATTTCTGTATTTGTAATGCAGATTTCTTGGCGACACTGAAATTTCAGAGATTATTCCAGTCATGTTGCAGAGCTGGGATAAATGTGTTTCAGAGGTTGCTCTTTAAAACTGATGCTCAGTCACTGTTTGACTTCCTGAACCCAAGTGCTGCTTGTCACTATTTCCAAATGTAGGGTGTTCTGTCGATCAAAATGTAAAGCATGTAAATGGAAAGCTTATCATTTTTAGAATAGTCCCTAAAGCTGAAGTACTTTTGTGTTTAATAACAAGATGAAATCAATAGAAAAATCTAGATTTAATATCTCAGTGTGGAGAAGGGAAAAAAAGAACCTTGAATAGAAATCCTCTGGTGTCTAGGTTTTTGTCATTTTATTCGCCTTTCAGGAGAAAGTGTGTTCATCAAAACCGTGCTGGAAGGCAAACATATTTTGAAGTGATTTATTTCAGATTTGACACTTTCTATAATGAAAGTTATAGTTCATGTGAATTATAATCAGTGACAGAAGATGTACAACTGACTGTTACAGGCTTAAGCCCACAGCTACAGTAAATAGCTGTTTTCCTGCTCCACAAAACACTTGTGCATATCCTCAGCACCCTGAGCTCTGGGGCGTCCCCCCAGCTCTGGGTAGGATTATCTGGGAATGCCAGGGCACAGACAGCGAAGGAGGGAAAACCTACCCAGCACCTGCAGAGCTGCTCCCCTGAGCCCTGGAGCAAAAGCCCACCCGGGCTGGAGCCAAGGCAATCAGTGCTGCTCCCCTGGAAGGATAACTGGGAGCACCATGGAGCCCTGGCGCTCCTGGCCCTGGGCATCTCCAGCCACCAGCAGCCCAGGGGCTCTCAGGAGCTGCTCCAGAGCCCAGGCAGAGGCGTGCTTGTCCCACCATGCATGATTTCATTGTTTCTCTTCGCTATCTGAAATCAGTAAAGCAGCATGGTTGTACTTTCCGTAGGGAATGTTGCCTTTGCGTTAGCTAAAGAAGGATCAGATGTTTCCTCTCTTCCTTAGCAAGTTCTTCACATAAACGACACCTCTTACAGAGAGGCAGTGGCTGACCAGAGGACAGTCATGGAAAATCTCTGGTGTATTCCAGGACATACAGCCTCAGGTCCTGTGTGCAGTTCAGGATATCACAATAAAAAAAACCTGTTAAGATATTAGGGAGTGTCCAGAGGTAATTGACCAGACAATTGGAGGTAATCCCCCTCTGGGGCAAGAATCTTTTCCCAATATCCAGTCTAAACCTCCCTTGTCCCAGCTTCATGCTGTCCTCTCTCTGAGCCAAGTTATTCTTCTATTTATGATAACAAAGGCTGGTCTGATAAAGCCGGAAAAAGTGGGATGCTTCTTGTCTAAAGGTACTGACATTTGGGGGTATATAATCTGACCACTGGCTGGTGTTACCATGTACCTGCTGGTACCACCAGGTAACCTGAATAATTAATTCAATTACCACATGCATCAGCTCTTGGAAAATACAGCAGATTGGAACTTGAAAATCACCTACCCTAACACTGATGTCCCAAGATAAAGACAAGCTTAAAATTTGGCTACTGATTTCTCATTCTGTTACACATTTCAGAATAATTCCTAATCAATACTGAAAAGTATCCAAAAATAGATTTTCTGTAACCTTGTAGCTCGGCTAGATGGATATTAATAGGAGCAAAAGAATCAGTGTATTGTGTAAGATTAGACCCATTTATCTTGATGCTGACAGGTTAATATCAGCTCTTTCAGAGAATAACTTTAGAAAGCTAACTTTATCTGAGCATGTTAGAAGATAATTGTTTCCATAGGAGGGAACTATCTACTTTCCTAGCACAGTATATCTGAGGAAAAGTGGATCCAACAAAAGTGGATCAAATGCAAAAATAGTATTTTAAGAATGCTGCATAAACATGTGTATGAGAAACACATCAGGATTGCCTAAAATCCAATTCTCTAGGCAAATAACCTGTTTGATGTAATATTAAGATTATCCTGCTGTAAGTTGAATATATACACACTGCTCAGAAGCTTTGTTATCATTATTATTATTGAAATCCAAGTGGTGACACCTTCATCATTTCTGCCAGGTGACTTGCACACACAGGGGTCAAGACCAAGGTGCACCTCAGAGCTGAGGATAACAGCAGATGTTTAGGGAAGAGTAAATGAAAACCAAGCATGTGGAATAATTTTCACCTATCAGTCAACTTTAAATTAACTTCACATTAACACAAAATGTTCTGGTTTTCCTACCGTGATTTAAGAAACTTTGAACACTGGAGAATGTTTTGAAGTGTGAGCTCTTTTAGTAATTCTAGCTGTGAAACTGGAACCATGTGAAACTTAATGCTAGACCCAGCACATTCTTATCCAAGTTAAAATACCTCACCAGAAGTTATTTCCTCTCTAGGTGAAATTTGAGCAGATGCAGAGTCACTGTCAGTTCCAACAGACAAGAGGCTTTCGTGCATCATCCTTGTTTCATCAAGCACGAACAATTCCCATTGAAATCAAAAGGATTTTACCCCTGGTGTCTTCAGATGTGCTGGGACTTCTGTGATGCCTGTGATCTAAAAATATCCTCTGGCTCTGCACAATTGACAAGGTGTTCTGAACAGTCAGGAATTGGCAGCCATTAGTGTCATTTGCCACGGTTTTGTAGGTGAGAAAATTGAGGCACAGGGAGGTGAAGATATCTGATGCTGATGTGAAGGAGATAATCCAGAGGTGAAATTACTGCTCCCCTGAATGGGAACATCTGATGTCGGCTGAGCTAGCACTGTCGCTGCAGGCTCTGACCTTGAAGCTCCTTTTTGACACTTCTGTAGCCTTTACAAATGATGAAGAAAGAAGAATTTGCCTTATTTCCTCAATTACAAGAGTAACGTGGCTCTTCTTCCTCGACAAGAAAGGACAGAGCTGCTTTTTGCTATTAGGTAATAAAAACAGCGCTTTCAAAAAAATCCCAGTGCTACAGATTTGTGGTTTTACAAATAAGGGATACCTAAAAGGGATACAAGGACAATAATAATACTGCACTTTAACTCCTTTAGAGGATCATTAAGAACAGCAAAATTTTTTTATAAAACAAAACCAAACCAAACAAAATCACAGCATGGATAAGATATCCGGGGGAGACAGATGTCCAAGGTGTTAAAGTCCCATACTGACACAAACAATGTATTTTTCTCTAAAGAAAGGAATGTAAGAGTGAGGTCTGATAGTCACAGAATTAAGGTGGAAATGAGAAGACCCTGGAACTGAAGACCTTTGAGTTTTTGTTACTGTGTAATGTTAGACTGGAAATGTTGCTCAAGGGTTATAAGCCATATTTTGGCATGACTTTCCCCTCTATGTAGACACACATTTATTTTTGGGTGGGATTCCCCAACACCTTTGACAGAGGCAGAACTTTCAGTTTCCATGCCTGCATTCTTTTATGCTTCAGCAGTTTATTTGACTATAGCTATCATTTACACTGATGCATATTAGATAGCAAAAATATCCATTACTGGAAGGGGAGGCTGTTTCAGTTCCTCTCACCATTTCCAGCTGAAAGGAAATGCATGTGTAAACCAGAAATGAAACATTGCTGCCTTTCTCTCCTGTGCTTCATCCTGGAAGCTTTAGAAACACTGAAAGATGAGGAAGAACCTCTTTCTGTTGCCCAAAGACATATTGTCAATTTTTGTCAGCATTCCTCATGGCTGAGGTCCATATCCTCGGTCAGTGAGCTTTCCCTCCCCAGACCCTTTGGGGGAAATGCAAGTGCAGCACCCCCAGCTTTTCTTTGCAAAGTCTCTGTTCTGGATGATGGGTCTGGGCCATCCCGCCGGTAGAAATGTGAGCACAGACCTAGTCCTCAAAAGTGTGCAGGTGATGGGTCAGTCAGTAATTCAAGGAGAATTTCAGGGCTAAGTGGGATTGTGGAAATGTCTCCAAAGATACTGCTCCTGTCTCTGCCAGGAGTTAAAGTGCTGTAGAATACTTGTGCCTATAAAGGAGGTATTCATCCAAAGCTGCCAAAAAACCTGTTGCAAACAGGAATTGAATTTTATTGTAGTGTTGGGATAGTATTATTAAACCTGATGTATTATTACTGATGAAAAACCTCAGGCAGAGAATGTATTAATTTTCCCAGTTCCCCTATTTTGAGAACTAGGCCCATAAATATTACATAAATCTGTGGCCACTGTTCTTCTCCTCAAGCCATTTCTTTTCTTTTCTTTTTATTTCAAAAAAAAAAAAAAAAGAATGTCATTTCTTTGAAGGTTTTAGGATACCATCACAAAAGAAACCCTATAGCCTTAGGAAATATAAATGAAATTATTTCTAAATTGTTGTGACCTTGTGACTGCAGTTTCTGCTGATAGCTATTTTTCTGAAGATCTTGAGTGAAATATCACTCTCATGCTGTTAAAGAAACCTCGGTTATTTCTAACAATGTGTGAAGAAGTAAGGCACAAGTTTTATTGAATGCTTCCTAGCATCCTTCAAAGAAATTCTGGCCGGTGTTTGGCAGTGGGACGTTCCTGTCCTGTGCCCCTGGAATTGGGCCCTTGGCATTCCCTGGGGGCTGCAAACCCCTGGACTGAAATTTGAAATTCTCCTCCTGAGTGAATATGCAGCTTCTGTCCGGGGCTCCTCAGGTACCCCGTCCTGCCAGGGCCAGCTTCTCCCTCGGCACAGCCAGAGCTCCTTGCTCAGCACCACGGCCAAAGGTTGGGCAGTCCCTGCGCCAGGTTCCTTCCAGGAACTGCATCAGAAAGGTTTAGAAAGTACTCTAGGAGCTGATCTCTCCGTGTCCTAAGAAAGGTGCTTTCCTGCTCCATACCATTGTTACTCAAAACCCAATTTTGAATTTAGTTTCTCTCAGTCTCTGCAGTAATTTTCTGATTTTTGAGTTGGATAAGGCAGAAATTCTTTTATAACTTGGCTGGAATTTTCACTGAGTTTTCAGCATTGTGACTCAACACCGTTATCCAAATAAGCATTAGTCAGAAGTTGATATAGAATAAGATAACCAGTCATTTCTAATCTTCACTTTATGGGACGGATCTTCTAATAGGAATGGAAGAGGTTGCCTTGCCATTCAGATTGATTGCTCTTCTGGTAATTAGTGTGATGGGTACAGAGAGGGGCAGTGCAGTGACAGATGTTCATGGCTGCAAAGTTAATGCCTTCCCTGATAAAACAGCAGAGCACAGAAGCCATTTTTAAAAACAATGGATAAGAATCAATACTGCTGACTGTAAATTGCTCTGGCACAACCCAAATGATTAATTGCTAATTAGTATGCACTAGAACTTGGCATGGGAACCTCAGGTAAGCGCACAGGAGGTCGTTCTGTGTCCATCATTGCTGTAAGAGTGAATATTTTTCCTATATGATTGTCAAAAATTGTGTCTCTTTCTCTTCACATTTCAGAAAAAAATAATTATTTTGTTTACCCATGGGAAGTAAATTGCTGTGCCTTTTTTCATGATATGCATTGCAATGCCTTTCCTTTCCAATAAATTCTGATTTACAAGTCTTAGTCAATTTAAGAGAGGTATTGAGCACAAGGGTTCATAGATGAGATGTTGCATATCATATTTTATTTAGCTCAGTGTCAATATTTAGGAAGTAAAAAAAAACTATGAAAAGCTAGTCTAAAATTAATATTTAAAATTCCATTTGCATGGAATCAGGAGTTCAGAAAAAAAAAGACTTAATTTTTTTGTCTAATGACATTCTATCTATCTTCACCAGGAACTTTGTTGGAACTTGCAGGAATTGTTTCCTAACATGAATTACGTATATATTTATAGGTAACACTGATTAGAGTGTGTTCAGAAAAACAACGAACAAAACATTTCCAGACTGCTCAGCATTAATTAACTCATTTTCACCTATATGTTTAGGAAATGAGATATCACATACAATTTTTCTCTGGGAAATTAAAAATCATACATAATAACAAGTAATTTGTCCTTCACAAGCGTTTGACAGAGGAGTACTCATCACCTGGAAAGGAAGCTCTACAACAGCAATTCCTTCACTTCATTTTCAGAACTAACACGCTTTTTATGTCGGATGAAAGAGAATTTATTTCTTGCTGGGATGGTTTATTCGCCTCTGGTTATTTATGCAGTTATTTATTTGAATGTAGATTGAGAATTCTAACAAATGCACGCTGTCCATCACAGAGTTATTTTAGAAGGATTTATCAGTATCACAAATAATTATAAATTTAATTCTTTTCCCTCCAGACTGCTGCTTTTGAGTGAGTCCCATTGCAGAACATCAGCTGGCACCTAATCAGAGACAGTGGTGAGATGGTAATTGCCAGGAGCTTTCTGGAAACCAGGCCTTTCAAATTCGGGTGTTCAGAGGGTGAGAAGCTGTTAAAGCCGTGTCCTTTTTCCTTCAGTGGCTTTGCCTGAAGTGAAATACAGGGAGAGCCATTACAGCATCTCCCTCTCAGGCAAGCAGGGATGATTTGTGGGGAAATTAGTACAAGCAAGTTAGGTAAATAGGGGCTTGAAGGAGAAAGGACATCCTCGATAGATGGGAAGGGATAAGCCTCACTAGGGGCAAAGGATGGCAATGAATTCCCCCAGAGGAGTAGAGAATTACTGATTAGGATGCAAATACCTGTAAGAGAACTTAAATCAGTTTAAATCTGATTTAAATGCCAAGAACCGTTCCCAGGACACGGTCAGGTATCTCAACAAGGCTGTATAAATGAGATGTCAGTCCAAAGAAATGTAAATGGATCTGTCAGAAGCAGCAGCCTGTTAAGGTCCTTTATAGACAACACAAAATGATGGATCAGAACAGAACCAGGAGAGGAAAAACTGCTGCGGGATTCATTGTAGCATTAGCGATGCGACAGGGACTAAACAGGCAGTGTTTAATCTCGTGTGAGGTGCCTGTCCAGAGTAAAATGCTGGGAAAAGGAAGGGCAAATTTTCCATCTCCGTGCTTTCCCAGCATAGAAGAGGATGAAATTGGTCACGTTTGCACTGAGAGATGTGTAGTTTGGAAAAGCCTTGCAAAGTACAAGATTTGTTGAAAGATGATGCCTGGTCAGACCAGGTGAAGGACAGGATAGGAGGGAAACAGGCTGCATGATATTTTTGAACCCCTTTCAGTTCATATTTCAGTGACGCTGTACCCTGGACATCCTGGCTTTCTAATTGAGCACAATTTACACACTCTTATTCCTTCTCTTCTGTACTGTCTAGAAGAGGCTTATTTTGCAATCTATATGTTTTCCTTCCAATGCAGACATGTGCCTTTCCTTTCTTATATTTTTTTTTCATCAGGAAGCAATTACTTCTTCAGTCCCTGAATTTATTAAATTCTATATATACAAAAAAATACAGAAGAAAATATGTACCTATAAATAATCTTATATATATAAATAAGCAATTTGCACAATCAACTCTGAATCCTCAAGATGTAAAAAGTAATAGAATTGGGATTCCTTCTCCGGAAAAAGAGAAAATAATTGTCCAAGTACAAGAGAAACTGATTGATTATATTACTGTTGAGAAGAAGAGCCATTCTTTAATAGAAATTCTGATCTCACTACAGAAGAAAGAACCAGAGGTAATAAATGTGTTTATGACCTTATTTATTTGCTGTGACAAAGAAAATTCAATGTCCTTAAAAATAATGTATTTTCTTTCTGGTTTAATTTAACATTAAAATTACATGGCTCGAGACAAATACACTTAGAACATCAGTTTAATGATTGTATTGATCAGACTGTGCTGCTAGACAATAGATTTGTCTTGTACTGCTGCCTCTCAGAACTTTGATAATTTTCTACCCTCTCTATTTGCAAACAATACTAACTTTAAAATATACTAAAAATACTCTCAAGCAATTTGGAGCACCAAGAATAATCAATAACCTCAGCAACAATTAGATCTCCAGTGCTGTAGAAAGCCTAAAATAGTCAGTTTTGGAGGACATGCTGCTGCTGGGCTGCGGTGTCTCTCCAGGGAATACCTGGTTTGGTGCTGCTGGCTGTCACCAGTTTTGAGCAAGGACCAATCAGCAGAAAAATGTAAGAACACTTCTTAGATAATCAGAGGGGGAAAGCCATTGCACACAGCCTTCACCTGTGCGTTCAGAGCAGCACACTTTGGCAGAGCAGTTCCTCATACTCGTAGAATATTTGGGACAAAAAGCACTCCACAGAGCTCTAGCTGGCAATAAACACAAATAGTGATCACTGTAACCATGGCAAACCCCTCTGTGTATGTGTGATGCATGTGCTGCCTCATTTTCTGCATGCAAAGCACTACAATTTCTTCAGCTGATGTGACTTAGTCACAAATTACTTTCTGTGAAGCTCATCTCTCACTACGTTCAATATAACATTGCATTATCTTTTTTTATGGATGTAGCCTTTGCTCTTTGGAATATTTCTATAAAATCTGTTTTTGTCTTCTGTTTAGATGTGATATTCCACTATTCAAGTATTCTGAATGCTTGCTCACAAAGCCAAAAAATAATTGAGACTGAAATTCAAATAGGTCCTAGCAACCCGCCTCCACTGCGTTAAGATTCATCTGAGATAGCCCTGTTATACCATTCTGAGCTCTGAATGTGCACCCAGAATAAATTCAATCCATCATGAACTAGTTTTTCATCTCATAATGGGCCACCAGTGAGCTCCCTTCATATGGCAGCTGAAAGCAAACTGCTAGAACATGCTAAGGGTAAACATGCCACACTTGGAGTCAGACAGCAGGCAGAGATTTGGCTGTCTTCACACTTACTTTATATTCACTGGCTTCTAGGGAGCAATTCTGCAATTCTTACCAACCTAGGGGGGAAGAAAATCAGACTAAAATACAGTTTCAGACAGCATTATAGTGGAATATACAGTATAAACAGAATAGGACATGCTGCAAATGTTGTTGGATGAAAGGCAAAGCAGCACAGAAGATAAGTGATGCTGAAGTGTTCAGAGCTCATTGAAGCTTTTTGAAGAGCACTGTTTTTCACTGGAAAATGCTCGTTCAGTGGAATTGAGGCATTCTTTTAGGCATTCTGACAGGTCACACCTGCTGGAAGCAATCCTTCCAGCCACCCACTTCGGGGCCACTCTTCCCCTCGCACCCCTCGTGTCGTGGTTGTGCTGGATTGTTCGGCTCGGGGGGCTCCACCTCCAGCCTCCTCAGCCTGCCTCTGGACTCTCCTTGACATGCCAGAAATATTAAGAGACTCTGTTTCCATTCTTCTAATTGTTTTTCTTTTGATTCCCACCTTTGGAAGATTTCTTACTGCTGAAATTTGGTTCTGATACTGAGCAAAAAACAAATCCACCCCTTCCCCCTCCCTGCCAGAGGGCATTTTCCCTTGGAAACGAGGGATTTCTGCAGGATGGAAATTCTGACCTGGCTGTCTGTCCTTTCCCAGAGCCCCTGTGAGCTCCACAGAGCAGAGGAGCCAGCAGGGCGCAGGCAGAGGATTCCAGGGGGTACGGGGCACTGGGGTCCTGCTTGCTGGGGGAGCTGGCATCCCAAAATCAGAGTGCCAGGGCTGTGAGTGCCAGGAGCCACTGCCCAACCTGCTCCTCAAGGGCAGCCCCCGTGGCTCCCTCCGAGAGCCCCCTCTGCAGATCTTCCATTCCCATGCCTGGGACAGTCGCTCCTGACTGCATTTCCTCTTTAACTTGTAAGGCTTGATGGTGATTTCTGTCTTACACTGGAAACATTATGGATTGCAAAGAAAAAACAAAGATGTCAATGTGGAGTTTTACAGGAAGTGGTGGATTTTGAGAGAACTGAAACTGTTAGCAACCTGCTCTAAATTCACAGCACTGGAATATTTGTTCTTTTTTGTTTGGTTTGGTTTGTGGTTTTTGTTGTTGTTGTTTTTTTGTTGTTTTTTTTTTTATTTAGAAGTGATGCAATATTTGGACTTTAAACTTGTTTGGTAGCCTCTAAGCATTATGATTATCGACTATTCTCTGACTGAGGAGGTACAGAAATTGTCAAAAAAAAAAACTTCCTCGGATAAATGCAGACTTTCTTTCAGTCAGTGAAATATACTTATCCCTATAATTTCTCATCTTTAGCCTTTTCTTGCTGTACTTGCAAAAGGCTGGAAAGCAACTAAGCCTTGAATTGCATGGATGTTTATTTAGAGGAAAGAAACACTTACATTTATGTAAATCAAACTATAAAAAGATCAAGAAGCTTGACAACTGTGAAGTGTTGAGAAGATCTCTAAAAATATCAAATAAGCAGCATGTTAAGAGTGCAGCTTTGCAGACACTCAACCCTTCCTTTTCAGACTATCAAACAAGTCAGCTCAGCAGCCAGGGAGTTAATGATAAATGAGCCTGTCTCTCTGGGGAAGCAGAATAAATGTTAACAGGGTCTGTGCTACAGTTCAGATCTTTTTCTCTTTACAAAGAGCAAAATGATTTGTCAGGAGTTTCTGGAGTTGTGCTGCCAGTTGAGCCCTGGGCTGGGGGCAGCGACACTGCAGGAGGCTCCACTCATCCCAACACATCCGGAACGCTTTTAGCTTAGCACACATGTGGAGAACATGGTTCTGCAGAAACCAGCCAGAGCAGTTTGACTCTGCATGGAGCAATTTTTAACTATTTCCACTTTTCTGTTTCACGAGAAAACCAGAATTTTAAAAATTCCACTCATTCCCTGATTTCTTAATATAGCCATAAACTCCTGGACCTTTGAATACTGGTAGAAACAGGTTCTGGTAGATCTCTACAACAATGTTCCCCTTGAGAACAGGCCAGCAGCTCCTGTGCTGGCTCTGTCCCCGTGCTTGGGCACTCACTGCTCCTCTGAACAGTCACTGATGTCTCTGTCCTGGACCTGGGCTTTGGAGTGGGGAGAAGAAGAATGACCCCTGCAACACTGGCAATCACTGTAAAACTTAAGGGAATGAACTTCAACAGCAAATATTTTATCCTCTTGACAGGTAAACACTTCAGAGTTCCTCTCAAAGGGCAATAAAAATGGAGTGGCTTAAAGAAAAGAGGAAAAGAAAAAGGATGTATTTTGTGTTTCAGAGGTTTGCTGGCAGGTCCTGAGCAGGTGTAAATCAACTCTGCTCCATTCAAGTCAGCAGACTTCTGGTGATTTATACCAGAGAGAAACTTCACCTTTAACTGAGCTCTGCCCATGGAAGGAATGCATTACATGGAAGGGTTTAATTGCTAAAAAAGTAGAGCACATTTTGGCCAAATGTGAAGCAGAATCATAAATGGAAGAAATATGAAAATGCAAATATACCCATGTAGGCATTAGGGGAAAGATCATACTGTGCACAGAGGCTCTGCTGTGCACCTGCAGTGCTTTCCATTCAGCTGCTGCACAGGGAGCCCAGGTTAATTAAAAAGCCTCTTTCCTCCGTTAAAGAAAAAAAAAATATATTAATTTCCAGTTTCATTCTAATGGGATGACAAAAATCAATGTCTGGCTGGGATCAGTGAAAGGTTCCTTTTCTAGCAGAGCTCTGTCAGAGTCAGAAGCCTCTGCGGAGGGAGGGGGTGGATGGAGCTGCACTCCTGTGGAATTGCTGCCGAGGAAGGCGATGGTGGGAGGGCAATCCCGCAGGGGCACAGTGGCGTGGGTGAACCCCGGGCTCGGTTCCCTCCCGCCGTCATTCCAGGGTGGGATTTGCAGCAGGGGGCAGATTGTCTCTGGGAGGACAGAGGCAGTGACCAGGGGATCGCAGATCTCCTCCGAGGATAACACACTCTATTCTGCTTTGCACTGAAGGGCCAAGCTTGGCAAGGTCAAACTCTCTGCTTCATTGGAGGAATTATAACTTTATGACCTGTAACCTGGCATTTGAGCCTCTAGGACTAGCACATTTAACGTGATTTTTAGAGTGAATTATTATCAGAACAGACATAATTGTTAAACTAAAGATGTGGATTTAAGGTTTGAGAGGATGGAGGTGCAAGCCTGCTGTTCTGTCAGTGGAGTTTTGAACATATGGACGTGTGATACCTGGTCCTCAAACATCCTCAGGAGATACCAGGCTTTCATCAGGCCTTGATCTTTCATTTATTGTCATTTTTGAACAAGAAAATCCAAGAGAAGAAAATAACCTAAATTATTGTTTCTCATGAATGATTACAAGGAATTGAATATTGCTGTAACTGTGGCCTTTTCACAGCAAAACAATAGGGAATCCTGAATGACAGTGGGAGAGATGACAATTTCTCTCATATTAAATGGCCAAAACGCTGAATTAATTTTGATTCCAATCTCTTTGAAGACCTTAATGAAGGGGGAAACAAGCCAGATTACTCAGTATTTTCCAGAGCACTCAGACTCCCCCGAGCTCCCTGCTTGGCACCTGTGCCAGGTTTTTCTTTTTGGCCCAGGTTCCCTCTGCTGTATTTCAATGCTCATCTACAAGACCAGACTCCTTCCTTGCAGACCAATCTTTCATTTTGCTGTCTCAGGCTGCAGTCTCCCAAGGTAATTGGAATGTATCCTAATTAAGTTTTGTTAATTTGGAGAGAAGAGGCCGTTATATACCTTGGATAGGAAATACTGTACAAGGGTCGGTGATTATCATCGTGCTGGTTATTAGGTATTTCAGACTGTCTGTCTGCTCTATTGACAACCTATTTGCAATCATCACTTTTAGATGAATATTCATAATGACTGTAGAAATATAAAATATGATACTTGGCAACATTTATGTAATTAAATAGACAATTAAATTCTGCTGGTAGTAGTGGAAATTAAAATCTTCAGACTGATTAGAAGGTTAGGCTCTATTAATTTTCACCCTCTATGCACCCATCCCTGTAGCTCTCTGTCCTCTTTAGATGTTTCAAAGGTGTTCATCTGTGCCCTTGAATTGCGGACTAATTTAAAGTGTTTTATCATAGTGCTAAACGCCACATTTTAAAAATGAATATGTGTTAATCTTATTTACACAAACATCCACATAGATGTCTTAATCTCTCAAATACAGAAATGTCATTTTTTTGTGCAATCACAAGATTTAACAGCTTTTCAGAGTGAGGAAAGGTGTCCCATCTGAACAAACTAAAAAGAGTAAGGAGCCATTAGGCTCATGCTTGTTTGATGGGTAGAAGTTTCATTTGAATAAGATCCCTAATTTTGTCTCCGTTGCTGGCAGTGCCAGAGGCTGGGCTCCTCTGGAGTCCCCGCGCTCCCTGGAGCGTTCCTCCTCTCCCCCCTTTGCTCAGGGCTTCAGTGAGCGTTGGCTGCTGAGGTCTTTGACAAAAATCAGAATCCAGCTTCAGTTCCCTTCTGCTCTTGTCCTGACAAGACCCTCAGGCTGTTTGCTCTGCTCTGGCTCTTTCTCGCTTCATTTCAGAGAAATGGGAGATTCGCAGTAGAATTTTTTTTTCCCAAATGAAATACTTAATTTGTTGAGATTTGTTTGTGTTTTACAGCCATTGTCAGGAAAGAGGAAGAAGGGCAGTGGTAAAAGCTGCCTTAAAGTGTTCCTGCCTGTTGTATTTCAAGGGCCAGTTCTGCTGCCTTGGTTTGGAGTATCCTTCAGAGAGCCTGCTCAGCCTTTGCACAGCCCTGAGAGTCCATTTATTTCACACATCAATTACACACTTGACATTTTAACACTGTGTCTCTGATTTTAATGGGTTTTAGGAACTGCATTATGATTAGAGAGAAATGCTTCATTCAGGAAAGGAGACGCCAATCATTTATATAAAGAATAGAAACATAAATTACGAAATGTTAAAATTAATGTAACTGGAACTCCGGAAAAAATATTAAATACCTGTAAAATTTCCAAGTCCTCAGCTGTTTCTCCTGTGCAAGGGCAGAAAATGCTCTACTACTCTGATATTTGAACTTTTTCTTGAGCTATTAAGAATAGGATTTCCCTCATGGCTATTACATGCCCCAGCCATTAATATTAATTGAACGACAGTTCAGTGGAATTAGAAGGCTTCTGAGATCACTATAAATGTTGTTCTGAGTTAAAGAAATTCTCAAGTATTAATTTGATGTTTTCAGATTTCCCCTTTGCAAGACCCATCCTTAGAAAGCCAACTACATGTGGCTAATGTCCAAAATCATCCTTTCAGCTCTTCCCTCGAAAACAGCTGCGCTGTTTATTTCTTTCAAAAAAGTATTTCAATAGCAAAGATACTTTTCTAGTGCCACAGGAATTTTTTGTGTACTATTTAAATTGCCTCAGTTACAGAATCAAATAACCTGCAATTAATTTTGCAACAAATTTGTTGGTATTTGGTTAGCAGCTGCTTTTCAAGAACTTGTATTAATAGTACTCGATAACTGGACTTCCATCCTCTGCTGAATTTATTAATTACTGTTGGAACTTCACAGAGGATTCCTACATTTGTAGAAACTGGAGAAGGGAATGTTTGACAAATATAAACTCTTTCAGTTGGTTGCTATCTAAGAATAAGGAAAAAACAAATGCATACAAAAAAGCTTAAGAGAAATAGAAGCCAGACACTATTCTCTTCATTCTTACTTCCTCAGGTGGTGCTTCAGCCACTTTAGGAAGCTCTTGAGCTGAGAGATTTTTCAGCCCCTGTGAGCATTGGTATCAGGAATACTCAACTCCTGTTTAAAAAGCTAGATTCTTCTCAGAAAAATGAGATTAAAAAGCAATCTACTCAGTCTGCAGGCCAAGTCTAGCCAAGTATTTTGTCTTTGTCATTAATAAGAAAAAAGAGCATATGTGCAAATTTAACGTTAAGTGGACTGAATGTACACATGCAAGTGGGCAGAAATTTATTCTTTGGAAAGTCTGTGTCTATGGCATGAGCCTGTGTGTCTGAAATATATGTATTAGTGCCAACGGCTCTGGGCAGAAGGAAATGAGTTCCCATGGAATAGTTCCAGTTAACCTATGTGCGTGTTCATCTTTTATTTAAGATATATCACATATTCCTCTCGAATGAGAACCCCTTCTCATTTCAGTGCTGGGAAATTATGACTGGATTTCTAAGAGAGTCTTGTGCAGGGCTGGAAGTCAAATGTTGTACTTGATTAAATCTACTAAATGCCACCAGCGGGGCACTTGGCCTGCCTTAGGGCTTCTCAGGCTGCCCTGGCAGTCTCCTGGCAGGGGCCTCACTGCAAAGAGGATCCTGGTACAGAGGAGAAACACCAGGGCACTGCTGGGAGCCCAGTTCATACACCAGGACAGTGCTGAGAGCCCAGTTCACACACCCCTGAGAGTGCTGGGAGCCCAGTTCATACACCAGGACAGTGCTGGGAGCCCAGTTCATACACCAGGACAGTGCTGAGAGCCCAGTTCACACACCCCTGAGAGTGCTGGGAGCCCAGTTCATACACCAGGACAGTGCTGGGAGCCCAGTTCATACACCAGGACAGTGCTGAGAGCCCAGTTCACACACCCCTGAGAGTGCTGGGAGCCCAGTTCATACACCAGGACAGTGCTGGGAGCCCAGTTCATACACCAGGACAGTGCTGAGAGCCCAGTTCACACACCCCTGAGAGTGCTGGGAGCCCAGTTCATACACCAGGACAGTGCTGGGAGCCCAGTTCATACACCAGGACAGTGCTGAGAGCCCAGTTCACACACCCCTGAGAGTGCTGGGAGCCCAGTTCATACACCAGGACAGTGCTGGGAGCCCAGTTCATACACCAGGACAGTGCTGAGAGCCCAGTTCACACACCCCTGAGAGTGCTGGGAGCCCAGTTCATACACCAGGACAGTGCTGGGAGCCCAGTTCATACACCAGGACAGTGCTGAGAGCCCAGTTCACACACCCCTGACACTGCTGGGAGCCCAGTTCATACATCCCCACAGGCATGGGAGATGGTAGAACAAGGCTCTCGGCCCAGCCCCTGTCCCTGAGAAGCTGCTCAGAAAGCAGCTCAGGGTCACAATCCATGCCCAGCTCTGGCCAGAGCTGCTGGGGGAGAGATCCCAGCACTTCCCAAGGTGTAGGGCCTGCTGGGGATAATTTAAATTCATCTGTTTGGCCGAGGGCTAACGGGGACTAGGAGTGCCCAGCCAGTCCATTAGCTGGTCTCAGCACAAAGGTGCTCACTGATTACTGCAGACGTGGTGGCATCTCATTGCCCACAGTGCTGATTTATTGTGTGACCCAGGGTTTTAGGGCAGGAGAACACACGTGGCCATACACTGCTTCCCTGACACCCATCAGTGTCTTCAGCTAAAGGATCAGAGGGGAATATGGGATATCACTCTTAAGACTTTCAGCAGGAAAAAAAAAAAGTTGTCTCAGAAGATGAGAATCTGTTTCTGATGCAAAATATCCTTCTTTTTTTTTTTTCCCCCTGCTGGAATTACTTCTGACTTATGAATGGAAATGAGAAGTTTTATGGTGTTGCTGTTTAATGTACTTAAATTCTGATATGACAGACTATACTATCACTACAGGAAGTAAATTAAATCCTCATCAAAGTGTTATGCAGAGCCTCTGGGCTGGGCTATGTAGGACATAGCTCATAAATTGTATCGCTTGGCCCAAGGCACTATAAATCATCTACACGTCTGGGTGCAATTTCCTCTGCATTCTCCCTAGCTCCAGTGTGCGAATACAGAAGATGAGCAAAAGTTACTGGCTTATGCAGCATTGGCCTCCAGACCCAAACCGGCTTGTGATCTACTCAGAAGTCACAAGGAGTTTTTACAAATAAATTTGGAGCTCATTCCGGTGGGCTCTCCAGTTTCTCAGTGCTGAAGCTGTGTTCAAATGGTTTGGAATGCTTGGAGGTGCATTGAAAATGGAAGTTGTAGCTGTCCACAATCCACTGGCGGGCATGGGATCACGCAGGGAAATCGCTTGCTGGATTTCAGTACGGATGTGGCTTCAGGAGCCTGTTAGAGGGCACATGATGCACCACCCAAGCGTTTCCTCGCCTCCTCCCTCGTGGCTGAGGCCTCGCATGGGGACGGGGGCACAGCGATTGCTCTTTGCTGGGTCTCTGCAATGGGATATTTGCATAGCATTCTAAATTATTCATACATTCTCCCCACCCAGCTTGCGGTGTAAGTACACAGATTAAATTATGTCTAGGACCATATATATGAATATTGGGGATGTCTTGCTGGCTGTAAATTCATAGGGTCACATATTGATTTTTTGACTTAATTATATAGTGTTTTATCGAGTAAATGCCACAGGCAGAAGTTAAGGGAATAAACTACTATCTTTATTAAGAGTATCTGGATGTCAGCTTGCGAAGGGCACTGTCTTGTTAAACCTTTTTTTCCATTTTTTTTTCCAGAAGAAGAGTGCTGAGTTGTAATAAAATACTAAATGTCCTTAAAAAAAGCCAAGGGCAGCCCCTCATCTCTTCCCACAAAGTGGGAAAACATGGAGCCATTAACATGTTCAGATATTCATACAGAGCAGATTTTTCCCAGTAAATCTAGGTAATTATCCTCCCTTGTGATGCAGCTAATTGATGTTACATTTGCAGTAATAAGCACCAAGTACACATTATATTGCACTGATATTTAGAAACTCTACCAAGGTGCTGTGTCTGAAGGTTTACAGGCAGAAGTAAAAATACAACAGACAAGCAGGGGAAAGGAAATAATAAAATATTCTTGGTGAGATTTACTTTCTTGCAGTTTTGAGCTCACAGTGCTCCCTGTGCTGCCTCGTGAGCGAGGAGTGAAGCTGCTATGTCCAAGGCTGAGAATTAGACACAGGCACTGCCCACACTGCTGGGATTTCTGTAACTGCCGAGCTGCAAGAATCTGGAGGGGCGAGGACCACAGGATATGTCCTCGGAGGTGATTTAAAATGCAGGGTGTGATTACCTCGCTGTACTGATAGGTTTCTGTAATTGTTTCTAAAGGGCCAGACTCGAGCTGCAGTTAGAATTCATTAACTGATAACTGTCCCATTATTAGAATATAGATAATGAAGGCGAGAAATGGCTCTGTTGATATCACTTCATGTAATTACACAACTTCCTGGTGCGTGGTGCTTTCCCTAAATGGCTGTAAAGCTGACAAAGACAGACTTTGTTGCTTGTAGCAGGAATTATTCCCTTGGACAATATTTTGAAGGAACCAATACACCACAGAATTACTGAATTTTCAGCACATTGAGACTGAACAATGGCCATTGCCAAGCACTCTCCTGAGTATTACAGAGGATAAAGCAAGAATAGAACAAGAACCTGATTGTTAGAAATATGAGGTGACAGTGTAACACAGTGAGAACTTGGCACTGTAAGCGTTTGTGGATTCCTGCTGACCTAAGGCACTGAGTCATCACACATAATTATTGCTGGCCCTGATATTGCTCTGACCAGTTTCTTAACAACACTAGGATGCATTCCTTCAGATTGTCTTTGTAGCTGAACAGGTGAGCTATTCCTGGTTCTGGTCTTCAGGCTGTTTTTCTGTTGAAATGAGAACAAAAACCACCTGGGTCTTTGTGGGAAGCTGGGACAGCAAATAACTTGAATCCTTCAGTCTTCTCTGCTGTTTCAAGTTTGCTTACAGCTCCTTTAGACAATCTCTACCTTTTCTGTCTCATGGTACTGGGAGAACTTTTTCCCTGTTGTCTCTGATATTCCTTGCCAGCAATAACTCCCTTTTAACCTTTGTTTTTCTGACTGTGTACCTGTCTAGTTGTATAATATCTTTCCATTTCTCCTTTATACTGTGTGCTTTTTAAACGTGTAAGTTCTCTAAAGAGTCATGCCAAGTGTTTTCCCTCTGTGGTGCACTTCTTTGCCTTTGTGTTTTGAATAGTCTCTTTGAATATCTGCCAGCTCTTCTGCACTTCTTTTTCCCTTAGAATGTCTTCCCAAAAGGTCCAGCCTACTGTCACTGTGAATCTGCTGAATTTCACGATTCTCATGCAATAGAGGTCTCAGACATGTCTTGATTCCCCTCCCAAATTTCTTTCTACTTTCAAATTCTAACTTAGCTTCTCCTTATGAGTTAGAATCAAACCCCTGCCCCCAGCAACTTCCTCTGCCACCTGGACAGATGACTATCCCTGAAATACAGCAAATGCCTTCTGGGCAGCCTGCGTTTTCCAAACATTTTTCAAGACATGGTTTGGGAATGAAATCTGTCTTTACAATTTTCTCCTTTAGATGTATTTGTTAGATGTAATTTGGTGTGATTTCCCTCTCTGTGTGCTGGTAGTTTGCAGTATCCAAGACCTTTCCAATGATATTTTTTTAACTTTTTGAAGAAAGAGGAAAGGCTTGAGGCTCACTTTACGAAGAACGAGTCACCTTTCACTCAGTGTTCTTACAATTAACAAAGACAGTGATAGAGTCAGTGCTATTGCCATCCCTATTTCATAAAGGAGACTTCAAACACAGCCATTGAAGGGTCATTCTTTATATCTGTGGAGGACTTGAGAATTGCATTGAATCTTAATTCTACTCCAGTGTCTAAATGACAAGTGCTTTTTTCTTGTATTCACCTAGTTCTAGTTCACTTTTTACCAAGTTGCTCAAGTTCTTTGTTATCCACTTTTGGGGTGATATGATTTTGTTAATTGTCTCACATTTATGGGTTTTAAAGCCTTATTGAAGAATAAATTGCCTTCTTTAAGGGTTTCTTCAGAAAGATAGATTATGGGTAGAAAGGTAAAAAAGCGGGGATGAGATTTAAGGGGATCAGAAAAGGTATTTTTGCTTCAGATGTTTTTATAGCTAAGTTCCCTGTCCACAGACATTGTATGGATACATATGTATGCATGGATGGCTGGATGTGTTCAGTTTTACATACACACCCCTCGGTTTCCTAGCCAGTTCAGACAACAGTGATAAATGTCTTTTGTGCAGTTACTGTGCAGTCTCAGATGTGAATAATGAGTTCCAAGCCTTGCTTCTCGCAGCTACCAAGTGGAAGAAGAGAGAGCAGGGCAGAGCGCAGGGCCAGAGCTCTCAGGGTCAGGGCTCCATCCCTGCGGGAGGCAGAGAAAGGCTCGCAGGTCTCTGCCACCCCGGCTCAACCCTGCGGAGCCCTGGGGCTGCACCCTGCGCTCCTGCATCTCCCCAGGAGCTGCCTGGCACTCCGACTGGAAAAGGTGCCCCGTGCAGCTCTTGGCATGGGTTGTTCTCAGACCA
Source organism: Regulus satrapa (assembly GCA_013396955.1). Taxonomy (NCBI): domain Eukaryota; kingdom Metazoa; phylum Chordata; class Aves; order Passeriformes; family Regulidae; genus Regulus; species Regulus satrapa. Next base: position 497,039 of record VWZN01016722.1, on the reverse strand, counting down.
GGAATTCAGAAATATTAGAATGGCACGCAGCAGTATTTATAGATACGAGGGTTTCTATGTGTGCAATGCAAACATTTGAGGTTCTCATCTATGGTTTTTGTAATTTAGATTTTGCTCTCTGATTGCCTTTGGAATATCTGCAGGGTTTTCTTGCATTTGCAGGGAATTTACATTTAAAATTGCCTGTGATGTGCTCTCTTTCTATTGCTCTAATTTCTCAATGTCATTTTGATTATTAGCATTTTTTTTTGATACAAGTTAAAGTACTTTTCTCCTTTCTAACCACACAGCTTTCATGTTCCCCGAGCATCTATTTACTTTCCAGTATGCTTTAGTATGCCTATTTATAGGCAGATATTTAATTTCCACTTGTTCCCTTCACTTGCAGACTAGCTTATTTCTGTAATTTCTCTCATTATTTCTCCTTTTTAATCTTTATATTTCAAGGGGAATGGGATGGCACATTTTGTCTGAGTCTGTCTCATTAGGAAGTTGATTTTAATTGGCAAAGCTCTCCGTTGAAGGACAGAAGGCTGGTTTGCAGCTCCGGCTCCTCTCCGGGGTGAGCTGGAGGGGCTGTGACCCCCCGCAGGAGCTCGCCCAGCTCCAACTTTCCAGCTTCTTTGCCTTCTCTAATTGGGCTTTCTGAGCAGGGTTTATTCCTGGCCACCCCTGCCCACGGGCGCTTGGATCCTGGCAAAACCTCCAGAGCACCATCTCAGGCACTGCCTCTGCTCCTGGGTGGTACTGAGCAGCTTCCCGAAACCCAGCGCGTGTCCTGCACCGCCTAGCTCCAGACAAGGCTGCAGGGAACAGAGCTCATGCCAGACACTGGCCGAGTGGCCACCTGCCTGGTGAACGTTGCCCTCTTACCATTGTGTGGCTACCTGCTTAGAATTTAATTGACGTGAAACACGATACGGAATTTTTTCTTTTTTTTTTTTGGACAGATGTTCCTGGAGGAATTTGAATGTTTTCTCCCTTTACCAAAGTAAGCTTCAGTGCAAGTTCGCAGGTGTGGGCGTTCTTGAGGTTGTATCTGCTCTGTTAGCTGTGAGTCTTTTTGTGGCTGCTGTGTGATGAAATACTTGTGATTGCACCTTTGGGAACAATTCCTGGTTTGGGGGACTTTAAAGCACAGACTGAAACAAATGGAATTTTTTTAGTGTTTGAAAATGCTTCTGTTAATTACAGTCGGCGCGGAGATGTTAATTTCCACTCTTGGTGGATTACAGAAATTTACAGAAGAAAATGTTTTTTGTGTTGGAGAAAGAGAGGCAAGGAAGACATAAAGACATGTCAAGTCTTTGTCCTGAAAAATTCAGAATTATGTCATTTATGAACGTAACTTCTGCACTGACTGTTTCTCTTCTACTGAATTTAATTAATCTCCCCAGTATGGTTAAAACAGGACCATTTTATCCATTCTGTGTGCAAACTTGTGTTTGTGGCTGAAACATCTCTCAAATGTATTTGTTATTTCTTTGTTGGAAGCCAGCAAAAATCAGTTTGTAAGAATGACTTTTATTATCCCTAGCAGTTTACAGTTGCATAATTTTTGCTGACATGTTCACGCAAATGAAAGCAATACCTGTTTCCATTACAAATGAGAGGGAGGAGAGGCCTATATAGGGGTTCTTGGGTCCTAAATTTCATTTTAAGTGAGTCCTGGAGTTGTAAAGATAGATAAAGAATTGAGATTTATATCTATATATCTAGGTTTTAACTCTTACATTCAGCTGTTGATTTTCCTCCTGCCTTCTCAGTAAGGCGATGCTCAGTGGGACAGAGAGTTTCAGTGACTCATTGCTGGGGTCAAAAGAAATCCATTTTAGTTGTGGCTGAGGAACTAGAGAGCTGTGAGCTCCTGTGAAAAGCTGCTGAGGTTACGGGGCCTGGTTGTTTGCACCATGTGCAATTGCACACCGAGTGTTCCATGAACAGCCCCTGCTGATTTCCCACACCTTTGGGGATTCCTGGGTCACGTCTGTGATCACTGCTCGCTGCCAAGGGAGAAAGGGACAATGACTTCACACATTTTGATTCATTTCCAAGAAAGTGAGAACACTTCATGCTTCTCATGAGCTGATGCCGTGACACCTTTGCTGCTGTAAAATAAAGGCAGCTGTAAGAGCCACCCAAGTGAGCACCACAGTGTGGTATTCAGGAATTGTAAATGCTAAACACACAAAAGCATTGCTGGAATCATGTCTGTTGCTAAGCCAGCTCATAGCAGTTGTGCATTTTAAACTCTTGATTCCAGCCACCATGGCAGTAGGAGAAAAAAAATTGTTTCAATTTCTAGAACCGTCCTTTGAAGACTGAGATGAGACTGATATATGTGGGGGAAAGAAATTACAATGAACAAGGATTCCAGTTTTGTTTTAGCTTACATATTTTGAGGCATTTAAAGTGTACAACCATCTATATTTGTCCAAATTCAGTCAGATACTAAAATGTCTGCAGACAGAAAAGGCTATTGCTTATTACATTGTCTCTGGGGAAAGGAGTGTCTGGGAAAGATTCCTGCTTCATCTTGCTGCTGTTGACTCATCCAGCTGATGCTATTTGAATTTCCACTAGACTTGAACCTGGTACTGAAACAATGAAATGTTTGCTCATAAAAAAAGGAGAAAGGGTATGTGGAAAATTTTGTTTTATGACAGTGAGACAAATACCAGTAAACTGAAATTGTGGCAGGGAATGTAGCTTTCTTAGGGGGAGAAAAAAAAAGGGACACTGAATTGGATCTTGAATCTTCTAGGCTTAATATTTTAAACATAAAGCCCTGAAAATTTATGCCTGTATCATTGTGTATATCTCAAGCTAGCATTGCCTTTTCCCACAAATAGAGACCTTTTCCTGGTACTGGATTGGTTTTTTTTCTATTTCTCAGTGGCTTAGTTTCCTTGTTTACATCTCTATCTATCTAGCTGTCTCAGGACATGAGGATGCATTTCTGAAAGAGTAGATATGTTTTCTTGCAAATATCACAGTGGAATTTAAAAAGTGATGTTCGCCCATGTCAGCTAGGTAAAAGCACTGAGAAATGCTTATCTTGTTGTTCAATGAAGTTAGTGGTTAAAAAATCCCACAAAATATTTCCTATAGGAGACATAGTTTGCTTTAATGATGAATTTATGGATGAGAGAAGATTTGGTTAAACTTAGACATATAATTTATCCAATAAGCAGCTAATCCATAATAATAAGTGCAACAGGCCCCAGGAGAGGACACTGTAAAGTATTTCCCATCCTAGCAAAGTGATGTTATTTTGCCTTTTCAATTTCTGCAATTATTCTGATTTACTTCTGACAATTCATTTAATCAAAAAAAATTGCCCCTCTTAAATTTTCCCTTTTAGCCTACCATTCACCGATGAGATTAAACAGAAACTAAGTGCATTAACTGCAGCAGTCAATTTTCAGAATTAAGAGTATTAGTGTGTTTGTTTGTTTTTGATCGAAGTTGGGTCAGGCCGCTATTTCTCCTGGAGTCTTTGTACTCTGAGGGATGAAAGCGTTTTGGCAGCTCTCCATCAGAAAAGTCTCTGGAGTTCTTACCTCTGTCTACCCCCAGTAAAATGCAGGAGTGTGGGCTGTGCCCCCTTCTCCAGGCTGGGCAGGGACAGGAGGCAGCGCCCGCTCCCTCCCCAGTCGGGCCCTTGGGAGCAGCCCCCAGAAGCTGAGCCTGCCTCCCCCACGGGCTTTCCTACTGTCACACTGCATCCCCTCCTTCCTGATTACTCAGATAACTGCTCAGATTATTCAGGCAGCCGAGAAAAAAAGCCCATTCCAGCAATTTGGGCTGCTTTCATCCCTTTTTTTGTGAGGTCTTAGAGGACCACTCAGAAAAATGGGTCAAATCTCAGAAGACAATTAATGAGTCAGAGAGTGACCCAGTTCAGAGAAAAGAAAAACAGTATCGAGCCCGAAGAAGCCATCCAACAAGAGAACATTTGCCTGTACACCATTCCTTACAGCAACTATTAAACCGTCCTCACTCCTGATTAAATATTGAACTGGTGATTAGCACTGTCAGCTCGATTTTAGAGATATAAAGAAGTCCATATATCTGCAGTGCTTTAATACACTGGAGGTATAAAAAAAAATTGAAAAGAAAACAAATTATTGCCTGAAAATTAATTCCTACATTATATTAAAGTAAAATCTCTTTGGTGTTGTCTTAAATCTCCTGTTGGTCAGGAAGCAATAGTGATTAACTGGGGGTTTGTGTTTGGGGAGGTGTGTAGGGGCAGGCAGTGAGGGGCAGGGGTTTCTGCACTGATGCCTGGGAGAAAAGAAAATAAATATGTTAAAAGCCACATAGGGCATAATTTTCACTTGAATAATTGCCCCTGAGATTGGCACCCTGGAGAAGCAACAGTTCCATCCCGGTCTCCATGATCTGAATGTGTGTGATCCTACATCAGCCTCCCCATCATCACCTGTTTTCCAGATAACTGTTTACAAAATGATCCATCTCTTCCTGGAAATACTTTCATTTACATGATTCATAGGAACATGTTGATTATAAGGAAACATTTACATGAATTTGTGCACTCATTTTGATTCATTGACTTTCATTTGAACTCAGAATGAAAATAAATTTTGGAATGAGCCATGAAGGAGATGTTTCACTTTTTGGCCAGCCCTGGGGTGGCCATCAATAACTCACAATCATGTTTTGGAACTTCTGGCAAATTCTTCTCCCAATAGCAAAGCTGACTCAGGTACCTGCAATAACTGGGGGGAGGAGGCAGGCGTGGTGCATGTTCTGTGGCTTGCTCAGGAGTGCCACGAGAAGGAGAATACATGATTATAAAACAATAGAAATTATTTAGTTCTTTATAAAATATATACATATATTTGCTCTGCTGCAAAGAGCGTGTCCCAGGCTGAGGGGACGTGCCACGCTCTCAGCTGCAAAGTGATTTAACAGAGATTTCCTGCTGTAAGGAGCAGTCCTGGTCACTCCCAGGGGGTGGCTGGGTTGCAGTGGGGTTTTTTTATGAAGTTATAATAATTTGCAGTGGAGGGGATGTGGCGTGCTTGGCCAGCGCTCTCAGGTTTGATTCTTGGGGAGGTGGAGGATGATGACCCTTGTTGATCCCTCCCAACTCAGGATATGCTAGGATTCTCTCTTCTTACTTATTCAAACATATCCCTTTTCAAAATGGGGCCAAATATAGGGAAAGAAAGCAATTGAAGAAAAAGGAACACGCACATTTTCTCACAGACTAAATGTGACATGTCTCATTGTTCTGATAACATCTCAGTTCTTGAAACTGGATTGCCAGAATGATACCATGTGGGAGATTTAAAGGAATTTAGGCACTTCTACTGAGTTAGCCACCTGAATATCCTAAAAAGCTGACCCTCTCTTCAAAAAATATCTTTATTAACCTCTAAAAGCAACACCAAGTTGTGTTTTTAAACTCTTCCTTTTTTACTGTTTGCTTTTGCCTGATGTAACAGCAGGCCTCTGAGGCTCATGCTGTGCTCTGCTTTGCCCTGTGGGCAGCTCATATTTCTACAGAACGGTGCTAAAGCTTTTTCTTTGGCCGTGTGAGACAAGATCATTTAAATAGCAGCTGTCTTTCTTGTGGGAGAAAAGTACTTATAATTTTGAATGAGTACATACTCAGGACTTTCTTTCCATCCACTGAAAGCTACTAGAACATATCAAGGAAAAGAGCAGGGAAAGTTAACAGTCATTTTGTCACAAAATTGAGTTTGAAATGTAATGATGTTTACAAAAAACCCACTTTATTTTAACTGAAACAGTTTGAAATAAACTGCTTGCAAATAAATGACACTTTGGTTGAGATTCATTTTAAGGAGCCTTTCTAGTCTCTCAAAACTAATGACCTGCTGCCAATAAAGTCTAAATTACAGCAACAAAAAGGCATTACATATTCCATATCAGGCTTCTGAAAGTCCACAAAGCCCGTGGGGAGCTGCTCCCCTACTCACCGAGCAGCATTGCGGACCTGAAGAGACAGCAGATTTGAGAAGGGTTCCCTGTTTTGTCTCGACGTGGGAGCAATTTAACCCCCTCCCCTCCCTTCTTGCATTTTGAGGCCAGCAGAGCTGAACCCCGAGCAGCTTTGCCTCCACTGGAGCAGGAGGGTGATGCACGAATTACTGCTGAGAGATAATTAGCTGGGTTTTGAGAAGAGGTTTCTGCCCATTTGTAATATCCTTCTGGCGCATTCTGGCTCCCCATCTTCACTGGTTCCTGTTCAGGTGGCAGCTCTTACCTCCAGTGCAGTTCTTCTGTGCTAAGGCGAATTAAATCAGTGTCTTTTCTAATAATGGCAATTTCAGCTCAGCTGGCTGGGCTGGGACAGAGGAGAGTAATAACTTCTGTGTGCATTTGCACCAGCTACCCCGTATTTTAGAGAAAAGGGAAATAGATGTTCAAGGTTAGTGTCCTGTGGTTCCCACGGTGTTTTCTGACACCACAGCCAGGTGAACAGCAGGTGTGTTATGCAGAACAGCCTCCACCAGAATAAAGCCATAATTGAAATGGACGTTGATGTCACTGAGCAATTTATCTTCCTTAAAAGGGGTTTGCTCTACAAAAGAAGCTAATTTAGTCAGGGAATTAAATTGATGGCCATGTGGGAACATTTGTCTAATTCACTTAGAGTTGTATCATTAGCCATGATTGTTTGATCAATATTTACAAAACAGTGGAATTTACTCAGTTGACAGATGTCAGAGTTCCACTCCTCATTACTGAAAGTAAATTCTTCGTGGGTAACCTGCAACAACACCTACTTCCTTAGAGACTGAAAATGCTAATGTGGAGTTAATAATGGATTTTTGAATACATGATACAGTCTTCCACAATCTTTTAGGAAGCAGCTAAAACCAGGAACTGCTCTTCCTAAATATTAATATGGGCTACATGCAGAAGGTTTTAGTGGCCTTATAGGACTGGATAAAACCTGGAGGATGCCAAATGTGCAACACCTACCAGTTAAAAAATAATTACTTGTATTCTTAGCTTATGTGTGGGTGCTAGCAGAGTGCTTCAGGGAAGGAGATACTGCTGCAATTATACGTATACTGCTGGGATTGTCTGCTCTCCCTCTTTAATTGTGTCATTTTCTTAGTCTTTTATCAGTTTTACTCTACCTGTGGGAGCTGAATCCCTGACAAATGTGTTTTAGACCAGAATGAGAAACTATTCAGGTCAAAAACTTTCCTACATGTTAGTGCTTTAAAAACACAGAAAATTAATTTCTCTTCATCTTCAGAACTTTCACTCATGTAATTAATTTTTTCTTCATTCCTGCAATTTAAGTCATCATGTATTCAGTTTGTATCCTGTGAATCATGACTATGAGCACTTGAAATGGTTTATCTACTCTCAGGTCAGCATTGTCCTATTTTGGGGAGACTGTTTTCACCACGTGGCAAAATTATATCCCCTCCTCAAGCAACATCCACTTAATCTCTCATTTTAGCACAAGTCCTGGAAGTCCTTTGTAAGATTTATTACCATCAACACCTTGGAGTCTGGGTGCTGCAAAGCCAAGGGATGCATTGTATGTTCACAGTGAGCCATCACTGCATCCTTTGTAAAATCGTGCACAGACATTTGGAACACTTGCTGCTGGTAATTCATGGTGTTCTCATGGTGGAATTCATGGTGGAATCTGAGCTGCAGAGCCCGCGCCTGAGTCTGGATTTGGATGTGTGAATTTGGAGGAAGGAGCTTAGTTCAGTTCTGGTACAGACAGGAAGGCTCCCTCTGCCTCCCTTGGTAAAAATCAGTGTTTTAGATCTTAGAGCACTGTTCATTTTGGGCAGTGACTACAAGAAAGGCCTGTTTAGCAAACAGCAAATAGAAAAGAGAGGCCTGTTTAAATAACATGAGTTTATTTTTCTGTGAATGTTGACTGTTTTCATTGCTTTCATATTTTTTAACTTTCATGCCTGTGGCACAGACTATCACTGAATTATCCTGGGTGTAAAATTGGAGAAGTTTATGGAAATTATTCCTGATTTTCCCTAGCTACCCTGTATTTTCATTCTTTGTTGATTCTTAGAGATTTTGATGCGTCCTTTCTCTCTCTTCTCTCTCCATTCCTGTCTCCCTCCCTCCCTCACCGGTTTTCTTTTAATAATGGATTGTTATCTTGTAAGCTTTTCTGCCTCTTAGGCTGGTTTGAAAGAAACACGCAGTTACTTTCTAATGACGAGTAACACAGGAGTAACTTCCTCGTGTTCTTTTTCCTCTCTTGCTTGACTTGCCCTCTGCAGTAAAAATGACATATTTCCCACTTGTGCAATTTTACGATCGTCTTAAACCAACATGCACAAATACATAAACCACAAGTAACTTGGGTAGCTCTGACTGACATTTAAAACCAGAAGCGTGACTACATTGGGTAAAATACGTATTTCTTTTCACTACATTTTTCATTTTATTGCATTTCTCCAGCTGTAAATACTTTTGAAAAGCATATATGCCAATCCATTGACCAAATACGATGCGTTGAGGTGGCCAGGGGAGGGAGGAGGGTTTGGGCATTCCCGTCTCCTTGTCTCAGCGTGTCCTGGGTGTTCCCACACGGGTGCTGAGTGCCAGGCCCGTGGGCAGGCTGTGGGTGAGGCTGTTCTGAGTTTTGATCAGCACAGTTGAGTTGTTTGATCAATCAAGCCATTGATCAGTCGGTTGGTGAGGGACGAGCCCGTGGTTCTCCTTAGACATGGGCACAATTTATACACAAGAAATTTATACAATTCACAATTATGTGCTAAAGCAATAGCAAAACATTAAAAAAACCCCCAGCAATTTACAACAAAGTGTATTTGAACTAGAAAAAATAATGAAATAATTTTATTTTCCTTTGTCTCATGTCCATGCCCTGCTCCAAAACTCAGCATCCCTGAGCTGACCACCACCACTGAATGCACCACTGACCCCAGGGTGCATTTCTGCAATGGCACGAATCACTGTGCAACATCTCAGGCTCTTTGGCTGCTGTGCAAGGGGGAGTGGAGCCAGGTGTCTGCTGTGCCCCTGGAAACACAACTCCTCTCAGGAGCCTCCTCCCGGGGCAGCCAGGGTGCCAGGCCATGAGGGTGATCCTTTAATTCTCTGGGGTAAGGGGCCAGCCCCAGCTGAAATCCAGTCTTCCATACGTTTTGTGTCAAGTAATTTCTTGAGTAGTTATGTAAGAATGCGAATGGGTTGTACGGTCCTATACTGAAATTCAATTTCTTTAAGTCAGCGTAGAATGAAGAATCAGCTCTAGGATTTCCAGGTAATGGATTTCCATATGCTTGGATTTGTGTCTTTCATTAAAACTGTCAAATTGGTGCTTTTGAGAAGTGTATTTCCTTGAATTCCTTCAGTTCCCTTTGGTCCTGACTTGACAGTAGGAAAACAGGGACAGACATGGTGATAGATTTGACAGCTGACCTACTCCTCTCCAAGAAAGTGATACCATGATGGACCTCCTCTAATAAGAATTCAGAAGGTATTCATGTCACTTTCAGTCTAATAAATGCTTGACCTTTATTATGGACTTGCAGAAATGATAGCTGCTCATACTCTTCAATTTTAAATGTATTCTGAAAAATGTTTAAATGTGGAAAGCCCCCTGGTTCAAGGCAACTTCAAGAAATTGCTTCTGACTTCTGGCATTTTAGTCAATTTATGAATAACAGGATAAGCTGGCTCATGTTGAAGGTGGCAGTCTAAGGGACTAAAAAATCTGTTTCATAAAAAAATTTGATCAGGCTGCCTATAAGGCTTTCCCTTCTTTAGGAAGCTCTGTTTTATGATTCTGCAGATTTTCATTGGTGTACTTTCACTGCAGGTTCTGGGAAGAAAGCCAGAAGTTTAATCCCATTTTATAAGCGACTGGGGCCAAATTCTGTTCCCAGAAAATTAAATGAGAGTTCTGTGATGGAGTTCAAAAGAATTGAGAATTGACCTCTATCTAATATCTTTCAGAATAATTTATTAAAACTATTTCACTTTTTTTTTTGCTATTGCATTGCCAATGCAAATTTGTGCATTGGGTTTACGACTTGGGCAAAGGGGAAAAGCAGCTAAATAATGATTGGCACTCCAGTTATTTTATCTTTATGCTTAATGCATATTACTCCTAAAACCAATGCAATGCATGATTTCATGACATTACAGAAAAACGTTACAGAAAGAGCCATATGTGCTAAAAAAAAAAAAAGGTTTGAAAAATATAATGCTGCAATCTCAGTAAGACAACATACAAGATTAGATCCAAACAAACCATGAAGGATCAGGAGCTGAAATTCACCTTTCTGTAGGAAGTGTTGTAGATGGAATGTTCAAAGGCTGGAGCCAGTTTAATATTGCAGGCAATTTTTACAATACTTGTGTAAGCGATTAATCCTCCACTGTACATTCCCGCCTTGCTTTCTTCTTCAAACTCTCCTCGAGCAGCTTCTTGAGCTTCACTGTTAGAACTCGTGGCTTCGCTGAGCTGCTGTGCTGGAGGAGCTCGGTGTCCCCCTGTTTGTCTGGGGTGCTGGCAGGGTGACAAGCAGCTGCTCCGGCCCCAGCTCACCTGGGACACTCCCTGATGCTTGGCCTTCCCACCTGGCAGCTGTTGGCAGGCTCTAGTTAGAGGGAAGTGTGTGGATTAAGTTAATACACGATCAATATTGCTATAATGAATGGCTCCTCTCATGAACAGGCACCTCTCGTTCTTTTGGGTAGGGATTTTCAAAGCTGTTTTGAGGAATTAGCATATTAAATTTCACCAGTGCTTTTAAGATAACAAGGCACCCAACTTCCTTGTGTATGTATAATAAATCCTCACTGAATTTTGCCTTGGATTTGTATTCAAGGGAGAGAGAAAAGGAATGGCTTTTTACAAGCATTTCTTCATTATTTTGGAGAATTTCCAACCCTAAGTCAATTAAATGGCATTAGCTGCTTTAGCTGTCTCAGCTCGTCAGTTAAAGAGAAGTATGAGACCACATGGCTTAGGAAGAAAGTAGAATTTCAATCCCAGAATTTTCTAACTGACTCCTTGGAAAGCTTCTGTCAAGAAATACAGGGCTCTGACTTCTCTAGAAAAAAAGGATAGGCTGTGTGACTTGATGGCATTTCCAGACTTATTTTCTGCAGGGGACACACACACCCCAAATGTGTCCCCTGGCAGGGACTGGGGCACAGCTCACTCCAGACATTGCCTCGCCCCCACTGACACTGCTGCCAGCACTAACAGGACTCTCTCTTCAGCCAGATTTAATTGCTGTAGCAAAAAGCTCCAGGCTTCTCATTTTAGATCAGTATATATTGTCAGCATTAAAAAAAATCTTCAAAATTGTCCTGGAAGTGAGAAATGATTTGTCCTTCATTGCTTAAATTAGCTTACTTAGACTGCTGAATGTCCTCTGCTTTGATAAAGTTTTCTTAGATGAAAAATCTTTGTATTTCCTTAGGAGTGCTTGGAATGAAGCAGTTAATGTGACATACTGTGTCATTGATTACAAATTGTGGGTGACACTTCACAGAGGAATTGCTTTGTCCTTCCATTTTCAAAAGCATATCCACACTCCCGTGTCTGTTCATCTGTTTGTCTATATATTGATATATTTGGAGACAACTTTTTAAAAGCTACTTAATTTAACATCAGTAAAAAGCAAATCAGAATGGAATTTTAATGCGATGCTAAACATAGCGTCTGAAACCCAGATTGTGTGAAGTGCAGATGAATTTTTCCAGAGTACTGGCAGCTTTCATCTTCCCACATGAAACTCGAGTTGCAAAAGCACAATGTCCCTTAGCCACGCTGCGGTCTGGAGACTGATTGACATCCATCAATACTGCTCAGCACCTGAATAGCAGGAGGCTGCTTTTCTCCAGCAGAACACGACAGCTGAGTGCTCTTATCTCATAGAGCCCCGTGTGCCACCGGGCCTCAGGAGGGAAGAGATACCAAACACTGCTGGTGAGGTATTCAGTTCTGCAGGGGAGAAGGTCACCCAGCCCTAAGAAGAGACAGAAAACTCCGTTTGCCTGGTATTTGACACTTTCTTCCCACTGAGCACAAGCCTGCAGGATCACAGCAGTGTAGCAGGTGCATTCTGCCTTGGCAGCCTACTGAACAGCAGTGACACGGGACCAGCAGTGACACGGGACCAGTCTGAAACACTGGGCACCCTGAGCCCACCCAGCAGTGACACTGAACCAGCAGTGACACTGGGCACCCTGAGCCCAGCCAGTGGTGACATTGGGCACCCTGAGCCCACCCAGCAGTGACACTGAACCAGTCTGAGACACTGGGCACCCAGCAGTGACACCATTTCATTTCTGGTCAGCTGCAGTCCTGACTGGTGCTCCACGGAGGCTCCTCTGAGTGTGTTCACTTGGGGAAGCTGCTGGGCAGCCTCAAGTACCCGCAGCCACACTCGGCTGAAGGCCCAAGAGCCCTTTTGGGAATCCGGGTCTCCAAATTCTGAGGTTATTCAGACCCTGCAGATGTTGTTATAATGGTCCCAACTAAAACGCAAATGGATGAGCACAAGAAGGGAAAAGGCAGGGGTAATTGTATGGTAGTGGATGGAGATTTGATATAGATCAGTTGGAAAGTGAATGCAAGCACCAGAAAGATTCTCTGCTAAATTTGCCAGCAATATAAAATGCTCTGTGGTTTTTGTACGAATGCCAGTTGTCTTTTTATCTCAAAATTACTCTCACAGCTTTGTTACCTCAGTGGTCCAGCAGGAGAAAAATATGAATATTTATATATTGAATGAGAGGAAATGACCCTTACAAGGGATGCAACATCAATGCAAAGATTGTAAATAATAATGTAAATTATTTTGTCTTCGATCATCTAAAAGATGTGTGTGATTTCAGTACTACTCTGTGGTATGAAGCTTCTCTGTGAAATTTAGGTTGGTAGCCAGGATCATCTGCAGAAGGAAGCTGGGCATATTAAAATGTGCCAGAGCAAGGTACAGTCAGATGGGTAAATGATATATCTGAACCACAGTGAGCTCCAAGTGCTTGTTCATTTAACCGGTAAAATTGCATTCACACTAGAAAGATTTCACAGCTTTAACTATGTTTTTGGATTAATTAAGGCAGTAAAACTTTCCAATGTAGATGAGCCCTTGCTCATCTCATTTCTTTGCTTCCAGCACGCAGTCTATGGGATTTGCAGTGCAATTCAGGCACCCTTATTCTGTCGTTTTGCAGAGAGCTCAGCGTGCTCCTCCCAGCCTCACCGGCTCTGTGCTGACCTTGGAGTCCTCGTGCCCGCGCTGTCCTAGCACAGCAGCTGTGGGACGTTTCCTCAGCCCTGTGCCCATCAGGCTCGGGGGTTTTGTTGGCAAACCTGGTACAGCTCGGGCAGCTTTGTGCCTGGGACGGGCCCGTTCACCTTGTGCCCGTGGCCCCGTGGCCCTGGCGCAGGCCGGGAGCGGAGCCCTGGCACAGCAGCGGCACACGGGGCGCTGCCAGCCTGCTCGCCAGGCCTCGGCTTGCTTCAGCCTCTCCCCCTGTTTTGGCTCAAACACGGAGGTTTGGAAAGAGAGGACGGGGCTGGGAGGGGTAGGGGAGAGATGAGAGCGCGAGACAGAAGCGCAGGGCCTGCGTGAGGAGCTGCACGAAGGGGGAACGCGTTGTGGATTTCCTCGTCTTCACGGGGCTGCTGCTTCCCATGGCTGCCAGTCGGGAACGTGCAAATTAACATTTTCCCTGCGCCCCGTCGTATCAGTCGAGCACCATAAAATCGTTTTTCAGGTTATGGCTTGGTACAGAAGGAGTCTCCGTGCTTGGGGTAGAAATGGCAACCCTAACAGTTCTAAGTTTATTATTATGGTCTGCAAATCATAAAACTGGATTCATATCAGAAAAAAATTGAAAATTAATAATTTTAAATATGGTGGAGATTTTTTTACCTTTCACTTCTTTAAAAATTAAAGCTCATATTTTCACAAACTGTTCTGGAAACTTAATAAATAGCAATAAGCTTTATCTTAGGTCACAAAACTGTGCAAAAACACTTAAGTATTTTAAAAAGTCTTTAAAATGTTCAACAGTAGAATTTGTACTATGAAGTGGCACCGATCAAAATAAGTATTTCTACAGTTTAGTGGTACCAAACAAGCTAGTTTGAAATGCAAAATTACTGAAGATTCAAACAGAACTCTGCCCTCTGGTATCCTGTGGACAATTTGGTAATGAGTTAGAAAGCTCGTGCATGTGCTGGTTTATGGTTTAGTTCCTAGGGCTATGCTGGGTCACTGAAGTGTTAAATGTATGCATATGTTTGTCTGATTTAATAACAATCTGCTGATAAATAAATTCAAAATTGAGGCCCTGAATTGTGACGGACCTTCACAGGATTAAGTTTGCTGTTTTCAGTTGTGCGTTGTGCGATTGTCACAGTGAAAATGCAAGGGAAAATTATACTTAAATCATGTATTGGTTATTCAAGAAACTGAAAACAAACTACCAGCACTACTGCCAGCTGCAAAAAACACTCTGGTAAATATAATTATATGTAAAGACAGGGCATTAATTATTCATCCATCGATGCCTCCCCAGACCCAGGAGAATCAGAACTGATTTGCAGGATAGAGCCAGTGGGGCCTCGGGGCTCCCTGGGGAGCAGCACAGATTTCTCCCAGGGAAAGAGGCAATCGCAGGAAGCACTCAGGGGCAGAGCCAAGCCTGGGGGCAGCAGGGTGAACACAAACCACGTCCAGGTTTTCATTACAAATGGTTTCTCTCATTCTCTCAGAATTCTCTCAGAAATGTGCGGCTGGCATTGCTGGCAGGAGTTAAAGGCATTGCAATATTGCAGTTTCAGACAAGAAAAAAGAAGAGTGGCTCCAGCCAAGTTAATTCTACAAGACCTGCAATAGCTGGTAAACAGTTTTATTTTTTAATAGCAGAGTCTCAATATTGATGACACACAGGAGTAAAAGATGGGATATCTCTCTGATTGCAAGAAGGTGGACAGTCTTATATCAACATTAAATGGACTTTAGATATAGCTGTTTAAGGCTTGAGTTCATAAATAGAATGTGACAAAAGGTCAATCTGGCACATATGGCTCATTTACTGTTCAGCTGTACAAAACCACCTTGTAATAGCTGGGGTTTATAATAACTAAAAACCCCATGGATGAGTGGGTACAGAGAATCAGCTTCATAATCTGAATGTTGCGTTCGAATGTTATTGAAAACAATTATGATTATTTGAATGACTAAACGATATTTACGTGTTTTGAGTTTTCCCTTTGGGATAGTTCCCTGCTTTTCTATCACACACCACTGGCTGGTAGATATCAGGCTGCGGTTAATAGCTCTGTTTTACATGGCAATATTATCTCAAGTACTTGAATGTAATAGCAGCGAAACACATCATGGATTGTAGCTGTGGTCCAATCAATACATACACACAAAATGAGGAGAAAATTAATATTGTGCTGTGAATGGCTCTAGCTAGAAAAATCTCTTTTGTAATAATGAGCAGACTTAATAGTCCCTAGCACAAACACAGGAGTAAAGAGCAACATGACCCTTCAAGGAACACAAGGGAGCTTTGTGCTATCAAAATCCCCTGCATCCCTCTAAGGAAAAGCAGGATTTCCTCCATGATATGCTAGATGTCTAGGTGACAGCCAGCCAGCCTAGAGAATCTGGGTCGGAGTCAGCCTTTGGTCACCATCTCTCTGCCTCCTGGGGAAAAGCAAGAGGGGAGAGGAGGAGCTGGCCCTGGGCTCAGGGAGGAGCTGGCCCCTGGCCCCAGGCTCAGTCAGCATTAGGAGGCTGGCACGGGTTTCTGTGGCACAGTGAGTTTCTGTGCCAAGGACAGCTCGTGGATGTCACCTTAAGAGCGCGTGGATTTGTGATTAATGCGCTTGTGATTCCAGGTGGAGGCAATGCAGCAAGCTACAGGACAGACAGAGGGCCTGGTGGGGACAGACTGAGCTTGTGCAGCAGACTGAGAAGTGAGCTGAGCGAGAAGCCCAGGCTGATCGAGGGGAGACCCCTCAGCTCTCTGCAAAGTGAACTTTTCTTCACTTGCAGGTGGAGGCTCTGGGAATGGAGACTGCAAAACAAACAGCTGGATGGGAAGACACCTGGGCTTTACTGCTTCCCTTCGTGGATTAAAGCCAAGAAATAGAAGCGCTACCAGGGCTGACAGCGACACTTAAACATCAAACCCAGCACGAACTGAAAGATGAAACACTGTGCAGCAGCGCTTGCTGTGAGGGGACAAACTGCTACCAGTGCATTCATTTGTACCTTGCCTTTCTTCTGCTGACATGTGTCACCACAACGTCTTTTGACGTAAACTTATTGTTCTATACAGTTTCATGCAGTTTTCTTATAACTAGGAGCAGAATTTCTCTTGCTGCAAACAGAAGGAAGGCTGTGCTGAGCTCAGGACTGATAACAGGCTGCTGTTTCTGGCAGGGCAAGATCCTGAGAATCCTTTTGTAATGCTTAACATGGACTTAGCAGCGCAGATCCTGCAGCTGTAGTGGGAAACACCATTGGTTTAATGCAATCTCTGATCCTTGTGAACCAAGAAAACAGTTCACACAATCACCGGAGTACTCCAAGGCAGGACTCTGCTGCCTTAATTTAGATATTCACTGTACAGACCTCCTGAGCTGAGCTGAGCATTCAGAGTACTTTTATAGCCCATGGAGAGAAATAGGGAATGATTTGTCTTGTTCTACAGTAAATGCCTAAAGAGCCATGTAAGTCATGCTTTAGAAATGCCTATGCCTCCCTGAGGACTACTGAGGCGGTGCAGACTGGTCGAACTCGGAATTTGCAGGCAGGTGAGGTGAGCCCCTGGCCCCGCAGGAGAGCAAAGCCAGCCCAGCGCTGCCCTGCCCTTCCACAGGAGCTCTGCTGCCCTCTGCGCTGCCCTGCAGCTGCTGTCCCTCACACACACCCCTCTGCTGCCCCTCTGGGCTCTCTGCCTGGCCGTCTGTCTGTCCTGCTGCTGTCCCTGCTCACCTGCCTCATCCCTGCAAGGTGTGAAATGTCCTCTCCATAGCCACGGACCACGCTGGGACTGTGCTCCGTGCACTTCTGTCTAGCAGGTTTTAAACTATCCAGAGGACTGCACGGTATTTCCCTCAAGTCCAAAACTAGCAGAAAAGGGCATCTTCATTCTCGTGGCCTAGCCTGAGGCTGCTCTGCTTTCATCTCAGTCCCAAGGTGTTTCTCAAGTTTATTTATAGAGGACACTGAGTGCTGAGCTTGGTTTTCTGTTTCCTTGCACCACACAGTCATTTACAGTAATGAGAACAGGATTCCAGCTGCTTCACGGTCCAAATGAGGACTTGAGGCCGATATTACGGGCCAGATTCAGTTCTAATTGCTTTTAATTCTGGATGAAGTAGCTCTCCTTCTCTTTTCACTCGTACCAACTTTGCTTGAATGTGGCTTTAAGGTTTCCTTTGTCCTGCTTTTGTGTTGTGGATTTGTTCCTTGATTGCAGTGTGATTTCAGTAATTGCTGAAGTTTCAGTAGCTAACTATGTTCATTGAGGAGCTGGACAGATGGCTCAAGCATCTGATATTAAGCTTATTGTGCTGAAAGGATGTAGCCATCAGGATCTGAAGTGTTACCATGGGAATGCTCTTCCAAAGGCTACTGAGCACTGGAAGCTTTGCACAGTGACACTCTGCCAGGGCTGTAGTGACATTAGCGTTTAAGAGATAAAAAGAGGCAATAAAGGGTCAGTTTAAAAAGTCCTTGGAGAAGTAGTATGATATATTGGTATCCTCAAATTAGCTGCTGTGCAGTCAACCAAAGGTCCTTTGTACATGCACTCGAGGAGGAGCAGCAAAACTGATGCTTTAGTGTTAAAATATATCTATCATTTTGTAACTTCCATTGCAGACTTCAAATTGATAGAAAAACTTTCTCATCTTCCAGATCCTCTGTTCATTTCACTGAAAAGAATTTTCAGTGACCTTCAGAAAAGGAGGATAGCTTGGTAGCTAAGAATTGGGATGTCATTTCACTAAAACCCACGGTTGTTTGTGTTTCTGTAGGTAACTGAGCTGAACGTTTGGACAGGACCCAAACATCTCACATGAAACTTACACAGTCGAAATTATGTAGACTCTGCTTCGAAGCAGCTTAAAATTCCTTTGGGCAAGTGGTTTCATCCCTTCATAGCAGAATAATTGAAATTTAGGCCAGCATATTCTTTGAAGCTGCTATCTTTCTGAAAGCAGCTACTGTGTTGAAAGGCTGGATTGGATAAGGTGTACTCTCGATGCCCCCATTTCTGATTTGCAGCAACAAAAGAAGTGTTTTCCAAGGCGGTCACTCACAAATAAATCTGTTTCTGTTTGGCAGACACGCACTGTCAATAAAAACACAAGTTACAGGAAAGGAAAACTAGTTTAACGATTCAATTTTCTCGTAAAATGTGGTTTTGTTGTAGTGTCTTATCTCTTATTTGTTTGGGGTTTTTTTTCCAAGTGGAGCACTTTTTTGGAATCTGTACCTTTGTTTCGGAATTTAGAGAGTATCTGAGATCTCTAGCAAATGTCTCCCTAGAGTATAATCTTCAAAGCAATTGTCTGGTCATAGGAAAAGCCATGGAGGAAGGTCTGTTTGTCTGTTTGTCTGTCTGTCTGCCTGGGGCCTTGTCAGATCTCCCCCTTGGCCGGTGTAATCTGTGTCCCTGTGATTTCAACCCAGCGCTGGGTCTCAGTGGCTTGAGGCAACGGGGCCAGCTGCCCTTGCTGGTTTCATCCTTTGGAAGCAGCAGTCCCTGTGCAGGACTTGTAGCTGAAAGGAAATTCTAAAACTGCAAAATGCATCATACTTAGGTAGAAAAGGAATATATGGCATCATTGCTGGAGACAGGGGCTGGAACAAATGAGCTTCATTATCTCAGGGAGAAAAGTTAAATGCATTTATGAGCCAGGGTTGTTCAGCCCTGCTGAAATAAGAGCACAGTGATTCCTGGCTTGTGCAATATGAACTAAGGCCATGATGTTGCATTGTTTTAAATGAGATTTTCTGCTGCTTTTAAAGCACTGCCTTCGTTCTTGACCATGGAAATTAGCAACAGACACACTCCTGATGAAACAAACCAAAACTCATCACTGGCTGTTCTGTTCCCTAGGTCATTTAGAGCATCATGGTTTTTTATTCATTTTCTTTGGGAGCATTGTGTGTTGGTGATGTGGATTTCTGACTTTTCAGAAGCCTCCTTCATTGTCATGCACCCAGACAAGAGGGTGAGAAGTGCCCATGCTTCAGATCTCATACCTTGTCTGAAGAGCAGTTTCAGTCAAAACCTAATTATACAGAAATGACAAGCAATTATTCCACAGAACAGCTCCTCGGTAAACTTTGAAGAGCATCTCCTTCTTTTGCCTGGAAGGCAGGATGGAGTTTTTGCCTCTGCAGTTCTCAAAAAGAACCACTCAGAGCCTTCCCTCTACCCTGCCCATCTTCACCAGAGCTGTCAGTGGTGCTCCAGCTCCGGAATATTCACAGACGAGAAGCAGACGGCTGGTTTTGGCATGGCCCAGGTCAGTCTGCCACAAGGGCTGCTCTTCCTCGCTCTGGTGTGCATTAAGTATTGTTGATATGCACAAACAGAATAGTTAATGTGCGTGTGAGAGGATGGAGGCATGGGGATGGGTCAGGCCTCCCCGCCCCACGGAGCTGCGCGAGACCTCGGACTTACCCAACAGAATGCCAGCATTCGCTCAAGGCCGTAGGTAAAGCTAATCCATTGCCCCAGATTCCATGAGAAATCCACACACTGCTCTTTCCTGGAGTGCAGAAGGGCTGTTCAGCTGTCTCTGAAAGATGCCCAGTGAAAAGGCTGTGCCAGAATGCAGAAAACCAAGTTTCTTGGGTTTTCTCAATATCACAGCGCTGGAAATGATAATGCAGCTGGATCATTAACTCCAACAATGTCAGCGTGTTCTCACCATGGCATTTACATTAATTAGTCTGCATGTTATTTAACAGCACACTTCTCTTAGATGAATTCACTAATGTACTTTTTGGCTCCTGCTATGTGGAGTGCCTCTGCTTCAAAAGCAAGCTATTAAATGCTAGGAAAGGTAGGAAGATTTGTGGAAACACACACCAATGTGTTCACATTTAGAGAGAATCACATAAAGACGCTGAATGATAACTTTCCTGAAGGAATCTCTTGCTGCTTACTATGCAGAAGTCTTTTTTTTCTACCTCGTGTGCAGGCAGGAAAGAAAACAAAACCCAGAATATCAAATCCAGGAGCAAATGTTTATGAACTTGAAAAGTGAGATGAATGAACAGTTCCAGCAGATTGTTTTAGCATAAATTAAGACACCGTTCACAGTCCAGAAAAGGAACATGAAAATACAATGAGAACCCTATATGCACAGATCCATACACAGCTGCTCCCTGTGTATGGAGGACTCAGCTTGAACTGCAACCTGTTTGGATCCAAGTGCAGTATGTCTGGTGCTTTATTTTAAATCTCTTCCCATAAATCTCAGAATTGAGAGGAGCCTCTCAATTTGGTCAGGAGTTATGAGATGTCACATAGTGATTGGTGTCATGATGGAAATACACCATGGGGTCAGTATAAAACAGGAATGCTGAGCTTAAAAGCAAAACATGGACATGAGACAAAGGAAAATTGAATTATTTCATTTGTTTTCTGTTCAAATCACTTTGCTGTAAATTGCTGTGGTTTTTTAACGTGTTGCTATGGCCTTAGCACATAATCAGGAATTGTATCCATTTCTTGTGTATAAATTGTGCCCAGGTCTAAGGAGAAGCTCGGGCTGGAGTGTCTGGGAGTGCAGCCTGGCTCTCGCCAGAGCTGCCGGGGACTCGCCGCTCCTCCCGCACCGCCCGGGCCACGAGCAAATAACGGAGAGATCCAATTGACTGAAGAAAATAAACAATAAATTAAAGGAACGCATTGATACAATATATTGTAAGAGCTCACAAAGGGCTAATAAATGGCCTGATTGATCAAACAGCTCGAACGTGCCGAGCAATTTAGGGCAGGAGTTCAGATGTGAGTTATGACACCTTGGTTTTGCCTTATCTCGGTGCTGGTTTTACTCGGCCTGGCAGGTCAGTCAATCCATTAACATGTAATCACATCAGAAAGCCAAATAATTTGAGGGCTGAGAGGGAGCTGGGAAAAAGAAAGGCTGAGCTGCAGAGCATCACTCGGGGAAATGGCAGCTCTGGGACAGAGAGCTGCTCCAACTGGACCAATATTTGAGAGGTACCGTAGATACACACAAAGATTCATTTCTTTCTCGTTTTTTTCTCCTTTCTCTTCCTTAGGCTGTGTCTTTCATGCTCCAGATCCTGAGATGCACAGCACAGAATGTGGTGGGTGGGAGGCAGTGGCTCTGTGACTGAGCTGCCGTTTAAGTTAAGTTATATATGGCCCATAAATGGTTATTTTCTGGGCTTATCAACTTCATTAAGAATGACGTTGTGCTGAGCATTTCTATTAATCAGCTTGAAGCTGGCTCTTTATGCCTCTAAAAAAATTTTCACTCTACAGTCTCCGAGTTTGTAAGCTTTTATTGAACACTTTCAAAAGGAAAATCCTCCCTAATCTTTTTAAAAGAGGAAACCACAAACAACATCTTTGGCTTTGACAGAATTCCCCTTTATTTTGAAGAATTCTGAATGAAAATCACGAGTGGTACTGTGGTAATCAACAACTTTTTAAAATTACCCAAATCTAGATTGAGCTAAGACTGCCATAAAACCACTCATTATGTAATGATGGCCATAAAACAGCAATTATACTATTTTATTCTGAGTTTTAATTAGGTAATAGCAAAGAGTATGTTGACTGAATTCTTCGAATTTTTAATGGTGCTGAAGATAATATCATGACATTTTAGCCCTTATTCTTCAGAAGTACTTCTGAATGACCCCGGAATTCCCATGCTCCACCCACCCTTCCTTGTACGTTTGATTTTTCATTCAAGTGGGAGTTTTTTAATGCAAACCTAGTGCAGTTCTCTTTCTGACGCCTCTTCCCTGACTCTTCTGCTGACTAACAAGGAGACTATTTCTTCATGTTCCAGATTTTCTCCTGCCTCTTGCTTGTGTATAAGATTTTCTTTTCTCTTCTGCTGATGATTTGTGTACTTTTGGGCATGACAAGACAGTGGACATGACAGGACAGTGACATCTGGTGACCAGTTCTATGTAATATTTTTTCTTTTTTCTTTTTTTTTTTTTTTTGTACTTTGCCATGAAGCACTTACCCCAAATTCTAGTAATTGCTGTAAAAAATCCATTAATAAACAGATAACCTCAGCAAGACCCATAAAGTGTATATGAATGTCACAATTTTTAAAATATTAAGTGATTTCTCCTCCACGTAGCCAGCTGTCTGCCCGTTGCCACCAAGCTGCTTCCAGCCAGGTGCCCCATTGTCCTCAGGTGTCCCCTACATCTGCTGGGTCTCTGGACTGAGCTGTTGGCTGGCCGCAGACACAGAGGGCTCTGGGGTATTTTTGGATGTGGAGGAAGCAGTCATTCAAATGGAGCTGACTTCTCTATATACCTCTTCCAAAAAACCCAAAGCAAAGCTCCCCAACTCCCCAGCCCCTTTGCTGTCACAGCTTTGGTGGTTTTCCTCGGTGGGTGCCAGCAGGGCTCCTGTAGTAGCCCGAAGTCTCAGCTGGCTGCACCACCAGGGTTCCTCCTCCAAGGGGCTGCTCCTCCTCGGTCTCCACAGCAGCGCCTGCTGCAGCCTTACCTCTGCTCCATCCCGCTGCTGGATCACAGCACCCTCAGCTCCCAGTGGGCTCTGTTCTAGTTCAAGGGGGGATCCTGATTAGTGGCATTGCAACAGGATCATTTTTCACGCTCACACCAGCAGTTAGTTATCAGCAGTTTTGGTGATGTGTTGGAACCTACGTGGCTATAAAAAGCTCTTTCCACTCAAATAAGTTTTGAAGATAAGTTGAGGCATTTGCTATTGCAAATATCATTTCATTAAACTGTTTCATAGCTATTCCATTCCAGCATAAACCCATTCAGCTTTACTAAAGAAAATCGCGTTCCTCAATGATTTTAAGTCATTGGTGGCTTATGTGGCCATAACTTGCCCCTAATGTCAGTCCAGGGAGATGATATTTTGGCATCCGTTTTGTTTTTTCCCTGGAGGGAGGTTCCTGGGCTGGTGGGAGATGTCCCTGCCTAGAGCAGGGGGTGGAAGCAGATGATCTTGGGGGTCCTTCCAGCCCAAGCATTTCTATGGTTGAATTGCTACGGGAAAGGGAGAGATTCACACACTATGTGTGCAATACCTAGAGCTAAAGCAAATCCGCTGTAAGACAGGAGATTCCAGGTGGAACTAAGTAATCTTTTCTCCTGTCTGCGGTGTTTCACATCATCGCTGCGCTGCTGTTGCTATGGTAATGACAGAAATTCTCTGTCTCTATATTGTCCTCTTTTCTGTCACTTACATCTGCTTACATGTGAGCACTTCTACTCAACAGATGAATTGCCCATCTACATCATCTTTTTTTTTCATCTTGCTTTACAGCCTCATACAAGAAAATTATTTTAGGTCTACACGGAACTTAAAAATAGATATATGCTTGAAGGCTTTGCTGGGCTGGCACCAGTGCTGTATTTCTCACATGATCAGCCACTACAGAAGTGATGGGAGCTCTCTCTTGCTCTCCACAGAGTATTTCAAGGGCCTCTTAAATTCAGGCAAACATTGTCTCTTGAGCTGCTTTAACAAATTGGCATGAGAAAGACTGAAATGAAGCCCACGCTATTTTAGCAACTATAAACTTTCCTCACCCTGTGTGATACTGCTCTTAGAAGTTGGCTGAAAGAGAAAGGGTTGGGGAGTGGCTGCTGAGGGTCGTTCAGCGTTCCCGGTGTGTGGGGGGCACCCAGGAGCTTTCTTGGCCTGGGGAAATCTGTTTGCAGATTTCCCAGTGCCAACCAGAGAGCTCCTGCCAGCGGGGAGACAATTACAGCAATCACATCACAGAGCAGGAGCACTGGCACTTCTCAAGCAGAATGGACACTTCATTTCCATCTTTTAGAAAATCAGAGCTAGTGACTTTGGGGGAAGAAAAGGATAATGTAGTGCAAACTTTTATGATGGAGGAGTTTTATTGCAAAAAAGGTTGGTAGCTGATTATCCAGATTATTCCTACTTGGAATGGCTTCCTCCATAACAGTGCCATGGAGCAGCATAACAAATAGCTTCAGACCACTTTGTTCTCATGGAATTATGGAATTTCTTATCCTGCTGCCAACAAGCTGTGTACTATTACTTGGAAATCCATTTCAGATAGCCATTAATTATGCCTAGTTAGTGTCAAAATAGTTGTTTTCTTTTCTTCCTTTTTTTTCTTTTTTTTTTTTTAGACTTAATTGCATGCTATCATCTGACAACCTAATCTTTGCTTTAATGAGCAGTACCAACACATTAAAATGATGTGAAAATTATTACTTTAACTTCACAGAAAAAAAATATCATTAGTACAAGAAGCACATTAAATTCTTCAAGGATACCTCAAGTGCGTGGATTTTGATGTTGGTCAGAAGTGCTTCTGCAGAAATTGTTATTTTGAGATGTTAGCAGCCCTTTTTTCCCAATTTGCAATAAATTACCACTCTCTGT
Source organism: Regulus satrapa (assembly GCA_013396955.1). Taxonomy (NCBI): domain Eukaryota; kingdom Metazoa; phylum Chordata; class Aves; order Passeriformes; family Regulidae; genus Regulus; species Regulus satrapa. Next base: position 472,382 of record VWZN01016722.1, on the reverse strand, counting down.
CATAGATATAGATATAGATATAGATATAGATATAGATATAGATATAGATATAGATATAGATATAGATATAGATATAGATAGATATAGTGTCCAGATAGGATCTTAATGCATGTAAGAACATCTCAGAGGGTATAGCTAATTAGTGAAATACAAACAATCACAGTTTTTAATGGTTTTGGCCAGAGGTCTAGGGGAGAATTAACATGACACCCCTGTGTCCCAACGGGTTCATGTGGAACAGAACCAGTATTTGGACAAATGGACAGGTGCTTTTCTTGTTGCACTGTCACTGTCGCCTGCTGTTCCTCTGGGTCTTCCCTGCCTGGCCAAAAGCTTGTGAGCTGTTCTAGGTGTTGAACTGGCCTGGAAACCCTTTGGGCCATCGTGCTACTCACGTGCTGCCAGAGGTGTTATCCGAGGAGCCGGGTTTAGCTGCCCTGCAGGATTATTTCAGGCTGCTGCTGCCGCGACACAGAGCGGCTGTGCCTGCACGAGGAGCCCTGCGGTGAAATCCAGTGTCAGGGTATCGCGGGCTGGGCTTCACACCCACCAGGGCCTTTGCACGGGGCTCTGGAGAGAGGTGCTGGAAAACCTCTGGTGTCACGAGCCACGCTGCTTTCTGATCTAATTTCATTGGGCTCGGGCTGATTTCTACCAGGAAAGCCATTGTCTGACACTCTGCTCATCCTCTGCTTTTCCGTGGGAGGAGCAAGCAGTGTCCCTGGGCATTTCCCTGTCTGGGAATCCTTCTGGAATTTCTGCAGGCTCAGAAAGGCAGCTCTGTTCTCTGTTATCCCCATGACCTGGATTAATTTCCTATGGCTGGGCATCTGATTTCTCTCAGTATAAGGATTGTCCTGGACCCAGAGCCGTGGGTAGAAGCCTGTGGAGCCGGGGCTCTGGTGTCTCTCTGGGGTTTCTCTGGGGCTGACTGCTGTGCCCTGGCTCCCTGCTGGGGCGTCCCTTGTGTCCCACGTTGCAGTCAGACACGGCGTTCCTTTGCCTCCCCTGGGCTGTCCTGGGAACAGGAATAGATAGACCTTGACATTCTCCCTTTCCTTTTCCCCCAGTTGGCTCGTGCTTTCTCTAGCCTGCATTTCTCATACGTCCTTTCCAGTTTTTGAAGATGACTTTATCTCTTGTCTCCGGAGGAATCTGACCCACAGTGTAATCCAATATATTGCTTCAAAGCACCCAGAATGCTGTGACCCTGCATCCCATGCCTTAATCTTAATTTCTGAAAGTGTGTGAAATGAAGCCTGCATATAGACAGATTTGTCACGGAGACTTGAATTCTATTTTGAGTTTTCACCTTTCTGCCAGTCCATGTTTTCGCACACTGAGTTATTCTTGTTTATTTTCAGACCTTCTTTATCTGGGGGGGGAAATAAAGGGGTCTGTTTTGAATTCCATGTCTGCCATCTAGCATGAATGTTTATACCAATAACACAACCAGATTGCCAGATGTACTTTTAACTCCTCTGCTTTGGAGATAAGATTGATATTAATCCCATCTTTCTCAGTAATCTCCTGAAGTATTTACCTGCCTGGAATGCTCATATTTATTTATTTTTTGATCCTAAATTCTTTTATTTTTAACATCCCTTCGATATGCGTTTCATTTCAAGTTGCTTGGATGACTCATTACTAGTCTCAGGTAGAGAATGGATATTCTGTGCCAGCCACTGAGTAACAACTTCAGATGGATCCTTTCCCATGGACGATTTTTATGATTTTTTTTTTTTTTAATCTTAGAAATGTCTCCTTTCAAGATATGCTACTGGTACTAGCAATAGATCTGACTGTAGTTTGCACTGAAACTCTTTTCTGACCATTTAAAGGAACATTGAAGTGGAAGTAAATTATTTGTTGCTTTTGCCTGATCCTCTTAAACTGCCGACACAGTGAGAAAGGGATTTTGTATGAAAGACAGCTTTATTCTAAAGGTCTCTAGGAAGCAACAGAGAGTTCAGCCCCTGGAGGATAAAGGTGAGAAATTTGGCTGTAAATTCTTAAATAAAGTTTTGTATGCTGGAAGACCTAATTTAGAAGGGAATTGTTTGGGTCCTATTCTCCCAAGGTTAATGTAAGAGAGGCCAGTTCCTACCCATTACAGAGAGATGGTCCTTATCCCAGGCATTTTACTGCTTTTGTCCTACAAACAACAGAACTCAAAATGCCAAGGTAGCCAGGCTTATAATGAATTAAACTGAACCTCAGAAGTTTAAGATGTGGACAAAAGGCTGAAAATAATAGAAGATAGTAATTAAACTGACTAAACAACAGTTAAAACAAAATTAAATGCTTATAAAGTTGAATCAAATACATGAGGAAAATATGAGAAATTAAGCCTCAGGAAACTTTTTATCCATTTCTCTCTACTGAAGGTACAAAATGCAGTTTACTGGCTGTTTCTAATGTAAGTACATTTTAGGAATACACCTGGGAGCTCGCCAGCTTAATGGGGGCTGCAAATAATTTTGAAACCAAAATGAAACGTTCTTCAGAATAAGGGAAGATTGCTAGTAAGTCTTACAATTTTCTTTCCCTAAGGCCAGAGCTAGAGGATAGTTGAAATTATATTTGAAATGGGTTTTGTTTTTTTCCTTTATAATGCATAGCAATTACTCCTCCAGTAAGCAGATCTGGTTTGCTCAGCCTGTTTTCAGAAGACATTTCTTAGATTCTAGGTAAAGGCACAGTTCTAATGCCAGACATGCATTAGCAAGGAAACAGTTCCTCGCACCTGCAGGCTGTGCCACCTGTGTGGCTCAGGGTGCCAGGTTTGGACATTGCTGTTGGAGATGTCCACCAGCAAAAATCTCCTGCTCAGAAGCATCTTCTGCTTTCCTCAGGATTTCCACCGTGGTTTTCATGAGCAACATTTCTCACCAAGGAACTCAAAAATTATTTACCACCTGCTGCGTTCAGGGACTGGGACTTCCAAATTTACCATCCTGTAGATTAAAAGCCCATTCTTTTTCTGTGAGTGAAGTCAGGAGAATTGGATTTGAATGGAAACAAGTGGGGAAAGAAAAGGAAAGCCAGTTACAGAGATACTGCAGAGAATTGATCTCCACAAGTTAAAGAACAGTAGGCAAACCTGATGTTAAAATGCAAATGACAAAAAACCCTTATGGCCCCTTCTAAATCTGCTCTCAAAACAGCTGCTAGACTTTGAAGCACTCATTGGTGAAGGGATTTGGGATTTATGACTCCTAAAGAATCAACTTTCTTTTGTCTTTCAGTTAATACATGACAGGAACAAAAACCAGTACAGAAATAAGTAACAGTTTGCTTTCTGGTTTTAATTAAGTTTGGCAAAACAAGGTCAGAAGAGGAGTATTTGAAGTTGCCTTGGGGATTTTTCAGACTTTTTCAGTCAAACTAATGCTAAAAATGTGAAGAAAACTATGAGATACATTTGGTCCATCATTGTCATGGCTATAATTGCTTTAGAATCATCCTTGTACACTATAAAAGAAATGTGAAGGATTTCTATTGGCAGGTTTGGAAAATAGATTGACCTGGTGTTTACTCAGTAAAATAATTTGATGTAATCCTGATCCACAGCTGGATTTTAGCATTTGCAGAAGCCAAGAGTTGAAGGGGGGAAAAATAACAAGCAAATGCTGGACGTGTTAGAAGTGTTGGAAGCATTAAGGGTATTAAATATTTATTGCAAATAACGGTTTTTGCATTTTGGTCTCCAAATTAGCATAGGCCTTGTGTGTTGGGCACACGGTTTATTTGCTCTTCTAAGCTGTGTGAGCCTAGAAGCTTTCTGCACAGTCTGACACAGACGTCTCAGAGGCCATGGACTGCTCATCCTGCCAGGTTCCTGCAAAGAATAGGCTCAGAGAGCTTGTGTGGACAGTTCACGAGGAAAAATCCAGGGGACGGTGAAGAAGGACAGAGCATTAGCCAGCCCAGTTCCCATTCTTTCCCCCCTTCCTCTTGATCCTGTTCAGCCCTGAGATCTTAGCAGCAGCCAGATGATCTCAGGCACTGAAGGTTTTTGGTCTAAGCCAGCAGGGCATCGGCCTCAGTGCAGATTAACGGTGTCCAAAATGACCATGCCAAAAGCTGAGCATTAGCTTAAATGCTTCATAAATTCAGAATCTCAATCAGTGATTAGAGGACACTTCAGAGGCCAAGAAGTTGAAAAGCGCTTTTAAAAGATGAATGAAAATAATTTATGATCATTATATTGGTGATAAAACAATGACATATGCAATTCTTTATTATTCATTCCTTCTGCATTTTACTAAGATTAGCATTGCCAAGTTTGCTTCCAGCAACACATGGCTTTTCCACCTTTGGGAAGGGAGTCCCTGTAAAAGGGTGAAAGGCTGCATCTCTAGCACCAGGCACTGCAGCTGCAGCAGTCCAAGAGACACAGGGAATTCAGTTCTGAATTCAGTCCAGGGGAGATGGACACACAAGAAGCGAAGGCACTTCCCTGAGTGCCTCCTGACACTTTGTCCTGGGGTGGAAAAGGCTCAAGCAAAGTTTGCTTTGAGCCTCACTGTCTTGAGACACGAGGTTGCCCAACATCTCCATTCCTGCTGCAGGAGAGCTGTGTGCAGGCACAGCTCCTGATCATCGTGTTTAATCTGTGACATTATCATGCCATTTTTAAAATTCACTGATCTGCAGAACTACATTTCGATAACCCTCTTTGTTCTAAAGAAATGCCATTGATAGAGATTGGCCTCCCAGATGAATTCGGTGCCACTTCTGGCTAGTCTGGCCTATTGCCAAGTGTCATGGTGGGAGGCAGTCACTGCTTTTAAACCTTAGCAAAGAATTTTTTTCTTCTCCTCTCCTTTAAATCTGCACTGCTATAATTATGGAAAGCAACTAATTTTCAGCATCACCTGTGGGCAGAAACTGTAAGCTGCCATTTGTTTTTCCTGTACAGCTGTCTGGTTCAGTAAATGCTTCTTCAGAGACCCATTTGCATCCGTTACCTAGAGATGATTTGCAGCTGTGAATGGGGGTTTGTGCTTTATAAAGGCCTTCCTCAGCCCTCCCTTTCTAGTGTGGTGATGAGCCCTTCTGCTGCTGGGGGGAGAGCACAGGTTCCGTGCTGTGCAGGAGACCTGAAGGTGAAGACTGAGGAGGAGGAGGAACATCACCTGGCATTCCCCACAGCATCGAGCAGCACACCAATGCCAGGCTCCCAGCCCAGGGCCAGCAAGGTTTCCTTTTCTGAGGCCTAACAACTGTCTCGGGGAATTTTGGTAGAGCTCTGTTTCAGGCTCTAGCAGCTCATGAGAAAGATTAAAGTGGACCTTATTAATACTTGTCGTTATTATAAAAGTAGAACAAGAAAGCCAAAGGCCTGTGCATTTAGATTATTTCAAAGTATCTAATGTGTGGATGCATTATTTAAAAAATGAGATCAGTCAGAACCCAGGAGATGGGGCATTTTGGTTTTAGTAGAACAAAAAAGAAGAGATGCTAAACCCTTCATGAGCAGGGGAACTTTCTCCCTGAGAAAAATGTGCTGGGAGACACATCCCTGCAGGGGCAGGGGGAGAGGCACGGTGTCCCAGAATTAAAGAGTTCAGAGGAACATTTGGAACACACTAGAAAATCAGGAGAGAACACAGAGCATTGTTTTCAGAAACAGGCTGTTCTTGTTTCTTTAATAACCTGTTGTTATTTCTGGGTTTTCCATAGTACATGCTCAGGGTAAGTCCATGTGGTGAAGTGTTTCTCCTTCCACAAAGAAACAGTGGCATGAATTTGCAGTAACAAAATCATGCCTGTGTTCCAAGCTGAAGGAGAGGTTTTTCAAAAGCATCTGAGGAATATGCATGACTTTTTTTGTTTAATCTTCAGTGCTATTTAGTCTCTAAAATTATTCAAAAGCATGTTGATATACCAAAGACATCCAATTCTTTGGGCTCAGTTATCTATAGGTGTTTTAGCCCATCATTCCAGCAGCCTTTCAGCTTTATCATATAGTGTTCAGTATATTTTTGGCTTTCCTCCTTGCACATTTTTGTTTCATAGATAATGGTTATATTAATCAAAGCCCATTTTAATTAATAGATCCAGCACTTCTATTCTTAAAATTCTGGCCTTTTTTCCCCCTCAGACCATTTATCAAAGACATCTGTCAAAAATACTTCTTGCCTACAACAAATATTGTGTTGACTGTTTGAAGTCATACTCCAGATGTGAAAAGAGCAATCTATTTGCTCCCAGCTAGGACTGTTCCGTGGCTGATCAGAAGCAAGGGGGCCACTGTGAGATAACAGTTTTGGGATGGATGATTGATGTCACTAATTGGAGCCTGTGCTTTGAGGCTGGGCAGAGACACCAAAGGCCAACTGGACACGAAAGCTGAATTCCCGTCTTGTCCTTACAAATGAGCCACCTCAGCTGGGCTGGAGCAGTTGTTTAATCAGCAAGGAGCAGCCTCTGCTGAGACGCTGATGTTGCTCCTATTTGTCATTTGACATGGGTCATCAGTCTCCGTGCCTCTCCCTGCAACCTTTGTATTAAATTTGCTGCAAAGAAAACAAAAGTACTGATTAGTGAGGCCTGGAGATGTTTATCAGAGCTACAGGTGCCTTTCTTGACAGGAGACTGAGTATAAAAACAAATCTCTGTAAAATAAAAAGCTTCTGATCATCTTGAAAGGTGGGGGAAGGAAAATGGATGATTGAAGGTGGGAAAAAAGAATTGCCAGATCAGAAACATAAACACATTGTCTTTCTGTCCATCAGGAAATTGATTTTCATTGCTCCTTTTCTTCAGCTGCTTTGTCTTGGGGGAAGTTCATATTTTTGAGATAACAAACTTTGTTTTGGTTTGGCAAGCAGCTTGTAGAAATACAATTTTGCTTCTTCAACTGCAATACAATGCTGACTGCTTAGTATCGTGCTTTCCCTCACCGTACAAGTGTCTGAAGTATTGGGTTTGTTGTCAAATATACACCCAAGATTCTGGTAAGGCCCTTCCTTCCTTCAGCCCACGTCAGGCTCTGCATCTTCTTCATCCTCTGCTTTTCCCCAGATCCTTCCTCTCTCATCCATCAAAGTTCTTTTCTTCCCTGTTTAAAAACTCTTTGCTGACTTGTGATCACTTCTTGATTATTTAGGTGAAAATGTGCATTTGGTTGCATAGCTGTCTAGACATGCAAATAGTTATGTTTTTAAACTAAGAAATGCTTGGATTAACTTATTTAAAAGTCAGACACAAAATGAAAGGGTTTGATGCTTTGCATTTGAGTGTAATACAGCTTGGAATGATATTACTTCCCTGTTTGCAAGTACACAGAAAACTGTGTTTCTTGATATTGATCAAATAAAATACATTTTATTGCACTGTCATTACAGATGGAGAGACAGAGGGGAACCCTTATAACTGAGACAATTACATTTGGAAGAAAAATCATTTTAGGACTGAAAGCTAAAGAAAAAGGCTTAGATAGTTCTGAACAGATGAGACTGGAACTTGCTGAGTAACTCAGGAGGGTGATTGTAGTTGGCCCTTGGCTACTTTTCGTCCACTACCAGATTTTATTTCTTGCTTGGATCTTTCTGCCTTGAATAAAAATTTTCATACAACCTCTAGATTCCTGTTCAAGAATGGATCTTCATTCATCTGTTAGCAGGTCCACAGGCAGGAGAGGAGAGCTCACTGAAGCAGCAGCAGCACAGAATCTCATGCAATCCACTTTGGACAGAAGCTGTAGCCAATTCTGTGCCTCAGTTCAATCCAGTTCAAAACTTCTCAAAGTTGAAGTGGGATTGACTTGGCCACAAGTGTTGTACTGGCCTTCTGCAAAGATCTGAAATCTCGCCAAAATTTATACCTGGAATGGGCTTGTTATAATAATTTAAATTAAGACAAGATAATGTTTTGTACTCGCAGATGGCACAGAGGAAAAAGAGGTCTGATAAGGTACCAAAGAAATGAAAATAAAATGTCAGTTAAATTAGTTAACTGCATAGACTGAGCCAATGTGAGACGCTTCAGTGCATCTAAGACCGTGAGTTATGAGGTAAAAGCAGGCTCAGGGAGCACAGCAGCCGGGTTGTCTGCAGCTCTTTGCTCTCCGCAGCAGGCGGGATATGGCACCATTTGCATTTACTCAGTCCGTTTCCTGGCATATTCTGGGGAATATGTGTATTCCTCAGTATTTATAATTATTTGTATTAGATTTACAGCCAGACATGGTCATAACATTAGCAGGTGAATATACCCATTTTCTTATTTTCCTCTTGCTCTGCTATCTGAACTTAGCTATGGCCCTGGATTCAGCCGCAGTCCTGAAGGTATCTGCAGAACGCGGACTGGCTGCTAAAGGTGTGCACAGATTTCCCTTCCTTCCTGGTAGCTGAAAGACAGGAGATTTCTTCAGTGTGGAGAGCAGCACGTCCCTCCAGGCCTCGCAGCCCTGGGGTTGCAGCCCTGCTCCGAGCCGGGCAGACACCGATGTTCCGCGCCCTCTTTGGGAGGCTCCTGGCTCCCCGAGCTCCCCGAGCCGCGCAGTGAATGCACATGGCAGCAGCGACAGGAAAGGTGAAGCAGGAAATGTGCAGAAGCGCCTGGCCCTGGCTGATGGCAGCCTGGGAGCGTAGGGGCGAGCTCGGCCGTGGCTGTGCTGCCCCTCGCAGCAGGAGCGGAGCAGTCGGGGCCTTCCTTCCATTCCTGCGCCGCTGCCTGGGCCCAAACCATTCTGTGAGGCGGCTCAGTGCTGGCCGTGCTGGCAAACCTTCCTGCAGGGGCCCACGCTGGCTCCTCGCTTCATTCTCTGTGTGGAGCCTCTCGGAAGCTTTGCTTTCTGTGGAATGGACCTTGCTGCCTTGAACACAACTGAAATGTTTTTATTCCGTTTTTAACCCCTTGAGTTCTCGGTGTGTAATAAGCCGTAAATTCGAGTCGGTGGGGACTGGGGTGCGCTCCTCAGTGGTGACTGGGGTGCGCTCCAGCCCCAGGTTTGCTGCTGCCTCACGACAGTATTTTTACATGTGCCCTTCAGCCTTCCTTTCATCTCTCTCATCGGATCTCCCATCGGTTTCTGGGGGAATTGGTTTTATTGTGTTTCCAACCCTTCACTTTCACACATCTAAAGCATCTAAAGCTTTTTTCTGTTCTGAAAACCCAGCACCTGGTTATGCTCATGCTGAGCAAAATTAAATAATAGAGGCAAGGGCACACAATTAGAGCTCTGAAGAAATCGCAGGCGGCGGCTGTTTCCAGGAACACTCAGTCCTTTTGCAAGATGATGCTGTGATTGCCTTGCTTTGAAAGTGCTGCAAACTCTTTCCGCAACTTCCACGGGTGTTTGCCTCAAACTGAACGACTCCAGTTTAATTTAAATGTAAATGAAAAGTACATAATGTTTAAGTGTTTAACAGGCACACGGAGGATTTTGCACAGGGCAGAACTGTTCACGTGCAGCAGCTGTCATTCTATTATTAATTTATGCCACACTGAAAATCTTTAATCAGCTGCAGGTGATTTTCTCCCTCCCTCCCCCATCCATGTAGAGGGTCTTTAGGAAGACTTCCCAAGAGCTCTGCCAGCTTGGCTTCTGCACGGTGCTGCTGGTTTCCTAAATCCTGCTGCAAAGTAGCTTTCATGATTGCGGAGCAGAACTAATGCCTCCTGATACTTTCTTTGCAATGAGCAGCAAAATCCAAGCAAATGGCAGGCGTTGCTTCCTGCAGCAATTCTGGGTCCTGGCAAATTCTCCCAGGAGTTCCTGGCCTCTTTTCACTGCAATAAACTGTAGGTTTGAAAAGAAGGGCAACAGGGAGTCTCTTCAACTTAAAGCTCGCAGGCGTTTCAGAGAGTCTGTTCGAAGGTTTGGAGCTCACAATAAGAAGCCTTGTCCACATCTTCAAAGCCTCCAGGATGCTCTGCTGTCTGCAGAGAAATTCTTAGGAGCTCACCATACTTGAGCAGCCTTTCCTACTGGTAATTTGGGTATTATTCCAGGCATTCCATTCGTTTCACTAAAGATTTTGATCTACTTCATGTCTATGCAGTCTCCAGACTGTTCTTTTGTAAAATTAGAAAACATAACTTTTTTTTTAAAAAAAGGCACACAAATAGGATCAGGCCAATACTTCTGTTGCACACACCCGTGTACAGGAATGCTCTTCTCCCTGTCCTGGGTCTGAGGGCATCCAGGGACACCTGTTCAGACCTCCTTCATAGGGACAGTTCTGATACAGTTTTATTACCTAAGAAACAGCAACAGTACTGGTATTCCAAAACAAGGTCTTCTTGACTGTTTGAATTGTTGCAGGTTCTAGTTACAGGGTCTTGCTACAGGCTTTTTGATTTATCTGTCACCCAAAATTCAATTTTTTTATCACCTTCGGCCTTTCCCAGTCTGGAGTTTTCCTTGTTACATATATCTGCTCAAACTAATAAGTGTAGAAATTGCATTTAATGCCATAACATTAAAAACAGATATACTGAACCCTGCTGAACATCACATTATTTTTACTTCTCTGACTTGCAGGGGATCAATAGCCTGAGAACCTGCGAGTGGGATGGATAATTCATTCTTCACACTGTTCAAGGGCTATGGACTCAATCGTGTGTGTGGCAAGTTTGTCATATTACCAGGTTCTTCAGTTTTGTTCTGGCTGCTGGCTAGGGATAAGTAAATAAAGATGGAAAAGCCACCCATCTCAGCAGGAGCTGGCTCGAGCCTTGGACATGGTGCAGCCACAGAAGTGGGCGATGATGGCTTTTACAGCCAAAGCTCTGCACCAGGTTCTGTCGTGCACCAGATTTCTTGGTGGGACCCCAGGGTTCTGTTCTGCTGGGTTCCTGCACAGAGGAGCTGAGTCACATTAGCAGGGTCTGGCTGACACTCACCCAAAGTTCCCCAAGCAAGGGTTACATGTATATACTACATGTTAGCAAAAAGTATTATTGAATTTGCTCTGCAGAGCAACTACGTGATAAATAATTTTAATCCTTTGGTTAGTCATTGTAAAGAAGCTCCATAAATAATTACTGATTTGCTGACAGCAATTTAGTTGGTCTAAGAACCTGAGATTAATAACACACTCTGCTTGTTCTCTGCGATAATAGCTTAGGTGCCATTTCTAAACATTATATATCTTTATCTTGGAGTCTGATAACTGTCAGCTAATCCTGACCAAAGGAGCTATGAAAGTGCAGCTAAAATGGAGATTTCTTTCATCTCAATAAATCTCTTCCCCTTAGTGCCTATTTTTCGCCATAGTCAGGTTTCTAGTGAAGCAATCTTAATTTATTAGTTTAATCTGGGAAATTAGTTGCTGTAGGTTTTGGTTATATAGATCAATGGACAATAAAAAACATTTTGACTTGAGTGAGATTTCCTTTTGCAGGGATGCAAAGAGAATACCAAAATATTTTAGACCATTATTATTTCAGAGATCAATTCAAATAGAAAAGAAATATTGCACTGAAATCTCTGGTAAAGGGAAGTCTGTTGCTGTCAAGAAATAGCTGTCTACAACTGTGTAAAGACATAACACATTTAAAGTTTAAATAAGTGACAACAGTTATGTTAGACGTACCCCCTCCCCCCAATATTATTATAAACTGTGTTTTAAAGAAAGAAATAAAGGAAGTAATTTTGAAAACTTCTAGCTGATTTAGGAATCTAAGTCACATCATTGGTGACACGGGACTGAAGCCACGTGGCTGTATCTTCAAAAACATTTGTTGAAAGTATTTGGACCACAGCTGCTATTTGGACATTTTTCTAGGTCTCATCTGCATTTGAGGAGTTAAGGGTGTTTTAATGTCTGTGCCACCGTGATTTAGACTTTAAGACCTGTTCAATGCCTTTTACTACTTGGCCTTCCAGCTGCCCAGTCACTTATGAAAGCGGGATTTAGCTGTTCAAATCCTTTAGGACTTGTGCTGCTTAGTGCAATGGCACGAGAAAAATTGGAGCTGGCTACTTAATCAGAGAGCTTAAGTGCTCAGCAGCATCTTCCAAAGCACTTCCATAGGTCAGGCCGGAATCCAAAATCCACAGAAGTGCTCAGGGTGTTCATTGAACAATTAGAGTACAGAGAAAGTGACCAAATGCCTTTGTCCCCGGGCGAGTGAAGAGCGATGCTCTGCTCCTCTCTGGGTCTGAAACGGGCAGTACCTGCAGGAAGATTTCCCTGGCCAGAGCGGGCATGCTCTTGCTGTGGTGTGGGACAGCTCCCGCGCTCTGGGTGCCACCAGCTGGCCCTGTCCCCCATCCTTGGGTCCTTGAAGGGCACAATCCCTCCCTGCCCAGCCCAGAGCAGCCCAGGCAGGGCCCTGTGCTCCCCCAGTGCCCTTCTGGGGCAGCTGGAGGAGCCAAGGCCAGCACAGCCACAGCTCCGTGCCGCTGATGGCCCTGGCTGCCCCTGCCTGCCTGGCGAAGGGCGCTGAGCCAAGCCAGCGGCTTGCTCTTTGCCTCCAGAGCAGACAGCTTTTAGATTGTTCTTTCAGCATCTGGCCCTTTGCAGAGTTTTGCTTTTCCTCTAAAGGGTTCTGCAGGATTGGCAGGGCACCTTCACTTGGCTTTTTTGAGTCCAGGTTGCATCTCGGAACACTTGTGCTTGCAGGGTACCACAGAGTATTTACTTCTTTTCCCATTTCTTTACTTTAAAACAGAGATAAAAATCAGGGGCTTGTTTAATGTGTTGAAAAATCTCCACTGCTGCTCTGATACTAGACTGCAGTGTACCTTGTGTTGTTTTGTTTCAAGTTAGGGCATTTTCTCTGAAACATAATTTCCTTTGTCATGGAATTCAGTATGAGGGAGAGGTTGTACTTCAGAGACATACACCTGGTTACAAAACATTAGTTTATATCACCTCACTGTTTCCCTTTTTCCTGGAAATGTCCCTTGTGTATTCATTAGAGAGATGATGGATCAGTGTGGCACAGATTTGGAATAAGACTCACACCAGGAGATGTGGAAAGACAATATTGAGATGGAGAATGGAATTCTTTTCATATATGGGATAGAAATACTCTGAAGACACAGTATCTGTTTTTCATTTCCACCAATATTTTTCTTCCTCTTACATTTCCATTCTGAAATTACATTTCTGTAGAAAGACCTTGTATTTTTTCTTTCTTGAAGTGAAATGGAATGTGCTGTAAACTACTGTCTTAAACAGTGATGACTTGCTCAGGACTCCTTGCTGGTAACTAGTGAACCACAAATACATCCTGAGATGAACAATTTGAACAAAAAGTAGCACATCATTTACTTGAACTCAGCAGCAGACTTTGATTGAGTGGGGTCTGTATCTGTGTTTGTTCCCCAAGAACACTTGAGCGTTTGACCCAAACACAGAAAATAGCCACTAAAGCGTGGGGAGGATTTATTCTGGTATTGCTTTCTTTTACCAGAAGCCAGGTTTGATGCAGATATTTCTAGTTCATCATGTGTTCTATCAAATGAGGAAACAGACCCAAAATGACGAAATATTTTCCAGCTGGGACTATGTATAACCTGCTGCAATATTCCAGTTTTGTAAGTCGTCAGGATTTTTGCAGTTAATCACTGTCACTTGACTCATACAACTAAAAATCACACAGGAATGGCAAGCTGTGAACTTTTGTGGCAAGATTTCAGCAGTCTGCACAGCAGTAGGTACTCTGAAGGAGTTAATAAATATCAATGTCTCAATCAGTTCCAGAATAAACCTGACATAAACCCTACTGAAATGATTGGAAGTCTTCCAGTAAATTGGCTCCATTAGGCTTCAAACTGGGGGGCTCATCTACTAAAATGGGATGGGATTTTGTTGTTTGTATTATTTGTGGTACGCTGTTAATTATAATACCTTTATCTTTGAATAACGTCAATGATCATATTTATCCAAAATGTCTGTAGCCTTCCTGTGAGAGAAATCTTTCAATCCTGAAACTTCCTGTCCTGCAAAGAGTCATCACCACATTATGGCAGCCTGACTGCAACTTGTGTTCTTCTGCTTCACCCTGCTCTGTTTAACTGAAAAAGATAAGTGAGACAAGAAAATAAAAAGTAATGAAAATGTGAATGAAAACAGCTCGTATTTTCAGAGCATAAATTTTAAGTTGTATAGACTTACTGATATATACCTCTGTTCATACAGGAATCTCTAGAGTGGCAGGCTTGCATCTAATTTAAAATTTGACTTATAGCTGGGAAACAGGAGATCAACTGAAATAGACAACTGAGGTTACATTAACTCAATAAAAAATGTTGGGCCTAACTCAAAAAATCCAGCATCTTTTAACAGAAGTCAAGTGGTTTTCTCATTTGTCTGGCCAGCTCCTATCAAGTTCATTACTCTTTCTTGATTAAATCTTTTCTAATGATTTCTGCCTGAATGAGAAGCAGAGAAATGGTAGTCACCAATCACTCCTTGGACAGACTCTGACAGCAGTGGATATGACTCATTTCTGTTCAGCTGGATGCAAGTCTTTAATTCCTCTGAACTGTAGGGAAACGGTTCTGTCGGCAGCAAATATCCTAAGGGCGTAAATTCGGAGGGAAACTTCTACCTGTGTTATAGCTGGCAGCAACTAGAAGATTGGAAAAATTGTTGCAAGTTTATTTATTTTTCTAGATGAGAACAAAAGGTAACTTTTGCCTCTTTGGTGTTTTTCTGTAATCTGAAGTCGGCGAACACTTTGGTCTCACCTGAAATGAGTGACGGGCACCTCTTGGCCTGAGAAGAGTGACTCACAGCGAGAGTTCCCCAGTCAAGAGCAAGAGCTACACAAGTTTTTGTGATGCATTCATACCTCCAGTCAAAGTTATTGACAATTTTCACTTTATCCAAAGGATTCTGTGCTGTTCTAGCCCCAGTACTGGCACGGCGCTCGTGCGTGTACCTGACTGCCCTTTGCTCATCTCGGCGGGTTCGGGGGCCTCTGCTCCAGTCTGGACAGTGATTTTGGCCTCTCTGTGTCTGCTTCAGCATCCCAGGACTCGAAGGATTCCTCCGTCTCAGGCAGCAATCCTTGGGACAGAGGGCAGGGAAGCAGCTCCTGGAGTGATCCTGTGCTTACAGAAAATGAAACGTGCCGGCCTTCCCTCAGCTTGGCCTTCCCGACAGAAGGGAGGGATAATTGCTCCTTTCTCCCCAGCCACCTCTCATTTCTTATTTTTCTCTTTTATCTACCTTTCCTCATGAGGCTGATCATAAATGTTGCCTTTTCTGACAGAGAACTGGGCTGCTCTGGGCAAGATAACAAACACGTGCTCTTTCTGCCACTTTCCTTATATAAAATAACTTTTCTTATTCTGTTTACTTGGCTGCCAGTTCTTATCTGGAATTTGGATCATAAACCAGGACTGTGTTTTTCCAGGGACACTAAATAATATAATGTCTAGTAAACTGTGAGGCTTTTTTTCTATTTTGTTCTGAATTTTATGATGTTTCAAAACAGATTTGGTAACTATTCATACCCTGTAGAAAAGGCAGAAACAAAAGCCCTTCATCTTGTTCATTTTTTGCTGCTATGTTGACTTGTTTTAAAGTGCTGTCTTTCCCTTCTTTATTGAAAATTGCCTTTTTTCTGGTAATACTGGTGGGGGTCAAGGTCTGATCCCAAGTTTACTGCTGTTGGTACCAAAACTTTTGCTGTCATCAAGAGTGTTATTTGTATCTATAGTAATAATGAATAGCGTGTAAACACTGTAAATACTGCACGCAGAACTGCCCAAGGAATGCTTCTCACAGATTAGGGCAGGGATCGCTGTTCTGTCTTTAAATCTCCCGATGTCTTCAGCTGCTAGAGAGAAGTGGATGGAATTTTGGCTCGAGGCGTCGGGGTCCCTGCATTCCTCATCCAGTGCCTCCATCAGGACGCTCCTGCCGTGCTCACTGTGGTGGGGCTCGGCTCCTGGAGCCCTGAACTCTCCTGCCTTCCTGGGAACTCCATTCCTTTGTGGCTGAGGCCCACGGAGAACCCCGGGGCACCAGGAAAGGGGGGTCTGTGGGGCAGCTGGGGGCAGGAGGAGCTGGCCTGGGCCAGTGGCCAGTTCACTGCTGCTGCTTGGTCAGCTTGTGTCAGAGGAGCCCTGCCACAGCCCTCAGGAAGGGCCTCTTCGTTTCTCTAGAATGCCAATGGAATTATTAATAAGAAAATCCATTTCAAGTGCTGCTTCCAGTTTGGGTTTCCATGGAGACTGCTGACCTACTGTGGAACAAGGCAGGCTTGGGAAGCAGCCCCTGTCTGGGAACGGCTTGGATGGAAATAGAGGCACAGTTTATCCAGATATTATCAATTTCAGGATCAATTGTTTCCTTCTTCAGATAAATCCTTTACTGCTGCACCCTGCAGGTTATGAGATGGAAGAGAAAGGAAGTTGGAGAGCAGTGGCAAGAGGATTCCAGCAAAGCCTGTCTGAAGCCAAGGGCGGGCACCAGCCTGGTGCTGGCTCTGAGGGGACAGGGAAGGAACCCTCGTGACAGGAACCTGTTCACCTTCCCTGGCCTGTGCCCGCTGCCTGGTGCTGAGAGCAGACAACTGCCTTCCCTGGAGGGGCAAATGAGAATTATTATTTGTAATGATTGATAGGAATTCAAAGCAGCTACTTCTACATTTGTGCTCTTGTTCTGTCCATGGAACACCTTCTGTAGAAATGGCATCTTGGGAGCCCCAGAATCCCTCACATGCCAAGTCCAGAGCTCAGCAGTAAATAAGGCAGCGAGGAGTGGCGCTCAGCCAGAAGCTGCCGTTCCAAACACCAGCCCAGACGCGGGAGGTTCTCAGAGCATGAGCCAGAAAAGAGAGGGGAGGAAAAGGCCAGGATCAGAGCCCTAAGGAGGGCTGGGGTCAGCTTCAGCTGCTGCAGAAGTCAGCCAGAGACAGCCCTCAGGTGGTGCCAACCTGTGATTTAATTGAGGTTAATTCAGAGCTCCTCAGGATCTCCCTTGCAGAGAGCCTAGAGAGGATGTTTGCAGAAAGGCTCTGGGCCAAGGATGGGTTTCTGTAGGTGAGTGTTTACAAATAAGCTGCTTACCCCCCTCCCCTGGGCTTTACAGACAGGCACAAATTCCTGTTTTTACAGAATATCAGCCCCCAGGCAGGCAGAGCAGTGTCCAAACTCCTGTTAAAGGAGACAAGGAAAGTGCAGATTGCAGAGAGGGACCTTGCCAGTGCCCGAGGTAAGTTCTGGCAAGACCAAGCAAGAAGTGTCTGAGGAGATAAATGAACTGAAGAGGTATTTATGGCAAGGGAAGGGAAGCAATCAGCTTAACAGAATGGAGAGGGGAGCGAGACCTCTGCACATATTTGACTGCCAGGAACAGAGCCCAGCCGCCTTTCACATCCCAGACAGTTTGGCTCGCAATTACTTTCATTTGATAAAACCCACCATCTGCAGGGAGAGAAAGCAGAAGGTAGAAGTGGAGGTAACATAACCTCTTCCCTATGCCAGTCCCAAAAATTAATCCTGCAAAAGCAGCAAGACCTGTAGACCATGTAGGAGGCAATTGCCTGTATTTTGTGACATCTGTTCTAGTTTCACTTGAATAGATAATTCCAGATAGGTGAAACAGAGAAGTTAGGGGAGTGACTACACAAGTGAAGAAAAATAAAATTGTTCTTAAAAGATTGTGGGAGGCACCTAGTGGTGGTGGTGCACTTTAAGAATGTTAATTGCCAAATGGATAACTGAATTTGCCAGTTTGAAATGTGCTTATTTTTAAAGGTCATGAACTAAAAGTACAATTCAAACTGAAAATGTTTAAAAAAGTATTAAAATTGTTTGTAGCTAATGGTCAGGTTAGAAATTTAGGTCTCAAATTGCTAAAAGACCAGGATGCAGTGAAAACAATGGGCCACAGCTCTAAGTTCTTCCTTTCTCACTGGGAAGAAGCAAGGTCTCACAAAATACAGTACACAGAGAGACAGGAAAAGTTTTGGTTTGTGCTTCCCAGTGTTTATTTCTTGCGATATCATTACCGAGGCTGTTATCTGAAAAAATAGCTCTATGAAATGAAAAGCTCAGATCTGGAGGAAAAAGACTACCTCTCTCTGTGAAATTGCTGCTCTGATGCCCAGCCAGAAGGGACCGTGGGTTTGCTGCAGTTAGATGCTCGCAGGACCAAGAGTTTCCCTAATGAGAAGACGTTATTAAAGCTGCTGTGCACAGTCTTTTGTTGTTGGTCATATAACGTGAGAGCTGCAGGGAAGGACGGGAAGGTGTTCCAGGGAGGTTGCAGACACTGGGAGCTCTGCAGATGGGTTCCAGGTGAGGAGCTGCTCCTTGCTGCGGCCTGAACCCAGAGCTGCTGCATTCGGCGCCAGCAGCAGGACCAGAGGCACCGTCCTCGCCTCAGGCTGTCTTAGAGCTGCCCTGGGCAAGGTTCTCCTGCTGTGCCAGCGCTTTGAGACCTCTCTGAGCTCTGCCAGGAGCCCCCGAGCAGAGCTGGGGCTGCCCAGGGCCGGGCTCCAGGCTCCTCCTGGGCAGGCGCTGCCCACTCGTGGGCCTGGGCTGATGACAGGCTGAAAATAAGGGAGATTTCAGAAGGGTGGTTGATTTGAACTGCTGTGGATTCAAAGAGAAGTTATTCATAGAAATGGCTTTTTTTGAAGTCAAGGCACAACTATTACCCCTTCTGTCCACTGAAATGCTCCTAAGTGGCTCCCCTGGTCCAAATAATTTCTGCTCTTACGACAGCTGAGCACAGCTTGAGTTGTTTTCTTCTGCAGCACAAATGTACCCCACACTGGGTGTCTGAGGCAGACTGTTAGTGTAAAACAATAACTGAATTTGACAGAAACGCCTTCAGACAACCAGAAAGTGTCTTTCACACTATTTTTCCATCTACATCACAGAACTGAATTCAGATTTGTGACACTCTGGGTGATTCCTGCTCCCCTGCTGAAAAGAAACCAGAAGAAAACCCCTCACTGCTGCACTGGGGTGGCGTTTTGCTGTGACAGAATGCACTGACATCAATTTTCTGCGGTTATTCACTTTCCCTAGTGGGTGCCCTGAGAGCTCTGAGGGAAGCAGCAGCAGCAGCTCCCTGTGCAGAGAGGAGGCAAAGGCAGGTAGCACAGCCCGGCTCTGCAGCTGGGCTCTCCCCTGCAAGATCTCAGCGATGCAAATTCCACCTCCCGGGAGGCAAGCTCTGGATTCAGCTGGCAGAAGTTCAGTCCTGAAGAGGATATAAGCAGCGAAATACCAAATAAAGGATAGTCTGCCTTTTGAGGGCTAATTCTGGGGTACTTTTTGCCTGCTTTATGTTGGTTTGGCAGGTAAACAGGCAGTGTGTTCCACTGACCACGCAGCAGAGATTTTCATGCATAGTATACAGTCTAAATGCACAATATTCAGCTCACCACAAATACTTTTTTTCATCAATTATGCTCTTTGCTGCTGCTGCAAAAAGCTGTCCATGCAAATATTCACTGCTGCTAAGCTTCAGAACTTAAACCTTCTCACATAGTTGCCAACACAGAGGGTGAAAGGCTCACGGGTTGGGGTGAGGACTGAGCTTTGCCATTTTTTCCTCTAGGAACACGTGCTCCTGTAGTCTCCCCTCACTGTTTCCTTTCCTTTTAGAGATGGCAAAATATGACAAATTAGTGATACATGACTGGCTAAGTGAGAAGACATCACGTCACAGAAGAGTCACATTTAATTGACTTCTGCAGGATCTGAAACAAAAATACCTGAAGGAAACCTTCTACAATCAACATAATATGAATTTTAAGTTGTCTAAAACCTACTATAAAATGACCAAGTTCTCCCAGAAGCATTTGATATTTGCCTAATTTGGGATACATTTAGAGGGTAAAAACTTGGTTTTGTTTTATTCTGCATTTTCCTCCAGAATATTATGAGCATGAAGTAAAACTAGGGTTTTGCAAAGGCAGATTTGCTAATTGTGCTGCAGTTTTGGTGTGGTTTTGTGTGTGTGTTTTGGTCTGGGTTTTTTTTTTCTTGAACTATTTTATGCTTTATTTTCTCTGAGTGGATATCAGCAAATGCTTAGCTTGGAGAATGTTTAAAGGAACACATACAGTGCCCAATCAAGCCTGATTTTATTCAGTAACAACAGAAAATAACAGGGGTGAGAGAAAATGTCAGTTGCCTTTGGTACAGGTAAATGAGACAGCCTAGAGCAGCTCTCCTGGGAGCTCCCCTGAGCAAATGGAGCATCCCCAGAGGAGGTGCAGGGTAAAGATCCAGGGAGCAGAGCCCACAGCCCTTGTGTCTCAGGGCTCCTGTGAAGGTGCTGGTGTCAGGGCTACAATTGGTGCTGTAATCATCCTTGACAAGATGAAAGATGGCCTCTGAATTCCAAGAACATATGGGATTATTGAGAAGTAAAATCGTGTGAACAAGGGCAATTATAGCAGTAACTATCCATGACACACAGCCAGCCAAGCATAACACAGATATAATGAAAATATTTTTAAAGGCAAACATGGCATGAGCCAGTGCCAAAATGATCTAATTTATTATTCTGTCATGAATGACAAATGTTAACAACCTCTGTGTTTCACAAAATACCAAGAAAGCTTTATTTTACGTATGCCTTGCTATGTGATTTTAAAGGATACAAAGGGAAGAAGGTTTACTGAGGGAGGATGAAAATCCTTTTTCATCTAAATTCCAATCTTTAGTTTTTCAGCATATAATTGCTCTGGTTATTTTTCCACATCTCCACACCTATGCATCAGAGAGGAGGCAGCTGGCAGCCTGTTGTCAGTTTAAACCCATCCCTGCTGTGGGCTGATGCTGCTAGGGGAGGAACTTCAGCCACTGGGGCAGCCTGGCCTGGCCCTGCACTGGACCCAGGAATTCTCCTCCTGCTGGCCAGGCTCAGTCATTCTCTGGGTATGTAACACAGAACCATTGCCTGCCCGTTTCCTCGTGCCCTGACAGACAGCAGGTCTCACAGGAGGAAAGCTCTGGGCTGTGATGGCAGCAGCAGCACTGACAGGGAACCTTCATTGTTACGCTGTTGTTTACAACCCACGCCAAAGGAATAACTTTAACCAGTGCAAAGTCCTTTTAGGAAATTAAGATTTCTTATTTATTTGAGGGGAAAAAACAACAAAACAAAATTATTTTACTACTTACTGGCAAAGTCATTCTTGCTACATTACCTATTTTTAAAACTCACATTTCATTCAATTAAGATTTCATACTGTTGACAAAATGATGCTGTCAAAAAAAAAATACTGTAATAGCTGCTATGTACAAGCCCATAAATAAATTGCAAGATTTTCAAGCTTCAAGAGACTGAGGACAGGAGGAGATTGTTTAAAGATTCATTTGAGCATTTCTTATTCAGTACATTTGCTGCATTCAGTACCAAGAAAAACACTTTGACTCAAACAAAAGGAATGGATATCGATGGCAACAGAACACTCCTGTACTTTGTGGGGATTTTCACCAGTTTATCAAAAGCAGAAGCAGCCCCATCCCCAAGGCAGGGCGGTAAATTCAGTGCTCCAGAGCTCGTGGGCCATGCCCAAGGTAAAACTGCTCCATGTGCAGCTCAGCAGGTCCAGCGTGGGCTGCAGGATAATCAGCGCTCCCTCAGCACAGGGCACCTCCATGGCCTACTCGAAAGTACAAAACCAAGCATAGTTTCATGCTCATCTTATTTTTGGTGAGCAATTTTAGAACAGAGCATACCTGGATGAAAAGCTGACGTAGCCCTTTGTGCCTCTGCCGTTCTGTCGCTGGTTTGGCTCTTGTTTGGGGCTTTTCCAAATGGACCTTGGGCCGTCACAAAATGATCAATACAGCACAGGGGGAAATGCAGGTAAGGAAAACTGTGCACAGGGGGGTAGTCTTAAAAATTTAGATTAAAAAAAAAAAAAGCGCTTTTATATGTTGTCTGGTTCATTCACAGAACTTTGTGCTATAATACAATGATTAGAAGAGAAAGGATCGAAGAGGGTTTCAGTCTATGTTTGTGGTCACAGTGTAAAAAAAACCCAGAAACAAACTGAAACCAAAAGAACTCATATGCTCCAGTATAAAACTATGCTTAAATACATTGCCTGCACACAATACAAACTCTGAACACTCTTATCACAGTACTCCTCTATTCCCTCTCTTCTGTACATTCCAAGGGCTCTGTCTACAGGGTCTTTTTGGGGGAAAAAAAATCATTTTCAGGCCAAGAAAAGCCCATACATTTGGACAGCTGTAAGACAGAGCAGTGCAGAAAAGGCTAGGAGAAAACCATCCACAAAAGCCAAGATCAAGCCACAAGCTGTAAGCTGGACAAGCTTGGGTGGACTCTGGGCTTCCAGTTTGGGGATCATACCAACAGGTCTTGGCTAGGAAGGGGAAAAGGCAGGGAAGATTGGGCAAAACTGGAATGAATAAATTTTTTTTAGTGCAGGAAGGAAACATGGACCAAACTTGTTTTGGAACAAACAGAAATAAAATGCATTGAGTTTTTTGAAATTTTCAATTCCATGTCTTTTGGATAAAACACTTTGTTAAATTAATTCAAAATAGGTGGGTATTTCCTGTTCCTTCAAGATCAATTTACTTTCATTTTACTTTTTGATAAATTTACTATCCAATAGCAAATTTCCTCTCTTCACCTTAGAGTGCAAATACCTTTCCTTTCAGAAACCAAAAGCACATTCACTGGGACCAGGGATGGTCTGGGCTGCTGAAGACACAAACATTTCATTAAGGGTGAAGAAAAGCAGCAGGAAACACCTTGGCAGGAGGTGAGGTCCCTGCCTGTGGAGTACTTTGCTCGCCCCCAGAGCCAGGGCAGGGAAGGGCCCGGGGAGGGCTGGGCTCCAGGAGCTGCGGCTGCAAAGCCACCATGGAGGGGCACCTCACCTGGGAAGTCACTCTGGAGCCCCTGGGTGCTGGATAACCCCAGAGCAAAGCCCCCTGAGGGCTCTGAGCACTGCCAGGGGCTAAACCCTGCTTGACCCCAGCTGGGCAGGGGCATCCTTGGCACAGCTGGGGTGGCCCTGCCTCGTGCTCCAAACACCACGCTGAGAGCCCACAAAACACTGGTCACAGGAAAAATTACAGTGCTTTTTCCTCCTTAGAGATACTTCATAGCAGTACTAAAGCAGAAGCTACTAAATGCTGAGCAGAGTTTAAAACCACAAAAGAGACTGCAGAGAGCTGGTTAAAAGCTGTCTGCAGGAAACAATATGCAGACTTATTTGTAGGCTGGCTGTCTTCACAGTATATCAGTGTGTTACATCGTCGTGGCAGGAATTCAGTGTCTCGAAATGACCAGGAAAGGGAGAAGGATAAGTCACAGCTCCAGGTCCTGCTTTCTAAAGCCACAGTGAGTTTGCAAGATGCACTCCATGGAGAGTTGTTGTTTGCATCCCAAAGCTGCAGGCAAAGCAGGGGAGTAATTTGTAGGGCGGCACGTCAGCAGACACGGAGCAGGGGTGCTCGGGCTGCTCTAGGACAGCCACAGCCACTCCTGGCTCTGCTGACAGCACGAAGAGAGGAAGATCTGAAATGCTGCCAGGCCATACCCGGGAGATCTGCACCTCACAGGTGCTGCTGATGTATTTACTAGCCCTGCTAAGGCACCCCCACTTTGGGAGCGGAGCAGCTGGAACCTGCTCGTCCCCCGAGTCCTGGCTTCCTTGTGTAATTTAGATTACACACCATACCATGCATCTTGAATCAACGTCACTTTGATAATTCTGTAAGGTAACGAATGTAAACAGAGAAAGCACAGCAAGTCTGGAATAGTCTCATTACATCAACATCACAATGGGAAGCATTTCATTTGAGAGCATAAAAATCCATTTTTCAGAGGTATGTTGCTTTCCCTCAGTTCTGGGAGCTGGAATGATTCCGAGAGCAATAAGCCCTTCTTGCATACCTAGTGTTTTCATCATTGCTGACAAAACCATCCAGTGTATATTTGTGCTGGTCATTTTTACAGGTATTGCTAATAGCCAAGTGCTAGAATGTGTTACAGTTTTGAAGGCAAGCAACGAGGGCTATTTACTCAACAAAACAATATGGCAATTCATTAGGCAGTGATTTAAAAACCCCAGTTTTCTACTGTTATCAGCAGTGAGAAAAAGCTGGTGGACATGGTGTCAGAGGTCCTGAAAGTATGGCTTGATTTTTTTCTGAGGAGCTGCTATTCCTGTCAGACTGCAGATAAATCAATGCGGTTCGCTGAATTGCTGCTTTTATCCCAGGTGTTCAGCTTCGTGGGAGTTGTGCCTGGCCTGTTCCCAGTCATCTGGAAAATAAAATAGTATAGAAAATCGATTTATTTATTTTTCCAAGCCACTCCTGCCTGGATGAAATAAAAGCTCGAAAACACCTATTTACATTACAGTGTTGTCACAGGGTCTTAAGAGCAGATGCCATAAAGGAATTCCAAACAGTTATTGCCAGGATCTAAGGTGATTGGCAACCGTCTCTTAATAATACCTATCATTCCAGATGTCTGGTTCTTTATAAAAACAAATGTCTTCCATCTCAAAACAGTCTAAGGAGAGCTAGAAAAGGATGTTCACGTGTTGGCTTAAGAGTGAGAATGCCCAATCAGAGAGCCACCACCATCAGAGCAATTCTGCCAAAATGCTGCTGGAGTGCAGAGGTCCATTGCAATCGGTGGGAATGGCCTTACTGAACCGTAGCCAGAGCTCATAAAGCTGTGTTTGCTTTCCTTTGACAGCTTCCTAGAAAGCAGAGTTTTGTCCTTTGCTTTCAAAACTATTTAACTGATATTGGAGCTGCAACTTCATGCTTGCTGGTTCCACCTGTCTACACCTTGCA
This sequence comes from Regulus satrapa, assembly GCA_013396955.1. Taxonomy (NCBI): domain Eukaryota; kingdom Metazoa; phylum Chordata; class Aves; order Passeriformes; family Regulidae; genus Regulus; species Regulus satrapa. The sequence goes on along the minus strand of VWZN01016722.1, from coordinate 447,640 downwards.
TTAGGTTGTTTTTAAAAATACCCATGGGCCTGCTCTGTTCTTTCCAACAGAATTTAATGAGCAACACTCTCAAATATACCACAGGGAGAAAAAAGGAGCAATACTTACAATGTCTGAATTGAAGGGCTTCACATTGATGTTGCGTGTTGAACTACTGGTGAGGGACCAGACCTTGGTTTTGTGCTTAAAGGCAGCTCTAACCTTTGGCAAAAAACAGTGAAAGCATTTGGAAAAGTTGTGTTTATTTCCACAGGCGCAGCCTGCAATCATTTCCCCTTTTTCCCTCCTCCACACAAGTGTCACCCTGCTATTAAACAACCAACAATCCACCCCTACACTTGTCCTTGTTTCTGCGGCCTTTTCCCTAGGACACGTTCCCATTTCCTAGCTAAGCACAGAGCCCCAGGCTGGAGCACGAGCTGCCCCATCCTGGCAGGCTCTCCCTGCTCCACACAGCCCTGATGCACCCAGGACACAGAGCAGCTGCCAGCCTGCATTGAGAGGCGCTGGAGGAAACCCCCAGGAGACGGAGCAATATTCTCCACCGAGGAGCAAATCAGCTGCACCAAGGGCAGGTGTGAGACAGGGGGGTGAGATTTATCAAGGGTCAATGGCTGGAAGTGCCTGACCCGTGCCAGGTGTGGAGATCCAGGACAGCTCCTCCGACCACCTTGGCCACTCCTGTGATTCTTTATGACACCTGTGCACTTCTGTCCGGGTGCAAGGCTCTAAAGCCCTTGCTCACCCAGCCACTTTATACCCAGTCTTTGGGTGTTTCTCTACAATATCTGAGTTTTACTTCTCAGAAAGAAATTTTAGATGTGCACAGCCTATGACAGAGCCAGTAGGACCTGCTCTCCAAAAATGACAGCTCACATCAGCTATGTATAAACTGGTTTTTGAGGATATAAATTTAGAAAAGTTTCTGAATTTAACTTCTCATGAAGTTCCTGAAAAAAATAATGACAGCAATTCAGATATTTATATTTGATATAAAACATTTGAATCCTGAAGGTTTCTAAGCCTGCAGGAGAATAGAGTAAAGAAATATTTTTCCTCCCTACTTTTAACCTGCCTTCTTAATTTTAGTAGATTTCAATAAAGATCAAGAGTTTTGCAGTCGGGCCTGACTCTCTAAACTGATCGTGGCAGAGATCACATCTGTGAATGCTCTGAGATGGAGTAGGTTGGCAAAGAGTAATAAAAAATAATTTCTCTCCAGAAGAGCTGGAGTGCAGCTGTTGCACAGGAAGCAGCAGCAGGTGATGGGGCAGAGCTACTCATTAACATCCAGGGAGAACCAAAGCTGCCGGGGTGTGCCCTGAGCATTGCCCAGCAGGGCTGGAAACGGCTCTTGGAAAAACCATTTCTTTCTAGTAAGCCTTGTGGCTGAGCATTTTCTGCTGTCTGCCACGGGGGGAGAGGGGGCTGCAAGCCAAATTTACATCGGCCTCGTCTTGGCTTTATCCCAGTTCCTCTAATGCAGCCTTAATGCCAAAAGATGCCTCAGTCCCCCATGAAAACCTGAACTTCCCACCAAGAAAAATACCCGGAATATCTTCTACTCAGTATGGTTTCCCATTAGGGACTGCATGAGCAATGTCCACTAGTATGTTTCGCTGAGAATGGTATTTATTTTCCTCCGTGGAACTGCAGCTGTGAGAGAGCCCCCAGCAGGCACTGCCAGAGTGAGTCCTGCTCCCACTTTTTAAGCGTTTTCTCCTCGCAGTGCAGCCCGTGCCTGCTCTCAGCTTCTCTCCTGACTCTTGAACTGCTCCTCTTGTCTTTGTTCTGGGTTTCAAACCTTTCTTTATGCTAATTAAAACAAATGTCAAGCATGGGTAAAAATGCTGCAAGTCACAAACCCAGAACAGTCATGGATTAATTAAAAGATAAAGGAAATCAGTGACACAGCAGGCAATGGTAATGGAGAAAGTCTGTTCTTGCTTTTCAGTTCTGTTCTTTGAATTTGGTAACATCACATTTGTTAACACCGTTTGGTTACGTACCTCTGAGTTCAGAAGACAGTGAAACAGGAACATGAAAAATCCCTGAAACGGAAAGAAGGGAGAAGGGTGAGGTGCGGCTGTGAAAAATCAAACACAATAAATTGCCCAGCGCTTTGCCAGTTTCTCCCAGCATTACACAGAACAGACATCAGGCAGCTGCAGCCCAATAAATATCTGAGTGCTTAAAGCAGAGTGTCCCAAGTGAAGCTGGAGAAACCTGCAGCACTGGGTTACTGTGGGGCTTGTCTGGAACTACTCCTGTGGGGGGAAAAAAAACCAAACCACTTCCTAAACTTTGCTGTACTAAAGGAAAAATCTGACTGAAAATACGCAGAAATCCTTGATCCATGACAACAAGAGAACTTTTTGTTTGTGGTTGCAAAAACCAAGGAGAGGAAAAAATGCTCTTAGGGAAACACCAGGTCAGGATTTTTCAGATTAGAAAAGCAGGGTAGTAGCACTCAGGAAATTTTCACAGCAGAATTTTGCTATCTTTGGGCTTTTAGTCCAATGCAAAGCGAAAAGGCCCCATCCCTTTCCCTCACAAAATGATTTTATTTTTCTGGCGGTACTATTCAGCACCAAGGAGCCTGTTTCCCTGTTTTGCTATCCATAGTGCTGTTTGTTCCCAAGACAAGAAAGGATTTCCAGGAGATTGGGTTTTTTCCTCTCTGTAACCACTGCTCAGGAAAGAACCCTAACACGCCTCAGGGTTATGCCTCCGCTGAAATGTCGGCTTAAAGCTAAGCAGATGTTTACATTCCTCCTTGGACAGAGCTGTTTTTCTGGATTGGTGTGCCAAGAAGATGAGGGTTGAGTTTCCTGCATGCAGTTCTGTACAGCACAGGAATAGCTCCACTTTTGATCTTTCCCATAAACTTCTGTTTGCTTTCATTTAGTCTCAGTAATGAAGCCTCAAATTGGCACTGAAAAATTGGCCCGGTGTCTCTACTGAAGAATCCTGCCTGTGGTACACAGTGCTGGAAGAATGAATTTCATGTCATTTCTGAAGCTCAGTGCTGTCTCATTTATTTAATTATTGCTACTGGAAACACTAAGGAGTGGGATACAAGTTCTGTCCAAACAAAGATGAGCAATTGCCAGCACATTGTGCTTAGCACAGGCTTAAAAGACAGAGGAAGGAACACAGAACAAAATGCAGTAAGTATAAACATGGAAAACATTACTAATGATTCATTTAATTGGATCTCAGAAGCACCTGTAGCCATAATTTTTCCCACCAACTACTTACCTGTAGTGAATTAAAAACAGCAAATATATACTGAAATACTAAAGCGTGGGCATTGACAGCCAAAATGCCAAAGATCCACGAGCTCCCCAAGATTGGTAAGAGAACAGCGACGGCTTTGGCTGTCAGTCTGCAAGAGAAAATAAAAACAGGAAATCATGGAGAGGCCATTAAAGAAACGTCAGCCTCCACACCAAGGAGTTTATCAATTACATTCTGGCAGCATTCTTCTTTACCACAGAATTCTTTTAATGGCAAAATTTTAATTGTGTTTTTTAACCTGTGAAAAGGGGGATAACAGAACATCGGTATCACACAGGATAAATCCAGAGGGCGAGTCAGTAACTGAGGGAGCAGGGAAAGAGACCTGAGAAAGGGCCATAAAAATCCCACAGTCTTCAGTTTACAGAGGAGCATCCCTTTGCCAGGGGAGCCAAGTGCAGGAGCTGCAGTGAGCACGGTGCAGCCAGGCCACAGCTCGGGGCACACACAAACCTCTGCCACCACCAAAAACCTTGTCAGCCCACAGAAACCATTCTTGGCACTGCTGACCCGAGCCCAGAGCAACTTCACCTCCCGGGAGGGACAGAGGAACCCTGGCACACCTGAGCACGTTTTCAGGGGATCGGCCAAAGGACAAACTCCTGCTCCTGGCCAGCTGAGAGCAATTCCCAAAAGCACGGAGAAGGAGCAGTCCCCGTTTGAAACATGTGCCAAGAGGGCAGATCTAAGCCCAGCTTTCAACACTACAAACACTGAGTGAGCTCCTGTGGGATTCATGCACATTCATCAATTTAAGTGTTTAAAATATCAGTGAATTTGGTCTGTGGTACAAGAACAGGTAGAGAAGCCAATGGAGACAAAAGAAACAGGGGGAGTGAGAAACTAAAATTCAGGCCCTGCCTGCTAAAGCCATGTTTTTTTTAGAAATGATCAGATTTCTATTTAGATGGAAACCTGTGCAAAGGAAAAAGCTGTTTCAGGGAGATTAATGTCCTGCTTGTGCCTTGTGCCCCCTCGTGCAGATTAAAGCACACATCGAGAAAAACACACGGAGCTGCCTGACAGGAGACTGCTTGTAATTACAGGAGCACAAAACAAACGAGAATTCTGTGCAGCACAATTTAATGAAGAAATCTTTTAATTAAACTTGGAGACAAGATGTCTTGTTCGTTTCAGTGACCTGAGAAAAAACTTCATTATATCCTCAACTAAAAGTGTGTCATGAAGTTTATAGGGAAATCTGGGACGGGGCAGCATCTGGAATTCTTTTTCTGTTCTGGCTTGGTCTTTTTTTCTCTGTATTGATTCATATCTCTGTATGCTCAGCCATGAATATTTCTGCACAATTCAATTTAATTCTTCAAGGAGTTTTTCCAGTCAGAAAATGAAGGAATATCTTAAAACTTGAGGTCCTATTTAAATTTTAAAATGCATTTTAAAACATACCACTTTAAAACAACCTTTACAAGTTTATTTTTGTGGCCCAAGGATGCTTTGGGGTGGATATTTTCCTCTGATGGGATTAAAGCTCCCCCCCCAAACTCCAAGATGAGACGTGCTGCACTGGGGAGCTGCCAGCAGAGCAGGGGAACACCTCAGGAAAATGCAGCTGTGCAGGCAGGAAACAGCTGGGATGGGCCAGGGACCCCAGATTTCGGAGGGCTCGGGGTCCCCCGGCCAGCACAGCTCCACCTGTGGAACTGCCTTCACCACCAAGCTCCAGCCTTGCTTTCTGGGCTTTGCTCTCACACTCTCTGCTCTCATTAAAGTCTCGGTCTGGAATATAATTTTCTCCGACTGTTTTGTTGCCAAAAATGTTTTCATCATTTCCCTTTGACTCAGAGCATGAAAGGCTTCACCTGATTTGTGTTTGGGGGCAGAATAGAGTCAGGCAGTCAATGTCAGTATTTTCCAAACCATTCTTACAGTTTGGATTTGCACAAGCCTGTAACAATGCAAATTGGTTAGATAATTTTTTTAAATCAGATTTTAGTTAAGATGGCTCTCTATTAAGCCCAGAGTTCAGCACATGTGCAGCAGAACACCATGGCTAAAATGAAAATACAATCCAGATGTGGGATTTTCCATGCAAAAGTATTAATGTTTCATGAACACTCATTTAAAAAGCAGCCATGTGAAGGTGAAATTAACTTAAGATCATCTGAGGGTCAGCTCTGCCTAAGACTCTTTTAAATCTCATTAAGACTTTTTTGAATTATTTCCTAGTTTTTGCATAGCTTTCTATGTTTAAATGCTTGGAATTTCATGCTATGTAGGAAATTATTAATTCAAGGTGTTTATAAGCTTTGCCTACCAATCAAAAGACCCAGCTCTATGGCTCCTGGTGCTCTTTTATCTTCTTCCACTACCCCTCCCCTTCCTACCCTTATTCCAATTTAATCTTTGAACTTTAAAAAAGAAAAATACTAACTGTAAGATGCTGCTTCAAAATGCCATTAAGGTAGCAAGGTAAAAAACCCTAGAAATACAAAAGTTAATGTTCCACTAGGTGCATTTATTCTGACACACTGCACATACTTTATTTTTTTTTTATTCCCATTTTACTTTGCTACATGAATATTTTAGTAGATTAGTTCTAGTACACTAAGATACAGAGCACAGTCAAATTGATGTTGTTTTTGGAGAAGGAATACTTCCCCATGCGTGGCTTAAGCTGTGCAGCCTAAAAAAAGGGGAAAAACCAGCCACCATCATCAATGGAGCTCTATATCATGCACAGAATCGGTGACATGAAGGAATGATTTGGGGCAGGGGCTGGTCTCCCTTTGCAGGTGCTGTGCTTCAGCCTCACCAGGACTTTATAAACCTTGCTAGAAGTTTTTCATGTGCCTCTTCCCGTGCCTTGGCCTGCTTCTCACATTCCCTTTTCTCAGGTATTGTCACTTTTCTGCAGTCCAGTAGCACCAAGTTTGGGGAGGTTTTGTCTCTCTGCATCTAAACACGCTGAAGGATCAGTCCTGGAACTGATTCAATTGGAACAAAGCAAAGCCAGCACAGGATCTCCTTTCTGTTGTTACATTTTGCCAAGTTTTTGGTGGTTTGGGCTTGCTTTTTTTTTTTTTCCCCCTAGGTATATAACTGTCATTACTTAGACAACTTCTAGAAAACACAAAAACCACTTTGAGTGTGATGAAATGTTTCTATGTAGAGAATAGGGAGTAGCCTTTGGGGTATTACTGGCTGGCACTCTGCCCCCAACCCTCCCCAGCTGGGTGGGGGCAGCTGCTGGGCCCTGGCAGGGCTGGGGGGTTTGGGAGGCTGCTCCCAGCTCAGAGCCAGCCCAGGGCTCTGCCCTGCACAGCTGGCAGCCCCTGGCAGCCCTGGCAGCCCCTGGCAGCCCCTGGAACTAGGCAGCAAATGGCAGGGAAAACACAGACCAATCTCCGGGGCTGATGGAGAGCCACTGAGTGCGTTTGGGGTCCCGGGGAATCAGCTCCCTGGCACTCCCCAAGGGAAGCTCCTCTTTGTTAGACGTGCCCTGGGTGTTTGGGCTGCTCTGCACAGCCCCACATCCCCCAGCCCCTCCAGCCAATGTACCCCACAGGCCAGGGGCACCCGAGCACCCGAGGGTCTTCTCCTACATGAATTGGAGCTCTGCACTCTGCTGGAGGTCCTGGTCCCACGGGTAGAACTCTCCTCCTAAAAGGACACCCAGGGGTTTCGCTCCTGCTCCTGACTCCGAGCAGCAGCTCAGGAATTCCTGCAAATACACATGTACCTCCTCCTCCTGCACTTTGTCCTGCTGCACAGACAATCAGGCTGATGGCACAAGGAATGTACTTTAATCAGCACATCCACAGCTGCTTACCTAATCTTGGGTGATCTCTAGGCAGAGCTATAGCAAATTAAAGGGGAAAAAAAAGACAAAACTAATAACTGCAGAGGCCATTTCCCATTTCCCAAATGTTATTTGTACTTTCAAAATAATGGTGTGAATCTGACTAAGAACCATTTACAGTCACTTCAGATCATTGCTTTCTTGTGGGTGTCATTTATAACCCAGGAAGAGGCGGCTAAATGAAAGCATTGTCGCTACAGAAAAAAATCTAGGCTGCAACAGCAACTAAATTCGAATTGATTTTTCTCACATTAGTGATAAAAAGGGAAGGGAGGTGGAATTGTTCCTTTCTGTCACCCTCAGTGTCCAACAGTCTGCCCTCTCACCACAGACCCTCCCAAGAAGGCAGATGCTGCCAAAGCGGCCTCACCTCTCGCACACCTTCCCAAAAAATCTCAAGCTGCCTTTAGAAGACACAGCAATTGCCCAGAATACAGGTCTGGGCTCAAATCACCTTTTTTTCCCAGGGGATTGCATTTTCCATTTTTGCAGAAAAGCATTTTGACTCCCTGCTTGGTGATCATTCTTGCCTGTTGAACCTGTCCCACTCATATTGAATAATTAAATATTCTCTGGCTCAGAGAGAGAAGGTGAATGCCACAGATTACTCACAAGGCACTCCCCGAGAGAGGAGAGTCCTACCTAATCCTTGCTTTATTAATATTTCTGAATTTATATTAAATATTCAGTAGAGCAGGGACTGAAGCTCAAGTCTCACTTCAAATCCCCATCAAGGCAGACAAAATTAGGGCCATGACCAGAAATGGAGCTATTTTAGGAATTTTAATACTGAGAAGGCAAATTCCATGGGCTGCAGCACTGGCTTCGGACTTAAGCACCTAACCAGGAATTTCGGAATCCCTGTCTTGCTAAAGCTTTCCACAGATCAAGTCCCTTGTCACCTTCATTGCTTCCAGATCCTAAAAATACCAAAGGAAAAAAAAAAACCCTCCCAAAAATTAAGTACTGAACCAAAATATGTCATTTTTCTTGGCTTTAGTGCAAGTTATTAAAAACATAATAAGAAGAATTAAAACATAATATCCTTGCAATCTGAATTTTAGGAATTTGTGATTTCCCCAGGGAAACCGAACTTGCAGTGGGATTTTACCATTCTTTTTCTACAATTCCTCTCTCCCCAATATTTTTGGTGCTAATTCTCTCATTGCACTGCTGTCAAGACAGCATTCTCTGCTTCTCCATCCCCAAGCCCAAGGTAAGAGTTAATTTTCAACTGAACTTTGCCATTGAGTCATCAAAGCAAATGAGAGCATATTCTCCCAGTAGAACTCCCCATGACCAGCCAGGTCTCAGCAGCCAGGTGTGGGTGAGGATTCTCCCCACAGAATCCCCCATGAGCAGTCAGGTCACAGCAGGCAGGTGTGGGTGAGGATTCTCCCCACAGAATCCCCTGTGAGCAGCCAGGTCTCAGCAGCCAGGTGTGGGTGAGGATTCTCCCCACAGAACTCCCCATGATCAGCCAGGTCTCAGCAGCCAGGTGTGGATGGGGAGAGCTGAGCTGCCCCTGGACCCTGCACAGCCTCGTCCTGTTCTCATTGCCAAGGGACTCCCAAAGCTTCTCTGGTCCCAGGGAAATGAATCTCCTCTGCTGGAGGTGACTGCGGCCTCCTGGTGCACACTGGTGTCTCAGTCTCCAAACCTGGTGTCTCTCTGCTCCCCTTCATGCTCTGCTTCTCCTGGAGCATCACTTGAGCCTCAGGAAGAGCCCCGGGGGAAGAGAACAACTTTTCTCTTCTCCATGGTAACTGCCAGAGGAGCAGGCAGGACGAATATCCCGGGCAGACAGGCACTTGAGCCCTGCTGAGATCAATCACCGGCGAGCAGAGACTCCGTCCCCAGGATAAATTCACCATCAGTGGTGCCTTTCTTTACCAGCCAGGCAGACACAATGCACAGGGCTTTTCTTTCAGTCACAGGTTACCTGCTTTGGAAATCCAAAAAATGTGGCTGCTGAAAATGCATGAGACTCCAGAAATGGATGACAGAACAAATTTCCCAGGAGGGCTCATTGATGACCGTGGCCAGAAGCCAAAATAATTAAATGCTTAGAAAATCATGTGGAAAATGAAAGCAGTTTAAAAGGAAAAAATATTGTCCCTGATCCTTACTGTAGTGAAGATTTATTCCTCTTTTGAACACAAATGTTCACTTGCCTATTTCCCACAGTGTTTTGTTCTTCCCTAAAAGATTCTGGAGTTACTCTCTAGAGTTAAGAGGTGGAGGGAAAAGAGACAAGAAAATATTACCCTCTTCCATTACAGGTTCTCTTTAATAGTGTCACAAAAGCAAATTGACCAGAAAGTCTAGAGGGATTCATTTGGATTTTTAAATGAAAATAAATTGCAATTTTCTAATGGGTAAGGGCTTTTTTTGGTTTTGGGGGGTTTTTAACACATCATGCTATTTTTAGGGGTCAGTTTGTCTCCAAGGTAGACAAAAGAGCAATCCTGTTCTCACAACCAGACAACAGAAACTGTGGGGGAGGATTTGGTTTCACAGATATCCAGTTTGCCATGAGCAAGCCCTGGGTTGAACAGGTTATGGTATTAGTTCTGTCTCTAGGTCAAAGATATCAAATAGTTGACAAATGTGATTGTGAAGTCAGTTATAGGAACAAGAGGATAACCCTGGCTTGGCTGCTCTGGCCACTCTGCTCGTGGAAATCAGAAATCTGATCATTCAGATTCCTCTGCTCCCACAGAGCTGGTGCCCATCCCTGCATGGCTGGGCCCAGGAGAGGGCACTGGGTGCGACAGCTTATTCCCAAAACCTCCTTACCTGAGCTCATGAACAAGGAAATGCAAATTCTCTCAGATGCTGCCTGTGGGTGGAGCAGGCTAAGATGTGGTTTGCTGTTTTCTGTCAACATTTACACCCGATTATATTTTCCCCTTCTCCACCATTTCCCCCTTTTTCCAAGCTCCCAGTGCAGGATTTCTCCCATCTCATGACAGCATTCTGCACACTGTCCCGAGGCAAACTGGCAGCGTGAGACATGAATCTGCATCAGCCCCACCCTTACTACTTTTAATTGGCTAAATCTCTGCAAGTCATCTTGAAACAATATTCTGAAAATTAGTCTTATTGCTCTATTTACAGCCATCTCAATCTTTTTTATAGCTATTCTATCATGTGGTGAAAATCTGTTTTCCCAGCAGTTAACCGAGATGACAGACCCAGGGCTAATGAAGAGGGATTGCCAAGTGACAGGAGTTCTGGAAGGAGCTCAGGGCACCCCTTCCCTTCCCCAGCAGGAGCAGGCAGGGAGCTCTGGGCTGGGACGTGCTGTGGAAGGGCACAGCTGGCTCAGGAAGGACACGCAGGGCAGAAGAAAGAGGGCATCAAAAGCACAGACCTGCTCCGAGAGAGGGAACCACCAGCACACAGACCTTTCCAAACCCTCTGGGCCAACAGCAAGCAAAGGAAACAGGAGAGTGTGGCCATGCTCGTCTTTTTTGCCACAGGAGGATAATGTGCTTGGGGCCTCTTTTCCCTAAAAATTTCAAGACTTGTCCAAAGCACAGGATTGCACAGAACTAGCTTCGTTTAATTAATTATAACGGTAATGAAACAGTTTATGGACCCGTTTTTAAGACTCACAAAGCTGTAGTCAGTGATGAAAACCCATTATGACTAATTTTGTTTTCCCTACTCTGGGATGTCAAACCAGGCACACCGTATGCTAAAAACACAGAGTAGCCCCTTCTCTGTGCTCGCTGTGTTGGGGTTTGAGCTTGCAAGAAAAGTGTGCTTCTTTTTAAAGGTGGAGGCAAGCACCAAAAATTATCGGTGATCTAGAAAGAACAGAGTGCCAAAAACGGCCCAGGCTCCAATTCCTCCTTTCTCAAACCACCCTTGTAGAAACATCAAGTTTTCAAGAGAACAAAAAAAAAAAACCCGAGCTAGTTACTCCCTGAAGAGACTCCAAACTCCATCACCAGAGGCTTTTACCAGTAAGTGTGATTGTGTTCTACACACATTTCAAAGTTGTCAGAGGCAATTACACAGCCACTTACCACTCCCCAGCTGACAAGTGGCAACAAACTGCACAGCCAGGTAGCTCTGCAGCCCTGCAACGCCCAGGGAAAGCAGCCTGCTCTCGGAATCTGTAGGCTTGGCAAATATTTCTGGCGTTTAACTTGATGTCAGTGGGACCCATCTTTTAATTCAGGATGACAAAGTAAAGCTCACGTCAAATCATGAAGAAAATGATTGTGGAATAATATTCACCCCCGGAGGAGCTGAGTTCTGAAAATGATCTCTTGACCCGAGCAGCCTCAGCGACCCTTAATTATGCAACAATATCAACAGAACAATCATTCTCCCGTTCCCTTGGCAACGGCGGCAGCCAGCAGCCAAGGACCAAGGTCAGGCACAAACTGAGGAAAGGAAGTCATTTTCTGTGCAATGGCTCATGTGAGCTCCAACTGCGGCAGTGGCAAATAAATTGCTGCACGCTTGCCTGGTCTCCTGTCTCAAACGTGCACACCAGAAAAAAAAAAAATAAAAGGAACAGGGCTGCGAGGACTGCAGGAGCTGGAGAAAAGGAACAGGGCTGCGAGGACTGCAGGAGCTGGAGAAAAGGAACAGGGCTGCGAGGACTGCAGGAGCTGGAGAAAAGGAACAGGGCTGCGAGGACTGCAGGAGCTGGAGAAAAGGAACAGGGCTGCGAGGACTGCAGGAGCTGGAGAAAAGGAACAGGGCTGCGAGGACTGCAGGAGCTGGAGAAAAGGAACAGGGCTGCGAGGACTGCAGGAGCTGGAGAAAAGGAACAGGGCTGCGAGGACTGCAGGAGCTGGAGAAAAGGAACAGGGCTGCGAGGACTGCAGGAGCTGGAGAAAAGGAACAGGGCTGCGAGGACTGCAGGAGCTGGAGAAAAGGAACAGGGCTGCGAGGACTGCAGGAGCTGGAGAAAAGGAACAGGGCTGCGAGGACTGCAGGAGCTGGAGAAAAGGAACAGGGCTGCGAGGACTGCAGGAGCTGGAGAAAAGGAACAGGGCTGCGAGGACTGCAGGAGCTGGAGAAAAGGAACAGGGCTGCGAGGACTGCAGGAGCTGGAGAAAAGGAACAGGGCTGCGAGGACTGCAGGAGCCCAGCTGCAACCCTGCTGCAACCCCTCTGCTCCTGGTCCTGCACTGAGTGCTGCAGCCTGAGGAGCTTGGTTTCTCATTGAGCTTTCTGGTTTCTCATTGAGCCTTCTGGTTTCTCATTGACCTTTCTGGTTTCTCACTGAGCCTTCTGGTTTCTCACTGAGCCTCTGGTTTCTCATTGAGTTTTCTGGTTTCTCATTGAGCCTCTGGTTTCTCACTGAGCCTCTGGTTTCTCACTGAGCTTTCTGGTTTCTCACTGAGCTTCCCAGTTTCTCATTTCTTCCATTACCTGGAGAAGCCAGGCAACACGAGGCTTTGCAATGTCTGTCAAAGTCAATGTCATGGTTGATGCTGCATCACTTCCACCACTCATGCCTGCACCTCTTTTGGCTTTTTAGGACAATCTCGAGCCCTTTCCTTTGCTGAGATGCTGCTGCACTTGGCTACAGTTGGTTTCCATGCACGTGATGAAAATGAAAAATAGACTCTACAGTCATGGTTTATTTATTTAAATTTCTGGCCTGAGGATTAGCTAATTCTCTTGTTCTGCACAGACAAGCCATGAAACCCTTCTTTATGCAGCTCCATCCATATTTATATCATCCATATTTCTATCTGTCCTATTGCTGCTTACAAGGAATCTGAGTCATTACTGTATTCATTCACATGAGGACACCCCAATCTTCTTTGTTTTTCTACTGTAGTCAGATATTCCCTATTTTTTAAATATTATTATTAAAATAATACAAATAACTTAGGAGGACATTTGGAGAAGATAAATAAGACTTACTAGGGAAAATAGACAGACTCTTCCTGGGGTGGTGACAGCAGCTCCCTTTCAGAACCTCCCTGTTCCTCACGTTCTTGTGTTTTCAGTTACCATCTGACTTAACTGCCTTTTTCATTATTTCCAATACTGCTCCAAATGAAAAGTGCTTTTTAGTCGGTTTCTTTCATTAAAACATGTTTCTGCCTCACATCTCTTTCAATTGAAAATAATTGGGAATAATGTTCAAATTCTATTTCCAGAACATCTGTAACATAAATATTGGTAATGGCATTTTGTTACTTACCTGAAGAGAGCACCTAAAAGTTTAAGAGTATTTTTGATACTGAGATAGTATCTTTTCTGTCTTGTAATTACCTGTATTTTCAATTTATTTAATATTATTTTCAGAGTGCTTAATTGGGAAAACATGTAAATCACACTTAGCCAAGAGCTGTGTCAGACTGGGCAGTGATTTACAAGTTTCCCAGAGCTTTGAACAAGGCACACAATTAAATAACATTTATATTCTGCAATGCCACAACTATAATATTTGTTCTTATTATTCTGCATAAAGCTGACACAGGGTTCCAGGATTATAAATTGGAGCCAAAGGTGTAAATGAAGCAGTTCAAGCAAACTCCTGAGGTTATTGCTGTTCACAGGGAATTGTCCCCTTTGGTGATGAACGAGCAGCATTTAATTGTTACTCTGGAACCAGGCACCAAGCTGTGACTCACAGCCCCGTCCTCCCACCAGCACTTCCGCGGCTCAAAACCTGATACCAAAAGATGGAAAACTAAATCCAGCTAGCTAGGATTTGCCATTTTAAAAACAAACGAATGCGAACTTGGGCTCTCTAGATTTTCAAACCCTGGAGCTTTCTGCAGTTCCAGGAGCGAAGGAGACGAGCTGTGCTGTGGAGAGCTTGGGCAGCGGGAGGGCGCGGGCCCCGCGACGCCTCTGTAGCATTGGCACAGCCCTCACCTGGCTGCTCTCCACCTGGCCCCGTGGGGAGCGTCCAGCCGGGGCACAGGGGCCAGCAGAGAGCTTTGCTCTCGAGAGGTGCCGCGTAAATCCCGGTTTGTCGGAGGGAGAGCCCACCCGAGCTCCTGCAGAGGACAGACTACGCCTTGGGGTCCACCAGGGGCGGCGAGGCTTGGGCCAAGAAACTGATCCAACCCTCGGCCAGTAAGGACAAGAGAAGCTTCTAGACATTCCCATCCAGACAAGAGGATAAATAGCTGGAAGGTGGCTTGGTATGGCCCAGCCTTCACCTCCACCAACACGCTGTTGTGCTCACAGCAAGGTTTTGCCACAGGTTTTAATAAACCGGTTTTAATAAACCTTATTCTACCCTGACATTCAGATGTGAAAATAAACATGACTAAGCATCTCTAATAAAAATTGTTTTATCTTTATACTCAGAAAAACCAGCACCTCTGAATGATGAAGTTTTCCCTGTATATTTTATAGCCATATGTTTTGTCTTGCTTCCCTTCCTACCACGGAAAGAAATAATGACAAGTATCAGAGCTGCTTGTTCCTTTGGAGCCAGCCTCAACAGGCGCTGGAGCAGCAAATCCTGCCTCAGGAGCAATGACAGACAGAAAACTGCTCCCACAAAGGACAGTTCTGGCTCAGAAGGAGACAATGCAGAAAAGAAAAGCTGTGGAAGGGCTCACAGTGTCATCTGGCCCGGCTCAGACGGGGCTGGTTGTCGCTCCTGGCAGCAGGATGAGCCCGGCCAGGCAGGGCTGCAGCCACCTGCGAGAGCTGCCCAGGGGCAGCAGCTCCCCAGGTACTCAGATCCATGGCTTTGCAGCTCCCCTCCCACTACAGGAAGCTTAAAGATATTTGATTTTTTTCACCAGTTTAAGCCTGTTACTATTTGTCCCTGTTTCTCTTGTTTTGCAGAGTAGCCTCCTCTCTGCAGCTATGCTTTACATACTTTTAATCTTTTAATACTCCTCCCAAAATGTGCCTGAAATGTGCCTGAACAATCACAACGTGGCCTGGAGCCTTTCTGCAGTGCTGTGACTCTCAGCATCTGCAGCAAAGAAAGCACTCCCATTACTGCCATGATGGTTTCTAGAAGATTAGCACTTCCTCATTAATACTCTCATTGGCAACATTCAAACCCATGTTATTTTTAGTCTAAAACCCTGAGTCTAATAAGGAGACACCCAAACTGCATTTGTATTTGTCATATTCAATGAGCCAAAAAATTTAATTAGGTCGAAGACATTATCATTGGCAGTAGCACTTCAGCTCACTAGTTGTCACTACTTAATACTTTCATTTTAATTATTCCCTTTGTTGCCAGACAAGTCTCCTCCTCCCAACAGGTTCCAGGAGGTGCCTCCCTGGTGCCGTTTGAAGCCACGTTCAATGCACACAATTCCTTATCTACAGTGAGAAACTGTGAAGAAGAGGACCTGCTGAAAGCAGACTGGGCCTGTCACACTGCTCTGTCTAATGGATGGCCCTCCTTCAGCAAATGGAAGGAGCTCTTTTCTTTTTCATTAGAGCACGCAAAAGCAGGTGCTCCCTGTCTCTGAGGGCTGCACTGCAAACATCTGCCACCCAGAAAGGCACAGAAAGGATTTTCTGCTGCCATGGATTTTGAATTCCTGTAGACTTTCAGAAGAGTTTACAGATTGTAACTTGCTCCTCACCTTCCTTGTGGAAGGAGATTTTAAAAAAGGGAAAGAAAAATTCTCTAATGGCATCACAAAGAGGTGGAATTTAGCTACGGAGGAGATGATGGCATTGCTTTGGCAGAGAGCTCCCGTGAGAGCTTCAAGCAATGCCGTGATTGACAAGTACATTCTGTGAAAATGAACAGCTGGGAATAATCCTTAGAATGAGGAGTCTTTGGACACCAAACGACACAAAACACGAATGGAATCACAAGAACAAAATGCAACAAATACACAGCAGCTGGCAGAATAGGAGCTGGTGTCAAAACACGGAATTTATCAGCACTGACTCCCAGGATTTGTATCCCAGGCAGACGGTAGCTGGGCTGGAAAGCTGGGGAGTGTTTATAAACAGAGTAAAACACCGAGACCAGGGATTAAATGCATGAGCAGCGTGCCACAGCAGCCTGGTGCTTTGCAAAGTGCTTTGGAACGGCAATGGCTCGAGGGACGCAGGTGTCTGCAGCACCAGCTGCTGGGGACAGCTCTCCTGGGCTGCCCTGCCCTGGGCAGGTCCCAGACACCAAGGAATAGATTTGCATTAACCCTACAGACTCCAGTCTCGTGTGCAGGGGTTTGGGATCCATTACAAAACGCAGATGGATCTAACACAGCAGCTGGCATGACTTACTCACTGTGCTGAGATTTTCCTGAAGCCCTCCCTTGCTCCCATTCACTGCTGCTGCTGCCCTTTTTTTCCAGTTTTTAGTCATTAGTTTAACTAAACAGGAAACATATTTGTCCAATGGAGAACTGTTTCACTATTTCACTGAGCTTGAGGGGACGGAGAAAATAGTAAAATGAAAGAAATAATGGGGTGAAAAGCTAAGAAATACATCTAATTTTTCTGTAATTGCTTTCTCCATGGATGATTATGATAGCTATCCCTTTCGGTTCACTGAGTGCTGAAGTGCACAGTTTATAAAAAAGACAGAGATTCTTCCAACTCATTGAACCATTTCAGAGTAAGCAGTGAGAACGTATTTAATAAGAGTTGGACTTGGCAGTTTATTCAAGAAAAGTTAATGAAACTGTCCCTTCTGGACAACAGACTGCAGAAGGGAACTGGCTGGGAAGTCACAGGGGTTGGCTAAATGTGGTGCCTTTGCTTCTAAACTAAAACCACTTTTCCTGCAACAGAAGCAAGCTGGGCACTCCTTCCTCTGCTGCAATTAATATCTGCCAGTGCCAAACAGATCTTTGAGAATTCTTTAACACTTATAATTCATAATTTAACCCTTGTAGTTGAGGGAACTCAGGTAATGAAATTATTACCTGTGCTAAATGTAATCAGGCAAGAGTTGTCCCCATGGGGAGCAAAATGTGCACATTTCTAACTCTGTCACATGGGGATCTTTTCTCACTGGAACAGAGAAGTCACTTTCCATGCAAAAAGGATGGAAAGGGTAGGGCAGGATGCAAGAAGAAAATTATTTAGGCCCTTCTATGTCAATATAATCCTTATTTAGGCCCTTATAAGTCAATGAATGAGCTGAGCAAAGTCTTTAGATGCAGCAGAAGTAAGTCAGGAAAAGGGTTCAAATGGTTCATAACTCAGAAATGTAATCATGTGCCTTTTCAAGCACATGAGCAATTCCATTAAACTAATCTGCTTTAATTGCATTAAGCTTAGAGAGGCCACTCATATACTTAAACTCAAACATATGATTAGTTATGTCCCTAAAAAAAGAACGGATAATTCAAACAAATGCTGTGTGCATGCAGTTAAATGTTTCGAGGTATTAGATTCACCATTCTATCAACTAAAATATTTAAATTAGCTTTTTGGCAGAAAATCTGTTCCCTGGATGCAAAACATTATCATTAAGCCACAACTGAATTATTGTTAAAATTATTTTGTTGCGAGTCGATATCTAATCCTCTGATAAAAGGTTCAGGGATAATCAATCACCACTAAAGGAAAAGTTCATATGCTATGCATGTGTTCAATATGCTTCAAAAACAATACAAAAAGCATGTTCTTAAGTAAATTGAGGTAATAAATAGGAGATTATAATAATTCTTTGCTCAGCTCTTTCCAGTAAACTGCTCTTGTACAATCAAAGTTTCAGACACTAAAAAAGGAGCTATTTTCACACACATAGGAAAATTACCACAGTGACCAAATACTTACTGTTCAGACTGTCACAGGAGTCTATTCTGCTTTAATTAGTGTCTCTGATCATAAACTGTTTAAATGCATTAATTTTGCCTTAAATTACTGGATATTTTGCAGTTCATGTATCATAAAAGCTTAGTTTTTTATGTTGCTTCTTTAATTCCTTTTAGGGGCACTATTTTTATTTACTTTAAGCACACAAATGAGCACACAGTGGCACTGAAAGCAGAACAAGATGTTCAGCACCATGTTCTCTGATGTCTCCTCTGTGAAAAGCAACATCTGAACCTGAAGAGATCAATAAGCCAATAACTGCTCTTGTTCTGGGGGAAATGTGAATGGGGAAGATTAATAACAGATTAATTTAATGGCGCTAAAAGGAATTTGGTTCACAACTTTCTTTTCTGTTTTGGCTTTTAAACCTGGAGTTTGTCATGTGCTGCCTTCTGAGCAGAGCACTGGCTCACCCTGGGCCTATTCTGCAGTCACGTTTGAGTCAGCATTTGAGAGGACCTGTTGCCATATGGAAAATCAGGGACAATTACTCTAAATAATTACACCAGTTGATTGCTGTTTGTTGCCAAGAGAAACAAGCCTTGTCGGTAATATCCACTTGCATTGCCAAGTAACTCAATTTTTCAGAAACTAAACATGCTCCAGCACTTCTCTGGCAATAAACACCCTTTCTAACTGATACCATCATGACTCAAAATGCATCTTTGTCCTCGGGATTTCCTGAGGTGCTCTCGGCTGGGATGGGCTGAGTCACCACACCTGGCTGGAGACATGCAGAGGCCGTGTCTGAGCTACAGCAGAGCCCTCAGGGTGAGACGAACACTTAACAGGGAACATCAGCTGCAGCAGGAGCCATTTCTGCATGGACCAGGAGTCCGGGGGACGTGGTGCCAGCTCTGCTGAGCTCAGGAGCTATGGGGAGACAGCTCCTCACCCAGCCAGGCTGCCAGCAGCGGAGGAACTCAGCCCTCGTCAGTGTGAGGAGATTTTCCTGTGGCAGAGAGCCTGGCCAGAGGCCAGCCTGAGGAGGAGCCAGCTCTGTGACACCTGCAGGCTGGGATCTTCAGATGCAGCAGCTGCTTGGCTCTGAACCTGGCAACATCCACAGGGGTGAGGCCGCTCAGCCAGAGCTCACAGACTGATGCGAGTGCTGGCCTGAGCCACCGAGGACGGAGGTGGCACTGGCACCTCCCCGTGCTCCTGCCACAGCCCTGTGGTCACTACTGCCAGCCCTTCAGCTCATTCCCACTGGGTCTGAGCCTGCTGCCCCTGCTGCCAGCCCCTCACTCACCCCAGGGCTGTCTGAGCCTGCTGCCCCTCACTCACCCCAGGGCTGTCTCAGCCCTGCTGCCAGCCCCTCACTCACCCCAGGGCTGTCTGAGCCTGCTGCCAGCCCCTCACTCACCCAGGGCTGTCTCAGCCCTGCTGCCGTGGCTCACACTGCTGCCCAGAGCCGTTCACTGTCCCGGCTGTCCCAGCGCGCTCTCCGCTCACACTGCACCCCGGCCTGACAACTCAGCACTGAACTCCCTCTTGACTACTGCCCCAAGTCACTGGGCTGAGCAGGTCCCCTCCACAGCTCCTTGTCCTGCAGTTCTCCTTTTCTGCCTCTGTCTCTCTGGGAGCTCCAGCACAGCTGCAAGGAGCTCCTTCTCCTCGCTGTGAACAGCGGCCGCGCGGTGCCAAAGCTCTCCTGCCTCACCAAACCACGCCGTGCCACTGGGATCCAGCTCTGGGGTCCTGAGAAGGGCTTGATAAACTCCTCCTAACACAGCCCAGTTTTGGCCACAGCAAATACCAGTGAGGTGCAGTCCTCACAGGTGCCTGGCAGCCCCTTTAGTTGAGGCTCAAGGTGCACAAAGCATTCTGCAGCCTTTGGGGACTCCTCCCTGAGCCAGCTGGACTTGTTGATTCAAAAACTACCTTGCAGTCATTCCTCACAGAAACCAAAGAGCCTTTCTGCTTCTCTGGTTTCTCTGTGTTTGCCTCTGATTTGGTTTTGCTGTGCTTATCCACCCTCCTGGGTTAACAACCTGTAATCAGCTCCCAGGAGCCTGTAATGCTCGGAGCCATGGGGATTTCACACCGTGAAAAACACTTCCCGTGCACCTGTCAAGTCAGAGCCCTGCTCTGTTCTCTTCTTTTTCAGAAAATACACAGAAGGATTTCACACTAGACATATAAACCCAGTGCTACAAAAGCTTTATAATTATCTTTTTTTTCCAATAGACCAGTTATTTTCTCCTTATGTACAGACATTCTCTGTACGTAAAATTCTAATTCATCGTGCCTCACTGCTATGTTAATTCAGGGTATACTTCCCAAGATCTGATTTGAATGTGTATTTATGCTCTTCTCATTTCAAACTTCCTTTGAGGGCCCATTTCTGTAATGATATCTACAGAAGAACTATTCCCTATGTTCTGCTTACCTTCTACTGTATTTTGTTAACTTAGTTCTGTGAGGAAAGATGTTCCTCACAGAACATATTTCCACTTAATAACTTAATGGTTCAAGTTCCCAGATGTATCAGCCCTCTGATAATAATTTTTCTCCATTTTTCTCCCTGTAACTTTTGTTAGGTCAAATCCTGAAACTGTAATGTGAAAATGACTTGGCACAAAGAGCATCTCTTAGCCAGGGTACCTGGAGAAGTGTCATTTTCAGCACAGAGTTGCACCATCCCAAATCTACAGCTGATAATATTTGGGTTAAGATCATATACTCCTCATTAAAGGCATTAGTAGACTGATTTATTCGCACACACACAGTTTAAAAGAAAACACTGTGTGTTGCTGTATTGAATCAATACCTTGCAACTGAGTAAAATATCCCAGTAGATGGAGAAATCTCTGTAGCTTCCCTTGAACTTATGGAGTTGTGGCTCTGTCTTCATACTTCTAATAGTGCATAAAAATTGGCAGTGACAATATACAGTTCTTTTCTTCCTGAGTTTCTGTATTTCCTTTGTATTTCTGAAGGTCACAGGAACTCAGCCAAACCTGAAACAGTCATTTAAATTCCCAGGCTTCTCATTTCACTACAGTGTAATTATCTTATTGATTTTTCTGTAGACTTATTTACTGTTTTTCTTTTCCTGTTGGATAAGTGTACAATAATTAAACTAACTTCAATTAGGTAAGTGTCACCAATATTTAAAACTTATTGACATTTTCAAAATTACATAAGTAATCCAAGCATAAAAATTATTCTTTATGATACCATTTCAGAAGAATGGCACCAAATCCTTATCATACAATAACCTGTGCCTCAGAAACACTAAACACGAGCCATCATCACATTTTTCTTCTATCTAAGTTCCATATTATTTTATTTATGTACAGTGTCATTTCTCTATTTGGACTAAAGCATCTTTAGGAGATACAAAATGGAATGCTCAACATCTTAATTTATCCTCAATGTATTATATTATCTTCTTAGCTACACACATGTAATCTCTCTCTATACTTCAGAAATCAGGATTTGTCCTTGTATATTCAGAGGTAGCTTTGTGTCTGCCTTACATTTCCCCTCCAGGCTTGCTGGTGCTATTTTAAAGATGATTCACTCTCGGGGGTCATCACCCCAAGAGGCTCAGGGTATGACAGAAAGGTCTGCTTGAATTTAGGCAGACATTTAAAGCCAGTGTAAGTCTGTGTGCTTTGCAGTGCCAAGAGAGTCTTTAAGATAAGCCTATGCCTAAACATTGTCCTGAGCCGGGGCTAGAAATAATCTCTGTCCCCAGAAGGAGCAGAAGAGTTACAACAACCCAGTACAGATTAATGATGCTCTGTGAAATTCAGCTTTTGACCACAGCAGGAAGAGGCAGGTCCCCATTAATAGAAGGGAAAATAATGAATCAGCAAGTGCTGGGGACTGTAATAGGCAGGGAAACACTTCAGCTCCTGCTGAAGCGCAGCTTCCAGCCTGTGCATTCAGCTTTAACCAAATACAGCTTAACTGGCTGCATTCCGGGGAGGACCCCTTGAACAGGGCTTGCTTTTTACTGGAAGGGATGATGCCAGCAGCCTGGAAATCCGGGGTAGAACATTGCTGGTGTGAGAGGGCTGTGACAATTCCAGTGAGAAAAACTTACTTGAAGGCGTTGGCATCTCCGTGGACCTTGTAGCTGTCTGCACTGATTCTGGAGATGACTCGTGTGACAGCGATGAGGATGCCAATATTGACCTGGAGGAGAAGAGGAGGGAACGAGCCTTGGTCAAGTTCTGAGTCGGAGGTGCAGGCTGCCCTGGGAGGGTACTGTGCAAACACAGAACTGAGGAACTGAGACTTGCTGTGCTGTATTCATTTGGAGAAAGAGGTTGCCAAGGTAGGACTGGTGTAGTTTGCCCCGTGCCAATGATTTCCACCCCCTCAGGGGGAGGCTCTTGCTTTCCTCTTTCCTTCAGGAGCACCCTTGCCTGTTTAGGAAAAGCCTGGACTGGTGCATTGCCTCAGAGCCCCTTCACAAATAAATACCCTGATGGAAAATGAATACCCTGATGGAAAATGAATACCCTGATTGTAAATAAAGACCTGCCAGCTGGCATATCAGACACGTGTCTGCATTTTCTCTTTGGGTTTGTGCTCCATGTGCACAGACTTCAGAGAGCTCCTTTCCTGCCACACCTCAGGGGTACAGGTCCTGCTTCTCACCAAAGCCTGCTTGCAATTTAGGTACAAGACTCTTTTAAAGGAGCAATGAGAAAAATATGTTAAATCTGAACTCTGCTCTTCAAAGGCTCCGCTCTTTTTGATGTCAGGTCCAGCAGAAACATCAATAAAATGAAAAGAATTCCCAACAGAAAAGTAGGAAATCTTGAAAAGACTAACACTGAAAATGTTCAACAAAAGAAAGTTTGTGCTGGAGTCACAGGTGAAGAAAGAAGGAAATCTTTATCTCTTAAAGGAAATGTGGCAAAGATTTTCTGGCTGTGCAAAGACCTTGGGTTTAAAGAAAAAAAAGGTAGACAATGTGAAGGTGAAAGACATATTTCCCCTTCCTGTCCAAAGTTGCACATCAGATACAAAGCATCAAGAACAAGGGTAGAACAAAACCATCCTGAACTACAGAACAAAAAGAAAGAGAAGACTTCAAAGAAAGTGCTGTTCCTCAGTTAAAACTCAAGTCATCCTCTACTTTGATGTAAATATTCTAATTCCAAGGACAACAGGGTGAATTAAAGATGTTTAACTTTGATTATGATGATTTCTTTGGGTTTTTTTCCAAATCTTTGGACCCTTAAAAAAAAAAAATTAGGTTTCTAAGGGCAGATCATCCTTGCTGTAGAATCAGAGCGTATCTGTAACAGTTCATTTTTGCCATGGCTCTTGAGTTTAGCCAAAGGATATCCTGTGGAACTGCCAGCTCCTCAATAACAAGTGTACTTGTTGTTCCATCAGCTCTACAGAGATAAGAAGTGAAATTCAATGGTCTCAGGATCATTTTTCCTATTCCAATGTGATTACCAAATCATATTTTGTTAACAACTTCTATAAATCCTTTGAGCTGGTAATGAGCATTTTTGATAAAGCCATTTCTGTGCTGTACTCAGAGCCTTGCAAGCTCCCACTCGAACTGGACCACCAGGAAAACAACAATTTGCAGGGAAAGCACTGGAGAGGCCCTGCCAGAGGTCTGTCCTCACTCCCTGCAGCACAGATGCACAGACATCTCCTCCCTGTCGCCTGCAGCACAGCCCCTGCTCCCTGCACACAGAATTCCCTGAATTCTGCCAGAGCCATGGAAACACACCACGGCAGCAGATGCTGATTATAAGCACAGCCTTCTGCCAGAAGTTTTAATGTCTTGTGTCAAAAACTCAGGTGCTTTGTCGAGTTTTGTCCCACTGAAGACACGTCCCAGGACAACTTGGGCTGAGCTCGGTTTGGTTTGCAAATCAATCACAAGGACTTTTTGTGAAGGTGCCTTACGAGGATGATATAGAGGCTTTTGGGGTGTGGTTTGGGGTGTGGGGAGAGTGATCTTAAAGCCTTAAGATGGAGGTAGAAGCCAAAAGAAAGACCTACATATAGAAGGAACTATTTCCTCATCATATCCCTTGACTCAAACCCCAAGGAAAAGCATATTTGGTGTGGGAATCTCTATAGGGCTGGGAGGTTCTGTGAATTACTGCCTAGAAAAGGAGGTGTGAGTGCTTTCCCCAGTCACACTCCCTCCACAGCATTCTGGTTTAGGCTCCAGGATGTCTGGGATGCCTGTGGGGCTGGGCAGGATAAAAGTGGCTGTGTCTGCCTTGTCTCTGGGGAGTGGGAGTTGAAAGGAGCAATCCCCCTCTTTTCCTCACAGCATAATTCGCTTTCTTGGCAGAGACACTGCGGATCCAAGGAGTCAAAAACTGCT
The DNA here is from genome assembly GCA_013396955.1 of Regulus satrapa. NCBI lineage: Eukaryota > Metazoa > Chordata > Aves > Passeriformes > Regulidae > Regulus > Regulus satrapa. The sequence continues at coordinate 423,443 of VWZN01016722.1, read as the reverse complement.
TTTTGAGAAGTATTTTCAGACTTAAATGCCAGTTTATGCAACTGGTGTCTCATTTGTTATTTAAAGAACACAGGCAGACACGCACACACACCAGATAGTGTTTAGCCCTGTTATTTCCCTATAGGCACTAACACATTTTTCAGCTGGAATATCCAATGCCCAGAGAGGCAATTTGTCAGCTCACTTGCTGCTATTTTGGGCAGAGCTGGGTTTAGACTATTTAACAAATTGCTCTACGTGGATCAACCTTGTGAGCTCACTCTTTCTCTTTCTGGAAGTATTTGTGTCCCTACAAGAACATAATTTGAGCTGCACAAATGTTATATATCATAAGTTAGAGCCAGACAGTGAAACTCTTCCTTTCTCTGCCAAGCAGCTGCACATGAAAACTGTTGGGGGCTGTGCTCAGGTGAGGGAGCATTTCACTGCCTGGGGTGTTTTGGTTACCACCATCCTTGGACAGCATCCTGGAAAGGTTTGGGTTACTGAGTGCATCTCCTTTCCTCCCTTGGTGCTCAACAGTGGCCAGAAAGCAAGTGCTGATGTGGGGAGGGGACATGTGAATATTAGATTATTTTTATTGCTCTCCAGTCGTCAATGTCTCCATACCTTTGAATGTAAACTCACAGAAATTCAGGGTAAACCTTCTGCTGTGGTTGTACCTACCAGAATGACAAACATTGCTGGTGCCACAAAAGCCCAGATTGCTCCATTCTCCAGTGAAAGCCAGCAGCTGCAGGGAAAATCAGAGTTGTTCCAGAGGAAACACACTGTCAGTTAATTAGTAATGTTCTTAATTTAAAAAAACAAACAAACAAACAAACAAAAAAAACCCCACCAAACTTAGAAAACAACTAAAAGACAGTGCAAAATGACTGATGAATTTTGAAGGCAAGAGACATGATAGCACATCAGGAAAAAGCTCCTTGTCCTCTCATGTTTTGGGGGTCCAGGGTGGGACCTCGTTTGGGTTTGTCACACAGTCAGGGACACCTCTCTGCCCCAGCCCCCCTTCCCAGGGGAGCAAAGCTGGGAGGAGAGGAAATGTTTTATCTGCAATCTGGTGTTCTGCATGCTCAGCCACAGGCAGTCATTTCAGAGCTGGAGCACTGTGAAATGTCTCACTGGAGAGAATTTGTCTCACTGCAGCCAGAGACAAATCTCTGCCCCTCCTGCCTGGAGGTGGGGCAGGGGCTGGCAGACACAGCCAGCCTCACAGGCCCTTCTTGCTGCCCCGAGGGGATGCTCCACTTCACCACACGCAAAATTATTTTAGCATTAAATCCTATGGTGTTCTTTCAAATAAATCTGCTCTTCTTTTGCTAAATTAGAGAGGAAATTAATTTTGAAGGTTTTGGACATTATCTATTCCAGATTTCAGGTGTGGAACTGCAGTTTTCTTCAGGAGATTGAATAGTTTTAATCAACGATTACTCTCACCTTGGTGTGAATTTTTCCCCATTGAGCAGGGAGCTCACTGAAGAGCTCTTCATTGAAAAGTAGGAAAAACATCTCAGGAGCTTTTTTTACATCATCTCTGTGTAAAAACAGACTTGAGGCTTCCATGTTTAACATTACATCTACAGAAGTCATCCTTGTGCAGACTGTCCCCTGCTCCTCGGGAGGATCCTGCAGTGCCACAGCCCAGTTAACACATTTACAAATTTCCTCCACATGAGATTTCACCCTTATTGCACCTCCAGGGAGGGGTTTTCATACTCACTTGCCACTTTCTCCATAGCTGTCCAGAGAGGAGGTTGCAGAAATGACACAGATCACCAGTGGGCAGCCTGCAGGAAGGCAGATGCAGTGGGAATATTAGGAATAAAAGTACATTTCCAGTAAGCCCTGCGAGTTCTGCTAAATTTTGTATGAACAGAACAGCTCAGAGTCATTTTCAAATTAAATCTAACGCGACATTCTCCTGCAGCTATTGAATCCAGCATGTTTTAATCAACCGATGTCAATGATGTTTTAATACAGTGCTAGTTTAGGTGTTAAACTGGATCAGAGCTAATTTCCTGGGGAATCACAGTCCTCTTTAAGCCTGGTTTTGGTTTATGGACTTTCTGCCTCTTGCTGTTCAAGCAGTGATACCATGTGAAGCAAGATCAGCCTCTTCTTAACCACTTCCCCCCAGGTAAGTTTGATTTTTGCTTAAGAATTCAGAACAACTAAGGCAGGAGAGCAGAGTTTCTCACAGGGGTGCATGAATAGCAGGTGAGAGGACAAGAGTGGTGACATTTGGTTATCCAGAGCATCACAGCCAGCAGCAAGAGACAGAAGCAGACTCAGAGCACCCCAGGTGCCATCAAGGCTGATTTTAACACAAATATATCCAGGTCTGTGAGACGGCTGTGTGTTCAGAGGAAGCTCTGTTTGCAGACGGCTTTGACTGGCGCAGTGGGCTGTGCCCTAGGGGTGGAGGAATGTTCATGGGATAACAGGAATTGCACAGGGGCAGCTCTGGATCTGGAACTGCACAAATGGCACAGGGGCAGCTCTGGAATTGCACAGGTGGCACAAGGGCAGCTCTGGCTCTGGAATTGCACAAGTGGCACAGGGGCAGTTCTGGAATTGCACAAATGGCACAGGGGCAGCTCTGGAATTGCACAAATGGCACAGGGGCAGCTCTGGCTCTGGAATTGCACAAGTGGCACAGCACATTTGCTGCTGGTGTCAGGAGCTGCTCTGGCCCCAGCCCTGCCAGGTCCTGTTGGTGCCACTTCGTGCCAGGAGCTGGAGAGGAGGCAAGGGCTTCGTTGCCAGCAGTTCCAAGTACAATAAAACACATCCCTTCCAATATTAAATGATATCCTGTTAATTCCTGTATGATTTAATAAAAAAAGTGAAGGTTTGAGCTTTTATCATCTTAAAGAATTTAATAAACAGGTCCCAGACAGAGTATTAGACATGATAGCTTAAAGTTTCAATTTTCTTTTTAATTCTTTAGATTTTCTGCGTGAGGGTTTTACAAAATTCTCTGACAGGCAATTTCTGCTAAATTTTAGTGCTATCACCCTCACAAATTGTGTAAAGTTTTCCAGTACTGGCAGATATATCATTTTTGGAAGAAGTATTTTCATTCTTTAATAACCACAGCTAGCACATTTATAAATATTTATATATTGATATGAATATATATTTATAAACATGGGATATACTCAGTAGTTAAGAAGAATTGCACTTTGAAAGCTTCTGTGTCTTCTCTACATGAAAAAACTCGAATACAAAAAAAACCCAGGCTGTAGACACTCAACTTGCAATTCAAAGCAATTTTAGGACATCAATTTTAAAAGGCTAAATATGTCATTTATGGAGAAAGATGAAGCATTAGACACAAATGAAAGTGTATTTCTCTACAATGATGGAAAGATCTACTTTGCTTGATGGGGCTGAGTATATTCTCCCACTTATATTGAGGAAGTTTATTTTCTATTATTTTCTTCTGCTGTATTGCAGAAGATCCAGGCAGAAGTTGGGGACTGCATCCACTAACAGCAAATAATGGAATTTTTGACAGCTCAGAACAAAGTCTTCACTCCGTGACAGGTTCTAAAGGAAAGGAAACTGGTTGAAATGGGGAAACTTCCAGTATCACAAACTCTGCCGCCAGCATCCTACAAACAGTGGGACAAAAAAGCTTTGCTGCAGCAACCTCAGCCTCATATGCTGAACCACCAAGGCATAAAAATCGTTTGGGGGTCTTTTATCCAATCAATCAAGTGCCTGATTTGTTTTTGTGTCTTCTAAATCACCGCCATTTTACAGCAAACAAAACCCAGCTCTACATGGAGCCAAACAGAGATTAAATATTTCAACAGGACTGCAGCAGGTCTGTGTTATTGATACGACTGTTCTTCCTGCATCTCCAGATGGGTTTGGAGAGGAGGAAAGATAACGCATATTTTAACATCTTTTGAAATTGCCTGTAACTGCGTGGACGATCCTTTTCCATTTTTCCCACCCCTATTCTTTCTCGAGTGGCTGAGACTCCCCCTCCTGCTGAAGGTGGAGCTTTGTCAGGCCCCAGTGGTGCCGTGAGAGCGGGCGCTCTCCTCTGCTGCCAGCGCCCAGGGCTGGCTCTCCCATCACTGCATCTGGAGAGCCTCGAGCTGCTGCCGGGACACCCCCGAGCCACAGAGCCCCCTCCCCACCCCTAAGGACACCCCCGGGGCTCTGTGCACGCTGTGCCAGGGAGCCCTGGGCTCTTTCTGTGCTGCTGTGCCCATTTTCCATGGGTGACTGTGCAGAGCACAGAACGAGCCATGGTGGAGAGGTTCTGCTCTAGAACCAAGAGCGCAGCAGGGCTCTGCCCTTCCCTCCCGCCTGGGGTGGGGCACTGGGGGCTGCTCTGGGCTGTCCTGGCGCTCCCTGGCCTCGAGGACTCCACGCTCTGAAGCCTGGCTGCACTCAGGAAAATTTCCCATCCAACACACCTACTCTCAGTAAGGCCAACTCTGATCCTAAGACGACAATTTCAAATATGCTTCTGAATATAATCTTGTCCTATAGTGAGGAGACTTAAAGTAAGCAGCTGCTAAATGCTTACCCCATCCAATTCCGTAATAATATAAGTGCTTGCTTTCTTCTGACCCAAATACTTTGATCACCATGCTGTAAAGATGAAATCCTTCCACCAGCATCCATGCAAATGCACTCAGGAAGAAAAAATGAAGGAGAATGGCCAATATCTTGCAAGGCAGCTAAATTAAGAGTAAAAAGGAATATATTAGTTCTTGTGATACAGTCACATTAGTTTTGTTTTTTCGGGTTTTTTTAATTTCTAAAGACATTTATAGGCTAAATGCTAAATCACTGAAGTAAAACTATCTTGAAAAGAAAGCAATAGACAATTTCCTTTTTCTACTGTATTTTCAGATGGCCTCAGAGTAACAAATCCTCTTACCTTTAAAAAAAAAAATTAAAAAACCCCAAACAAACAAACAAACACCAACCACCCTACCAACACTGCCAGATGTGATGTGGAAATCCAAACATCTTATATATTTATAACAGCAGGAGCAATACCCCCACTAAAGTCTACAGAATATTTAGGAAATCAAAACTGGGTGTCTGCATCTGGTTGCTGAGCCCGTAGTAAATAGAGGAGTCAAAGAAGTGGAGGCACCTCCAGCAGGAACCAGTTTGCTGCCTCAGATGTTAATCCTTAATTCCCTTGGCTGCGTGAGCTAAGCTGTGCTGTGCTGGCATTTTATTCTTTATGTTGATGAGTTGGGATTTTGTACTCCAGTGAAAATTAAAACGTTGCAGCTTGGTAGTATGATGAAAATTGAGGCTCTCCTGCACTTGGGCTAGTGCAAGGACATTCTAATGCAAATCCAATGGGACTACCTGCATTCAAAAGCAATAAATTTGGGGTTAATTTGTGTAAGTGAGGGCTGTGTGTGGTTTAGTATTTCACAAAGTTCAGCGACGTATTATCAAACCAGATTAGCTTATTGACAAAAGCTGTAAAAGCCTTTCCAGTTAATTTTATCATAAGGCTATAAAATCCATTTTAATGCCTTTTGATTTCTACCAGAAGATTAGTCCACAAAAATATAAATGCAACATAAAGCTGACTTACAGGCTAGTTCTGTCAAATGGATAATTTCCAACTTTTGAGTAGCCAAACAATATGAATCACAAAATCACAGCAGAAAAATAACACACAGTGAAGAAGCAGGAGGTTGGTCTGTATATAATTTAGGATAATACCTAGTTGCAGATTTGCACATCAAATCCCACAGCAAAGTTGCTGCTCGTTCTGGTGGGGTTTTGGGGGGAGGGTTTGATTTAATTGTTGCTTAGAAGTTACCCTTATAAGGCAAAATTGCCTTCTATCAAAGCCCTGAGAAGCTGAGCCCAAGCACGCCCGTGGAACACCCTCTTTTCAGCAGAACTCTGGAGCAAAGGCAGGTCCTGCTCCTGCCACTCTTACCTGCCAGGAGGGGANTCCTGCCAAAGGGGTGACAGCCCTGCCAGGAAGGGTGACAGCCCTGCCAGGAGGGGTGACAGCCCTGCCAGGAGGGGTGACAGCCCTGCCAGGAAGGGTGACAGCCCGGGGACACCGTGGGTCCTGCAGGGCACCCCAGCCCGGCACAGGGCCTGGCAGAGGCCAGGGTTAGCAGCTCGCACCTGCCAGGGTAAACACTGCCTCCCTCCTCCTGGACACGCACGTTTAGCAGATCAATTAACGTTGCAATTAAAGGGGTTAGGGCTGCTGTCAAAGCAGGGAGAGCAGGGCACGAGTTGGGAACACGGGAGAGCAATAAAAGGATGAATCACAACCCCTCCGCATTCCAAGAGGACAGAGCACAAAAATAAACCAGCAGACAATATTTACATCACGTTTGCCAACTTTAGGATCTTTACAGTGTTGTCCCATACAATTTCAGCTGCCACAGAGGAGGTGGGGCTAAAAACCCCACGGGTTCTGGGCAGGGTTTCCTTCCACACGGCCTGCAGGGTAAAACAGGTCTCGCTTCCTTGTGCCACTGTCCCAGTTCACCAAAGTGGGTTTGGAGCAGGTGTAAGGGAACTTCTGCACCTAGGAAACTGCAGCTGGAGTCTGTGAGAGCGTTTCACAAGCTCGGCTAAACAGGCAGGAGCTGTGGGTGGGAACAAGGCACGGGACAAGTGTGGGACCCTGGGAGCAGGGGGCTCTGCCTCCTCCCGGCCCACCCTGGACCACGGGGATTCACTCTGTGGGAATGGGCTGGAGGGGATGCTGGCCCTGGGGAGCTGCAAAGAGACGGTCACACACCGTCTGGAGTGACTCCGCTGAATTGTCTGAAAATTTGGGATGGAGGGAAAAGAGAAACCTGTGAGGATATGGCACACGGTTACGCTGAGTGAACCTTCTATTGCCCTCGAGCCCACGTCCTTTCAACAGGGTTTTAGCTCTCTACTTATAGAGGATTATTTTCATGCCTGGTTTCTACTGTCTTCAGCTTCATCTTTTGCTGCTCTCCAATGTCTCCATTTCATTTTCCTTCTAAGCCATCCCCTCTCATTTTCTCCCTTGCATGTTGCATGACTCATTCAGGACCCACCCGAATGTTAAACAGCAAAAGAATATGAACTTAGTTTTCCAAAGTGCTTTTAGATCCTCAGGTAATGACTGCCTGTGCAAACCAGACATTATAGTTATTTATAAAATAAACAGAAATTGAAGGGATCCCATTTGAGCTGAATATAAATTTGGGTGGCTGTTGTATTGGCAAAATGAACAGTGTGCAAACCTCATATTTACTTCTACTGAGTAAAAGCACCACCACCACCCCCAATAATAAAAACCACTGGCTGCTTCTGAAAAATAACGCGGAGCAGCAGCTGGTCAGAAAAGTAGCCAAGTTTCTACCAGCATGCACAGAGAGCACACAGGAATTTTATTGTAAAATCAGGTCTTGTTTCTGCTCTTCAGGTGGAGCTTTCCGTCAAAGACAATTGACAGTGGGAAGAAACTGGTTTTCCTGGTATGTGAGGCAGTTAACTTGACCCACTGTTCCTAATCGAACGCAGCGGTTTTAGATGCCAGCTGCAGTGGTTCAGATCCCGGTGCTCTGCCTAGGGAATCCTAAAAGCAGAAAGAAGCGTTCTGGAAGCGGCAGCGGCTGCCCGGAGCTGCCCGGGCACAGCCAGCAGGACTTACGGAGCCAGGGCTGAGCTGGAAGCTGGAGAGCAGCAGGGCCTGGGCCAGCAGCACGGCGCCCGACAGGTTGGCGTGGATGTGGTAGCGCTGGGTGCGGATGGTGCTGACGGACCTGCGGGAGAGACACCTCAGCTGGGGGCACCACGGTGGCTTTGGAGCTCTGCTCACACCAGCACGGGGGACCCGGGAGGTTCCTTCGGCCTCCTGCCGCTGCCCTGGGGCGGCACAGGAGCCACCTGAGCACGGGCAAGCTGCTGGTGGTGACAGAATACCAACCAAGGGTTGGATCCTGAAGGGCCCCAAGGACACCCATTCCCCACAGACAGCACCTGGCACCACCCAGCCCACGCTGTGCCACAGTTCCCAGCTGATTTCCTTGGTATTTGCCCATATGGGAAATAAGGGAACGTGAAAAGACTCCGGTTCCAATTCTGATGTATGCAAATTGAACCTCTGAGCACAGGAAGGATGGCTCCATATACAGATGGGCAGTGCCTCTCTGGACAGGGACCTGACTGGGGTTTCAACATCAGCTGAACATATCTCTCTTGGCTTTTCAAAAACCAGCTGGAAATCTGACAAGAACAGGCTTTCCTGGAAGTCTGCTGACCTCGTGTTTCTGTTCTCGTCCAGAAATAGGAAACACAAAACAAAAACATTGATCTGAACATCTCAGGCTTTGCCTTTAATTCCGTTCTCTTTAAAAAACAAACAGTCCTGGTGATAACAGGCTCCTATTCCAATTCCTGCCTGCTGCACCGCTCCACGTGAAGGGAATGAAGAGGGAGATGACAAGAAGTATCAAGATCCCAAGATGTAACTGAGAGGATGCTCTGCCTGGTGGCAGTGGCTCTCTGAGGAGGAGCTGCGTGTGTCACAAACTGGGCAGTGTCACCCCGGAGGGGAGCAGGGCCCACTGCCCTCCCGGGGAGGGGCTGCCATTGCCAGGACGAGCAGCAGCAAGGAACTTGCCAGATTCTTCTCCACTTAAGTCACAGTCATCTAACACCACATTGCAAAATTTCACTTCAGCTGCTTAATGAGACCCTGCTCTCCAGTGAAAAGATAATCACATTATTTGAAATTGGCAGTTTGAAGGATGCTGGACGTAGGTGGTGTGCTTAACCCTGTGACAGCCAGCTGGCTCCAAGCTCTCTTCCCAGCCTTCTGCTTTGCCTCCAGTCCCTCGAGGAGTTTTCAGCCCTGCTGCAGCAACACCTCCTCCTTTAGCTCCTTGCTCCTTTCTAAACACTCTAACATCCAATTTTGCACTCAGACTAAAATGGAGCAGATCATTCCCCTTAGCCTAAACATGCCAACAGCACGATGCCAGATAGGCAGATGTTGGACTTATTTAGAGTGGATTTTGCCCACGTTATGCTCTTAATCCAAGTATGACCAACACGGATCTTGAAACTTGAAAATAATATGGGGTCTGGAAAAAAACAAGCATTGCAATCAGTTTACTGAGATTCAGCAAGTCCTTTTCCCTAGAAACTGGCCTCTAACAGGATGTCCAAAATACACACTTAGGCACAGAAAACAAAAACCAAACTCTTAAGTGGGAACAATCTGGTTTAGTGTGTGAAAGGAGACAAGAATCCTTGCTATCCTCCCAAAGTGCCGCACAGCCTTGGACAAGTTGCTTCACCCTTAGTCAGGTTTTCTGGTTTTCATTTAGACACAAACCTTTATGAAAGCTTTTTTGGAAGCCCAGCTGGGCATCGGATTCATTTGTCACTACTGGAAGAGGAAGAGGAATGAAGGCCCTGAGTGCCCTGGGGCAGAAACCTTCCCAGCAGTGAGAGCCCTTGCAGGGGCTGCCCTGCTACGGGCAGGGGCTCCAGAGGATTTTATCCACAAGCCACGGAGTGAATTTCACACTGCCTACAGTGTCCTTCATCCCACTGAAGCGACACAAAGGACCAGCAGACACTTGAACATAAACGTGGGCTGCATGAGGTCATTGTGTACAAGCTGTGTGAAACAGAAGTCGGGCAGCCAATGCTGACTGAGATTTCCTTACTGGGCATTCCTCTCTGAACACTCCGGACGGGACAGTGGGAAAGCAGAGAGGGCTGTCTGTGTGCTCCAAGCAACCCAGAGGGGTGGGGGGCAGAGGGAGTGGTCCTGCAGCCCCACTCACATTGTGCTGGAGTCCAGACCAAGCCCCTCTACAAGATTCTCTCTGCAAGATTCCTGAGCTATAGCAAAGCATGGGCAGTTCCTAAAAAATCAAAAATCTCTCACGAGATGGAAATAGCTTGCTATATAAAGACCATCCCATTTCAGGAAATGAAAGTAATTTAGAAATAACCAATCAAGTGTTACAAATACGTGTGCAGAGTCTAATTAAGGAAGACTGTAGAATTAATAGCCTTTGTTTTATCCTGAGTACCTGAAGGGATCCTACCCAGTGGCCTGAAATGTTCTGCTCGCCGTTCTGCGTGCTAGCTGCTCAGCAGGTATGAAGCCAAAATTACTCACGACAGCACAGCGAACGTGACCAGGGTGATCGTCAGGCAGAAGATGGACAGAGCACAGCCGACGTAAGTGATGGAGGAGAGGGCCACCTGGTGTTCTCTCGTTAGCTGCACACAAAGGAAACCCAAAACAAGAGCTGTGAGTTGATGTCTCTCACTGCAGGGTCAGCCCTGCACTCCGTGTGCCCCTCCAGCTGCTGATGCTCCTGGCCAGGGAAGGGGGGCCAGTCCAAACTCCCTCTCACAGCCGGGGCAGCCACACACCGGTGCTGGCACCAAACCCAGCACTCCCCAGAAGCAGCTCCAAACTCCCTCTCACAGCTGGGACACACATTTGGCCCGTGGCACTGGTACCAAACCCAGCACTCCCCAGAAGCAGCTCCAAACTCCCTCTCACAGCTGGGACACACATTTGGCCCGTGGCACTGGTACCAAACCCAGCACTCCCCAGAAGCTGCTGGCTCAGGGCACTCGGGCTGCACACCCAGCTCAGCCTGGGCACCCGCGGAGCCCCTGCCACGCTCTCACAAGTCTAGAGGGCCAGAATCCAGAGAAGGGCGAGGGAGCTGAGGAGCGAGGGAGCTGGCAGCTGGTCCCTGCAATGCTCTCCCTGGTGCTGCAGTCGTTCCCAGCCCCGTGCAAACCCCTGGGTGCCTCACAGCAGCGAGCCCAGCGAGCCCAGCAGCCACGGGCACCCCAGCACATGGCCGGGCTGCAGGGGTGCTGCTGGCAGAGGAGCTGGGCTCACAGCTGGGCCCAGCAGCAGCGGGAAAAGCTCTCGGCTCAGCCGCTGCTTTCACCCGCAGGCAGCTTCTCTGGACATCGTTCCGTCTTCTATGAACCCCTCCACTGGATCTCCACGGTGCTCCCTACCGGGGTCTGTGCAAGAGGGACAGTGGGGTTTGCCCATTCATCTTAAATTAATCAGCGTGTTTTAATTTTTTCCGTGCAAGTTCTCATAAAAGAATGACCAAAAAGCCCCACCCAACAAAGGGAGCCAGGCAGTGTTAATATGTAATAAGCAGAACAGACCTAGGCAGGAAAAAGCTTTCTCATCCTAGAAGAATTTTCAAACATTTTTCCTGACTTGATTTTGGATAGACTTGACATTTTCATAAACTGAAGGAAAAAAAAAAAATTAGCCAATCAAAAACTTTTCATTTTGATGCTTGAAATGCTGTGTTTCTATTTCAAACTTAATCTTCTCTATTCACTATTAATTCACTATTAATTAAATTCCAAGCTGAAAATGCACTCAAAATATTTATTTATTTATTAGAAAAAAATACTAAAAGGAATGATCTCTTTTCCAAAACTTTTTTGCAGCAACTTTATCTAATAAAAACTAATCCTTTCACATATGTTTGGGATTTTCTATTATTCTCCACACACACAATAAAATTTCCCACCCAAATGAAGTATTTCATTAGAGACTATCAAACCGAAGCAGCTCTACCAATAAACTCCCCATTAAAATTCCTTTTAAAGGAGAGAAATAGTGTGCCATGTGGTTTTGGGAAAACACAAATACAGACAAAAAGATGTGTTGTGCATGTGGATTTTTACTGCAACTATCTGCCAGCCGTGGCAGCTCACGTGTGGTGAGTTTACAGCAGAGCTTGTGACGGGCTCAGCCATCTCGAGCCATCAAGGGATGCAGCAGCACTGAAAGACAACTGTTGCTATGGTGTTACTGTTCCTAGGAAATGTGGTGCAGCACTTGAATATATATATTTTTTTTTTTCCCAGACAAAGACACATTTCTTTTCCCTGACTGGACAGCATCAATTACAGAAACAAAAGAATTCTGTGTACTGGAAGAGCTTAAAAGCTCCAGATAATTCCTACAAAAGAGAGCCTATCATCCCTCATCCCCCAGAGAGGCCATGTACAAGTGTTCTTCACAGAATATTCCTGAAATAGGAATAGTCTGTGTGGTAAATGGAGCAGTTCAGAAGTGATTTCCTCATCAGGTATATTCATGTCCAAAATGCATGGATCCTATTCCCTGATTTCTCCCTTTTCCCTGGCTACAGGTGGCCCACAGTTCTACAGAAGGAAGAGGGGAGCTGTGGAAGCTTTTCAGAATAAAGTCACTCTGAAATCAGTATTTCTCAGCAGTCCAAAGCTGCCTTTCACTTCTTTCACTCCCAGAGTCCTTCAGCCAGAAAATGTTCCCTAGAGAGTTTCCCTGCTCAGGGAAAATTCAGATTTGCAGTGGTCTCTGGTGGTGTTTGCCCTGGCAGAGATCTCGGAGGGGTTTTACTGTCACAAACACAGGAGATACCAAAGAGCAAACCAGTGGGAAGGGGCAAAAACCATGGAACCCCAGATGGCCTGGGCTGGAAGGGTCAAAGCCCACCCAGAGCCATGGACATCTTTTTCTCTCTAATTTCTTTGATGCCATGTTTCTAAGAAAGTCTGTCTCTGGGTTGTAATTCACCCTTTCTCCAGAAACCCCTGCAGGGCAAGACAAAATGTGAATCAAATCCTCACGAGTGAGCCTCTATTACCTAGAAATGAAAAAAGGAAGAAAAAAAAAAAATCTCATCTACAGCAGCATGTAGAAGATTCACTGAAACCTGAAATAACCTACATAGGTCCCTGCATGTGTGAGCTGGAAATGGCTCTTGCTCTGGTGAACACAACCAAAATCTGATGATGCTTAAAGAACGATGCTCCTAAATCAATACTCAGATCAGTCTGGCACCAGCTTTTTCAAAAGCAGCAGCACTGCAGTTCACCCTGCCTGTGAGAGGGACAGAGCTGTGCCCAGCTGTGCCCTGCTCTTTAATTGCTCTTTAATTGCTGTTAGGGACCAGAGGAGCCTGCAGTGCCCGTGCCAAAGGGAGCAGCTGGGCTGGAGGGTGAGCGGCTCCTTCCTGAGCAGGATGTGAATGGCAGGGGAAGGAACTCGGCAGGAAAAGGCTGGGGATGATTTCCAGGGCGTGCAGCCTCATTGCAGGGCCGTGGGGAGGGGGAAGAACCTGTATTTAAAGACATCAGATCTCCACAAACCTCTCAGCCCAGCTGTCACAGCACATCTGGACGTGGTGGACGTTCTCCTTTTAAGGGATAACGGGGAGCAATTTGTCAGAAGTTCCTGGGTTGTCAAAGCATTGGACCTCATTAATTAAGAAACTATCTCAATGCATTCCAATCCTCTGATAAGGACTGATTTTTCCTCACCTCAGCTTGTCTTTTTGAAAGTTTACAGACTTCCTGCATGATGTGGAATATAAAACAGTAATTTGGGATGTTCTTGTAGTCAGCACAAAACCACTAATCAAGCTGTAATCCTATTATTAAAGCAAATAGCATTAAAAAGTCCCAAGTAAAACATTGAGCAATCTGTGAAGTAGTCCCATGAGCCTGCCTCTCACAGTTGTCCCAATCTACATTAAATTATTCTTTTCTTCTAAAATGTTTTGCTTCCTTGGGTTTATGTGGTCATTATTTTACTCTGAAAAGCCAGGAAACGAGCTCATCCAGTCGTGAGTGTCAGCAATCACCAGCACTAAGACACAGATGTTTCTCAGTTCCAGCTCTAACAAGGTAAAACTCAACAATTCCTGCCTCGTGTAAAGCTCCCACCCTTCCAGCTTAGCCTGCAACGCCCCTTACCTTGGGTGCTGCCAAAAGCCTGGACACAGAACAGGGGCTCCAGCAGAGCCACCCATCCGTGCCATCACAGCCCTGCGCTGCCCTCCTCAAAAAAGAATTACCACAATGCTTAACACTTATTTTGGAAACTCACAGCCAAGTGGATGGCCTGAGAAATGATTCTGGAAAGACACCAGTGCAGACTCCACGTTTCTATTTTTCATTTATAATGCTGTTCACAGAAAAAAATAAAAATAATTTAAAAAAAAAGTGCTGTCTAACCCCTCTGTTTATAAATAACTGCAAGGAAGATGAAAATATATTATAATAATGAGATGGTGCTTTTCATCTCGAGTAGCTGGGAAAGGTCATTCAGGCTGAAAGACTCATTCAGTTGGACCTACAGGAAAATCTGTGTGTGTCGAGAAGAGAAAACCTCCTGATTTATGTGGAGTTAGTGAGTGAGCACTCACAGGAGCACGACAGCCCCTGGCCAGCTCAGAGCACCTGCCTGGGCTCTCTGCTCAGGGCTCCCTTTAGCCACGGGATGTCTGCCCTCCTGAGCCTGTCCTCCTCCAAATTATTCACCTCTGAGGCCGTGGACTGCGCCTCTTCTGCTGGCAAAGTGTGCTTTTGGCTTTCTCCAAAGGAAGGGACTTCTGAGGGAAGCTCTGACCTAAAATTTTGTCCTTCCCATACTGCAAAACATGCCTCTATTTCTGCCTTTAGAGATCACACATCAGACAAAGGGCCCAGCTCACATAGTTCAGCCAAGGCTTTCTCCCTGTACCAGGTTACAGCTTCACTATTTAGACACCAAAAGCAGCAATTTCACTGGCTAAACTACTTTTGAAATCTCCTTTTCTGAAAAACAAGAAAGGAAAAAACAAGAAAAAGGCAAGTTCTTGAACCACAAGGGTTTTACAGCCTGAAAACCTGAGTCCTGCCTCTGCAGACAATTCCCACCTCTGCTCTGGACTTCAGTCTCACTCCCCGGTGCAGCCCAGGTTGGGATTTGTTTGCTTGTGCTCGTTAGTGGATACTCCACTAATGGCAACTCCACTCCACGGATCCGCAGCTGTCTGTTCACTGCTGGAAATGCCACGGCAACTGCATTTTGCCCGAGCCCAAACACGAGGGTGAGGGAGGTTTTCGTGTCCCTTTTGGCCAGCCTTCCATGCCCCGGGAGCCTCTCCCGTGCAGTGAGGGATGGATTCTCCTGGGTGTGGATCTGTGGGGCTGCCCAGCGCTGAGCCCACCCTCCAGCCCCTCTGCAAGGCTGAACCCCCTCCCACCAGACCCTTCTGCGGGAGGGAGGCAGGGCCAGGCAGGCAGGGGCAACAATCAAGGCTCAGCCAAATCTACTGAAGTTGTACCTTTAAAATGTAATCTGAATCCAATTAAGAAAAGGATGAATAATTAACTTTGGCAGCCTGAGTGTCTCAGAGACATTAAAACGCTGGCCTTGGCTGATGAAGCTAATGGTTTTAATTGCCTCCAGAAAGGCTGCTGAAATTCAATTTCAATCCAGAGAGGCCTTTATTTATATATTAAATAACAATAACAGCAATACAAATCTCTGTTTTCTTTCAGCTTGCCAAGCACTTTGTTAGGTACATAACATTCATTTTAAAATGAACATCTGTGCTGAGTTCAGGAGGCTCAATCTTCTCCCTGAAACCACGGGATTGGTTTTGGTGGGGCCATGCTTGGTGGCACTGTACAATCACCGCCCACAGAAAAGCCTTATTTGATGCACAAACTCCATTTCTCAAGCCACAGTGCATCAGATACTGTGAATTTAAAGAAACAAAGGCCTCTGAGAGTCACAAGTCACAACACAGTCATCTTTATCAGCCATTTCCAGCAGAATTGTTTCTGAATTCCCTTCTCTGCTAAGTCCACGGCTCCGAGCAATCTGCAGTAGAGTGCTGCAGAGGGGACTTTGCAGGATTACAGGAACATTTTCCTCCAGCCGCCCAGCCTGGTGTCGCTTATTTAAAACTTTTCACCGTGACATGAAAAATACAGGATTTTCCAAATATCTCTGCCAAGACATTAATTAGTATTTTCAAATGCCCACATTATTTTTAAAGTCATTCTGGACACCGTGTCATCAAACAGTAGGGATTCTGCTCATTACAAATCTCTCGGTTCTTAGTTCAAATGAAGCTTGAAGGAAGCATGGCAGGGAGGAAGGATTCAAGTTGTGAGATGGCATCAGACTATTATACAGTTTGGGGACTAGAAAAGCCAATATTTCCAAGTTCTTCAATCTGTTAGTGCAACACAGAGCAGGGCACTGTTATTTCTGCCTTCCCTGCAGCGTCTCAGGGGGTGCTCAGGGCTGTATTCACAGCAGATGATGTGGAGCTGCTTTTGCCCCTGCTCGTGTTGCAGCCCGAGCAGGCTCACCCTGCTCCATGAACACCCAAAGGAGTCTGAGCAGGCTCACCCTGCTCCATGAACACCCAAAGGAGTCTGAGCAGGCTCACCCTGCTCCATGAACACCCAAAGGAGTCTGAGCAGGCTCCCCCTGCTCCATGAGCATCCAGAATGTGCTGCTGCAGAGCTCACAGGAGGGACCAGCCCCTCCAGCAGGCTCAGAGACACAGAAATGCACAGCTCCTGCCAGACTGACCCCGAGATCCTTCAGAGCAGCTGAGGATAATTAAACACCCGCTCCCAGTAAAATTCAGTAAAAATGAGTGTTCTGGCTCCGTTTTCCCAGGCTTGGGCTTTGGTTCCTGAAGGCCCCCTTTGACCCAGGGCTGGGACTGGGGGAGGTTTGTGCCACAGCCCTGGGCACCCTCTGGAGAGGGGCACAGAAAGGCCCTGCAGGAGACGGGCCAAGCCCAAGGCACGGAGTGACTGCGTTGCAAGGGAAAAGGGATGGAGGAAGGTGCCCTGTTCATGACATTTTTACAGAGCATGGGGAAATCCTTTAGTCAGCAAGAAGAACTGGCTGCCAAGTGGTTCAGCACTTTCATTTCCACCATGGAAAGGCAGCCTATGTTCTTTTGTTGAGTGTTCTGATTAAAATAGACTGCTCTATCATGCTTCTCAAACCAAGGAGTTCTTTTGACAATTATAGCACTCTTAAAAATTTGTGCTTCTCCAAAATAAAAAGTCATTTTTTTGTTCTCCTCTGCTGAGTGAAATTCAGTAACTGCCAAACAACTCTCGAAGGAATTTGAGGGGTTTAGTATCCTGCAGCACTAGTCCAACTTTTCCTGTGTAATTTTGCGGGATTAGGGACAACCAGAAATTCTCCCATTTCCTCCCATCGACGTTCACAGAGCTGTACTGGCACGGGAGTGGAACAGCAAAGGAATGAACAATGGCTCCGAGTTAAAAATGAAGAGCAGCGCTCGATTTTCAGGGAAGACGAGCAGGGGTACAGTAAGGACAAAAGAAATGTGATGCACAATCGCACTGTGAACACATCAGGGAGATGGGCTCCTCCACAGGGACAATAACCACTGCAATAAAACGGGGGGGGGAAGAGCAGAGAGAGAGAAAGAGCAACCAAAGTTTACCAAGCAATGCTAGAATAAACACCCAGGCTGATTTATCTTTGTTCATCTGATGCCTGAGGGCTGCCTGATCTGTCTGTAGAGATCTTTTCAGTTGCACAAACTGGCACTGGTAATAAACAAGGACCAAAAAAATCACAATGCCTATCCAATTTTTAAATATGCAGCACAAAAGAAAAATTACTGGACTAAGGCATTATTCTTTTTATGTTCCCAGCAATGAAAAGCATGCTGAGAAAAGTAATTACATAAGAATTACAAAACAGCAGAAATTGGAGAGTGCCACATTATTTCCATTTCATTGTCCTATTAGGGGATGGAGCTGGCTGAAAATTTTAAGAAAAAGCTTATGATTTCAGACTGCTATTTTATTGCACCCACAGTGCAGTATTTGATTAATAAATGCAATATTAGATTTAGGAAGCAATGCTCCAAACTGATAAATTATACACACGTCCCCCATATTTTTAAAGCATTTTGCAAAATATTAGGACTTCTTCAAAGCAGCCGTTAAAAACACAAATTGATGCACCTTTTTCTCAGTCAGCCATACATCGTCAACACTCAGCCATAGCGGTCAAAAATAAAATAAAATAAGAGCACTTACATTGCCCCAAGAAAAGAAATTTGGGATTACTTCCTTTTTGTAAATAGAAGCTCACAGATAAATACCCAAACCTTTTCAAAATCCTGGGCTCCCTAAAAATGCTATGGGCTGTTTCTGCAGTTCCATCATCAAGATCAGATGCTTTTAAATATTTTCCCTGTATAAACACTTGCTTTCAAGTCCATTGCTGAGCTGCTTGAACTATACTGATTGATGAGCTCTTCTGAATTGTGAACAAGCTACAAATGAGATAAGGGACAGAGTCACTTCGAGCTTAAGAAATGCAGAAAATGTGTTCAAAACCCCAAACAATTCCCACCACAGATTGTATAACACTCTTGCTTAGCTGGAAATGTCCATCCACATGTGAACTTTATAGGGGCCATTTTTATACTCTCACAGCTGGAAAAGACAGCAAGAGGAAAAACAGGAAAAAAAAGAACAATTTAAGAGAATGGTCTAGAAGACATAAATATTTCAGCTGTGTCCTGCACCGGTGTCTTGGGGGAGGGGGACCCAAGCTTCAAGCTCTGTTTTTCTGTGGGAGAAAATGATTCATCTCTAAGAGGATTTTGAACCCCGGGTCCCCAGGTGTCCACCATCCTTTTGCTGAGATGATGTTGACGTGGCAGATGGTACAAATAGCCTGGCATGCTTTGTAGTTGTCAGACCACTACAACAATCAAATGTGCCAGATGGCTGGCATGTTTCCTGGCAGGAGCTGGGAGTCCCACTGACTGATGGGGGGGGAGTAAAGCTGCCCAAAATGAAATAACAGCGTCTGAATGTTCTTGGAAGCACTTGGGAGCTGCAGCTCACCCCGTGCTGGGTGGGCTCCTGCTGCCCAGGCAGGAACGTGCCCAGCCCAGAGGAGCGCTGAGCTCTGCCCGGCTCCGTGCCCCGGGCTCAGGGCACGGCCCAGGCTGCTCCTCGCCCTGCCCTCCTCCGCCTCTCCGGACAAACAAACGCCCACACACCCGAAGAGAGGGACCCTTCTCTCCTCTCCCAGCACGGCTCCCGCCCTGCCGTGCTGCAGGGCTGTGCTGGCTGCAGGAAAACCTGCAACCCACCCGCTCCGTGGGCAAGGAGGAGAAGGGCAGGGATCCCCAAGGCGCAGCTGCAGCGATGGTTTGCCATGAGGGACTGCTTTACCCTCCCTCAGCTCAGGAGAAGCTTGAGCAGAGCAATCCCCTAATCTCTGCCCAGCTGCCCTGAGTGTCCCACGGCCAGTCTGTGCTGGGAAGGGGCCACTGGACCATTCCCAAGCCTCACTGACTTGAGCAGAGCTGTCCAAAGGGTTCCCAACCGGGTCTCCAAGCTCTGCTGACCTTAATCACATCCAGGACGCTTCTCAGGGGCAATCGAGGGTTGAACATGCTCCTCCAGGAACATCCTGCTCATTTTCAGTCCCGTTTTACCATCAGTCAGCTTATTTATTTGTTTAAATCACTTGATGACCACTAGTCTCCAAAATTCAAAATAAATGTTATAATTCTCAAGTGAAGACCAAGATAAACGAATCTCAGCAAGGAAGAATTTGGGCCAGGTGTGCTACAGACGTAACAGCAGAGTGATAAACCACAAATAATTCAGCATCCCCTGTGGTCCATTTCCTCAGCAGGGTAACAGGTCAGTGCCAGGCTGACATCTGAACACCACATGGCTCTACGGTCCTCCCAGAGGGTTACTTCATTCCTAAAATAAACTTGTTAATAAACTTGTTAAACTGAGCTAATCAGCAGTGTTGTTTTTGTGTCCTTCTTTCACAATCACCTTGGCTTCAGTGAGGCTGCAACTCTTTATCACAGTATCCCCGTTTTGAAAAACTTCTTAATTGTTTTCTGTGCATCTGCCTGCCTTTCTGCCAAGGCTGGCAGAATGATGCAAACCTGCTTTTCCTGTGGCTCTGACTGCTGCATGAAAGGTTTAAGGCGCCCTTGGAGAGGGGCTCTGCCTCTTGCTGCTCCCCATCTCAGTGGCACTTAATTGGTGCCTGTCCTGTTTAATCCTGGATAATTCCCTGAATGCTGCTCTTTAAAACAGGGTAAAAAATAGCACATTTCTCCCAATACTCTTCTGCCTTAAAATCTAGGAGGTCTTGAGGCAAAGCTGCATTTTATTATCAGCCTGAAGAGTTCCTAGAAAAATCATACTTGGAAACCAGTCAGGGTCATTAGGGTCAAAGATTAAAATGGTTAGATAAAAACCAGATAACCTGAGGAAGCCAACCCTCACCTTCAAGCGGTCAGACTGACACAGAGGGCTGGGGTATTAACTAAGCTCTCTGGATAACACAAGAGAAGCAAGAAATAAATCCAAGCTGGGTATAAATGAGCCCCGTCTCTGTCACTTCTGTGATGTGAGGGTGCAGCTGATGTGTTTGTGCTTCATTTTCTCAGTAAAGAGAGCTTTACTGCTTTGCTGAATCTCACCTTCAGAGGCACCACTTGCATCAGGATGGCAAAGTTGGTGAGGTGGTTGCAGAGGCACACGGAGTAGTTGAGGTCCCCACTCTCACGCACACAGCCCTCGTCAGACCAGACACCAGTTCCATTGCTGTAAAGCACAGAAAACCAGAATAATCTCTGTCAAAATGCATCTGCTGGGGCTTAATTTGACATGCACTGTACTAAACAGGAAAAAAAAGGCCTGGAAGCCATCTCAGGCTGGAGACCCCACAAACACTGCCAGAGTCTCCTCAATTCCATCGTGAAAATGGTCAAGGAAAAAGTTCACCAGGACAAGGCACAGACCAGACCCCCCTTGGAAAACCCCAAATTCAGTGTGCCTTCTGTGCTGCCTGACCCTTACCCAGGCTCACGCTCATCCTGCCAAAGGAATTCAGGCTGGCTGAGCACAGGGGACCCGTCCCTGGCAGTTCTGGCCCCTTACCCCAAGGGGCAGCTCCTGCTCCACCGTGGGTCTGCCTGGGCAGGATCCCCATGTACTTTGTTTTTTGTTGTTTTTTTTCTTTTTTTGGTGCAGTTTTTTGAGCAGTGATCCTCATGAGTCTGTTTTTCCTTGGAGCCAGGGCCAGCCAGAATTCCCTGTGCTCTGCCAGCCTTGGAGTGGGGACACAGAAGCCCCAGGCACCCCAGCTCACCCACCCCACTGTCAGATAGGAACCATTTATTCCTTCTTGAGAGTCCTGCAGATTGACTGAGTGATCTGTACTCCTCCCAGGGCTTATTTTAAAGACTGGCATTACCTCATACTCTGCCCTTCAGGACCCTCAAAGAGAGTCTGTTGTAGGTCAGAAACCAAATTAACAGCCATGCACTAGGGAATAAAACCATCCTGGCACCAGTGACGCTCATCTGGAAGGACAGATTTCATATTTAAGTTTGCATCCTCACAAAGCCTCCAGAGCCCCAGTGGAGAGCACTGCAGGAACGATGCCCCAGCCATATTCATTTGCTTCACTCCAATCTGCTTCTAATTTATCCTAATTTGTGAGTAACCATAACAACGAGTAACTGCCAACAGCTGGGGCAGCTCAGCACAGGTGAAAGGGAACCTCAGTGAAACAATTCCTGTGACCTTCCCAAGTGCCTGCTGTACAGCAGGGATGGCAGCACCCCAGACCATTGCTACATCAATTAGCCTCACGCTGGTATGGCTCAAAACATGCTCATCCCCATGAAATCAAATATGCACTATTTGTGTTCTTTCTCAATTAGTCCACTAAGAGCAGCGCATTTCAGAAGGGGAAAAAAAAAGAAAAAAGTGTTCAGTGCTTAAAAAAAAAATAAATAAAAAGCTAGTGCTTTTCCATAGCTCATATTTTCTGAGTGAAATCTGAGGTGATATCTATTTCCCTTTAATTTGCATTCAAGGATATTACGCTTATCCATTCCATGCATTGGGCGAAATTCCCAGCTCTGAAATTCTGATCTCACACGGTGCCGTGGCGCAGGCACAGACCCAGTGAAAACTGGAGCTTTGCCACCTTGAAACATCCCAGCACCTGCCCAAGCAGACACACTCACGAAACAAGAGAAGCAGATTTGTATCAGTCCGCAACTCTGATTACAAAATGTTTTCAGTTCCCAATTACCTGCCTAACCCAGGGGCTGTGAATAACAAGCCTCCTATTTAGGGTAAGAGGAAACAATCAGATTGTGTGTTTTATAAGCCAGTGGTTCCAGTTCTTTAACCAATTCCATGAATGAAAGGAAGCAGCAAGAACATAGATAATACACAGCATCACAAAGCGTGATTTAATAAAACCAAGATAAAGAATTTGGAATTGTGCAACATACCTATAATCCAGAAATGCACAGTAAAGATGGACTCTGTTACTTTTATTTAGTGCTTGGCTGTACTGTCTGGGAGTCTGCAAGAAAAAGAAAAATACAAACCCTGAGGGAATGTTTAAAAAGAACTAAATTCCACTATTCAGCTACTTCCCGTTCTCATTGCTACAATAATTTCAAGAGACTTATTGTAGATTAACACACCAGAACTGGCAGCAAAATTGTTCAATCCTCATATCTTCAGTACATGCAAAGCCTGGTATTCAATCTTAATTTTACACACTGGGATTACACTCATCCCACTCTGAGTGAGAAATCTGTGTCCTGTTTAAGCAAAGAGCAAAGCAGGACCATTATTATCCATAAGCACAAATACATTTGCTAATTTTTGCAGGATTGGGACATCATTCTTCAGCAAATATTTGGCTTCTTTGGGTTTTGTTCATCGTTTGTTCTCACTCTGCAATAAAAACATCACTTTTTACGATTAATAACTCTGAATTATGTGCATTACAATGACCAACTCCCAGACATTTTCTTTCCACTACGGCAATTAATTTAAAACATACATTCAAACTGAAAGAGCAATGCCGTAATTCAAGATTGTATTTTAGCACACCTCAGCATTATAATGACATAATTTCTATCTTCCATAAACAGGTTTAGCAACTAATTCAATCTCCTCTATTCAAGAAGCTTTGGGATCCCATTCTCCACTCCGTTACATGAGCTTGATGACAAAATTATTCAAATTATATTGGAGTGAAGTAATAGTTTGTTACAGACAAGATATGCAAACTGGAGGATTTCCAGTGTCTGTTCAACCCTTTCTAATACATAAACCCCTAAAGTTCACATTATGTGGGCCCTGCCTTATGGAATTTTTTTTAATTACCGGGGCATAAAAAATTACTTTGACATAAAAAACTCCCTGGTGAATTAACAGCTCTGGGATTATTGCAACACAGTTCTGCTGTCAAGACGCAAGATAACCACGTTTTGCTTTCCTTGTTTTAGGAAAGGAAGAAAAAAAGCCCAGCACCTCGTCCTGCCCTAACCCAACCAAGTCCAGAAATTCCTGCTGCAGTTTTCCCTCTCCGCCCTGCCGGGCTGGGGGCATCTGGCACAGGGTGGCACAGCTCCCTGCTGGCTGCTGCCCGGGGAGGAGCAGCCCAGCCCGGCTCTGGCCAGCACCCATGGAATGTTCTGCTCTGCCCCGGCACTGCCCCTGTCTCCAGCTCCCCGCTCGCCCTGTGTGCCCCAGCCCTGGCCCAGGAGCAGCCGGTGCTGCCGGGCAGGGCTCTGTGGAGAGCAGGGGCTGCCACTGCCCTTCCCCTCAGCCCCTGGGGACGCCTGGAGCCCCTTTCCAGCGGGGAGCACGGCCAGCACTGCCACCTCGCATCGCACCCGCGGGAAGGGGGAGCGGGGCGGATCCGCGTCCCTCATCCCCGGAGACATCTCCCTGCTCCCAGCCTGCTCCAGCCCCTCATTCGGAGCTTTGTTGGCAGAGCCCCTCCTGTCACCCCTGCCAGCCGGGCTGGTGGGGCTGTGCCCATCGTCTCCACAGCTTGCCTGAGGTAAGCAATTGAAAGGATCTACAGTTCTTGGCTTGTATTGCAAATTATTTCACTTCTATGAGAGACAGCGGCTAAAAAACCATAGAAAAGGGGAGAGAGAAAGACCTGCTGTAATAACAGCAAGGACGGAACAATAACTGCCATTTCTGATTTGTAAGGTCTCTCTAGATAAATCTGGATTCTAATGCACTAAATGGAAAGGGCACCTCAGGGTCAGGTTGGAAGAAGACATGGTACTGCAGTCATGTATCTTTTACACAAATAAATCCCAGATGTATGTTTTACCCTCAATTAAATTTCCCCGCCAAGGGACAAGTCATTGTTTTTCTCCATCTTAATCTAAACACAGATGTCACTCATTAGACAGTGAACCCCACCAAGAGAGGCCATAGAGGCTCTGACCTGTCCAGAACTGTGTACGTACTCAGATGGAGAAAAATAAGTAAGTAATGACAATGAAAAACAGATAAATAGATTAAAGAGTGGAAAAGAAGGGTCTACCCTAATTTGCCTTTTTATTTCTCTTAAAGAACCTGTCCCATGTTTTATCACCCATTATATAATCTCCACAAGGCTTTCTAGTGCCATTTATGATAACTGCATAAAATAACTCATCTTCTGAGACTTCACTGAAGTTCTGCAGCAGAGCTGTCATTAGGATAGAAAGCCCCCAACACACAAGAAACTGGCTACAGAGGAATAAACTCCCTCTGATCTTCACCAGCTCTACTTCAAAGTACTCTCTAATCTATGAAAAAGGAACAGACTGTACCTCAATATTGCACTTCTTTAGTTAAACTGTGTGTGACAGCTCATATGTGACTTGGATCCTGTAGAACTGAGGATATTGATTTAATGACATTGATAACAGCAAGCTTAAAATACAAGTAGGCTTCTACACTAAAAGATTAAGTCGCTTGAGTGTTTATGAAAAGCCTGTGAAAGGACAGTTTATGAAGCCCTGAGGAGAGGGAAAGCAGCAGCAGGCTGAATAATCAGGATCTGTGCGTGTGCTCTCCCTAACCCACACTCTCCAAATCATTCCTTCTGCGTGGAGAAGGACACATGCAGCTTCCAGAGAAGAACTGCACTGAAAGGGGAAAGCAACCTCGGCACCAGAGCCAGGCAAGACCAGAACCTTGAGGAAGGACTGGTTGGACTCAACATCTTGAGGGTCTTTTCCAGCCTTGATGCTTCTGTGCTTGTCTGGGTGTCCAGCGTCCCTCCCAGCCCGCTCCCAGCCAAGCAGCCCCCAGGATATTCCCAGAGGAGGGGCACGGATGTGTGATGGGAATGCAGCACCTGCCGGGAGCCAGGCACAAGCCATGCTGAGTGGAAGGGGAGGCCAGAGAAGGGGAGTGTGGGCTGAAAGGACTGCTGGAAACCTTCAGGAAAACCGACTTGCAGGAAATGTCAGGAACACAATTGCAGAAGAAAAACAGGCAGGCAGCTGCTGCTGGGAAGGCTTGCCAAGGAAGAGAAGCCAAGCAGAGGGTGGGGTGAGCCTTTATGAGATTAGCTCGCCTCTCCTCTCCTCCCCTGGATTTAAAAAGCAAATATTCAGCCACATAGCAGTGGCCACCAGGAGTGGAGGGTGTGAACCTTTGGGTCAGGGCTGTCGCTGACCCAGACTCAGCAGCTCCAAGCCCAGTGTTGGGGTTGGAGTTGACAATTTGTCCCAACAAGTTCAATTTGGACTCCACTTGTCTCTGTTTGCAAAATACAGAATTTTGTCTAATTCAGAGGTGTTTAAGCCTTGCTTTCTCAGCATCCAAGAATACTGTGGATTGTTTTGAAGATGGCAAGAAAAGGCACTGGACAAGCCTCTTGTCTCTATGCTTGTGTCTTGTGAGCCATTCACAGCCTCACTTACATATTCTAATTTAAGGATTTCCTGTCCTCACAGTGACATCCTGACTGTTAGCCTGACCTATTCAGGGACACATGGTTTATTGACTTTCCTTTCCATCTATTTCTCCTAATTACCTAGAAGATTAAAAGTTTAGGGTACATTCATCTGCTCAGTTACCTGGAAAAAGACAGACAGAAAGAATAATCACCCATTCCTATGGTGCCTATATTGGCTGTTTTCTTCCAAGCTGTGAGAAAACTGCATTGCAACAGATTTTGGGCTTAGACCAGCCAACTATTTTAATTTAGAGTCCATTTGACTGATTCACCCTGAGATGTAACTAGCATATGTAATGAAAAAAAAAAAAAAAAGGCAAATTGCACAAAAAGGAATTTAGGTTATGAATAGGGAATTGGAGTGTGTTATGGATAAAAGCCAGACTTTCAGTTGTTTCACTGTTGTGCACAGAGCCGTGCCAACACACACTGTCTGAAGCAGTGAACACAACACCGTAGGCTCCCAGGGCCAGCAGGAAAATCTGCTGAACGTAGCTCCTAGTGGGACAATCACACAGTTTAAAAATTCCATGAAATAACAAAGGGTGCGAAACTGTGACAGACAACAATATAAAGTTAAAAACAAGTGAAATATCAGAGGTTATAAAGCCATCTGAAATAGGAGAAGGTTGCCACATGGATTGGGTTTGATTATTCCTTTGCCCGAGGCTAAAAATAGCTGACATATCAATTCCCTGCAAAAATAGTG
Source organism: Regulus satrapa (assembly GCA_013396955.1). NCBI lineage: Eukaryota > Metazoa > Chordata > Aves > Passeriformes > Regulidae > Regulus > Regulus satrapa. The sequence continues at coordinate 397,107 of VWZN01016722.1, read as the reverse complement.
TTAATCAAATGTTACACCAATATCCTTCCCCCGTTCTCAGAGTTGTCTATTCAACAGCTGCTGTATTGGGCAAGCAGTGTGAGAACAAAAAAGTAATGAAAAGGTCCATGAGCAACAGACTGAAAAATATCTTGGCTGCTCTACCAGATATCATTTCTATAAGAGAGAAAAAAAGGAGGAGGGGATGGATGAGGAAATTGTCCTGGTGCTTTCTTTTTTAATTATGGCACATAGCAAAAAAAAAAAAAAATTACTGCTTTCAAATATGTGGAGCAGCAGAAGATCTTGCTATTTTTCTCCTACCAAGCCCACACCCATTTGAATAAAAATGCTATTCTCATAACAAGATCCCATCTTTTTTACAGCAGTGAGCAAGGGGATTCATGCTACAGCTGCCAAGCCAACATCTGAGCACTTGCAGATGTCAGTGAGGGCTGTCGGGCCCCGTGCCTGTGTCACACACTCCCTGCTGATCTACAGAACGTGTCCCTGGTGCTCGCTGGCTGCAGCTGCTGCTCTGCTCCAGTCCAGGGGACTGCCTGCAGCACAGCTCGGCTCCTGGCACTGCTGTGCCTGCTGAAGGTGCTCTGGTACAGCGCCGTGACTCTGCTGGAGAGCCACAGCTCTTCTCTCTGCTTTTGGGGGGCTCAACAGCACCACAGTCATTCCCTTCCAAACTGCTCGAGGAAAGCTGCAATTTTGGCAACAGAAACCGCCTGCAACCCTCGAGTTAAAATTATGAACTCCCTAAACACATGCACAGCTCCAGATGGCTTTTCTTTAATTTTACAGCTCCAGAATTCCCACCCCAACCTTCCTGTTCCCGAACTCATGACATCCCTCTGGCCCTTCTCCCAGCGCCGGGGGGTCAGCACTGAGGCCTGAACCCCAGGATTCCTGAGCACAGCTCCTTGCCCAGGCTCACCAAGCACCTCCAGGGGCTGTGCTTCCATCCCAGCTCTCCACCCGAGTGTTTCCCTTTTCCCTGCTCTTTGGGTGGGCACGGTGGGTGCTGGTGTGGGTGGGTGAACGCTGGGCAGGGAGGAGGAGCTGCCAGACAAAGCTCTGCCGGTTTGGAAGCCAGAGCTGCTTGAGGTGCAGCCCTGCAGTAAACCCTGCCAAACCCCCACTGGCTGCAGCCCGGATTAATAACACTCACAGCACCGGGGTAGATCATGGCAATAAGCAGAGCACAGAAAGGTTAAAACGCAGAAAGAAGCAGGTTCATTTTCATTAGGGATGCACAGAGCTGCCTTGAATGGAAGATGTGCTCAAATAGAAGCTGCTGGATAAGGACCTTTGAAATTCAATTTGGGAAGCAACTGGGTTACATCAGTAAATATTTGATGTTTAAAAAATTTAAATGCCAGTCAGTGAGAAGCAGAGCTCAGCCTGGCAGCCTTTCCTTTTGTAAGCAGCAATAGACACAGAACTGAACTGAAGACCTGCATGAAAAGCTGCCTTAATGCTCAAGTGAAAACATTCCTCATGTTCCTTAAAGAACAGCTGTGTTCCAAAGAATGAGGAGGTGAAAGTATAAATATTGTCTCTCGAGAAATGGTCTCATCTGTGCAATTAGCAATATAGCAGTCAGAGAGTTTTGATATGTCCTTACAGTTAGACAGTTATATCCATATGTAAGAGAAAAATCATATGTACAGAGAAATCTGAAGCTATATTGAAGGGTGGACTGCGGGCAAAGCCAAGGCGCTGGCACTGCTGCAGCCTTGGCTCTCCACGTCTCAGCCAGCCAACCCAAACGGGAGAGCAGGAGAGCAGCAGTTTCCTGTGTGTGCTGTTCAGGAATTGTTTCTGCACATCAGCCAGAGCCATCGATCCTGGGAGCCTCCACCTTGCCTTCGGCTGGCTGGGGGCAGGAGCTCCAAGCAGGCCCTGCCCCTCCGAGATTCACCAGCCTGCCTCCAAGGAGATCTCATTTACCCCAGTAATCAGGAGTGCACGGTCTTGCCCCCAGGGTGCTGAGGCAGTCCCTCCTTGCTCAGAGGGCCTTGTTCTGATGTACTGCCATGCCCAGCCCTGCAGAGCAGCTTTCTGCTTTTGCCTGGCTCCGCTCGGCCCAGCGCTCCAGAGCACCCCACTGCGCAGGAGAAGAAACCCACTGTGACTGTCGGGGCTCAAAAAGAGCTTATCAGACTGGCAGAGAAATACAGAAAGGAAATCTCCTTTTTTTCAAAGGCAGATCCAGCTGGAGATCACCGAGGGGCTGTAAACACAGACTCCCATAACCGCGATCTCATTTCTGTCTTTGATGCTCTGATCTCTTTTAGGATGTCTGAGCACTGAGCTGGGCGTGCAGACCATCCACCAGCCTCGCAAAACTCTGCTCACAAGCACTGCTAGAAGCTCACAGGATAGACAAATAAATATCCTTTCAGCTTTTCCCCACCTGCCTTACAAGCAGCATCATGCAAGAGATTTTGTGATCACACAGATACAAATCCACAATAACCTTCCAAAACTGCTTCATGAAATAGACAATGGTGTCTTTTGTTAAGGTTGTTTGTTTTCTTTGCTGTGCCTTTTTCTGCTGCTCTGCTTTATTGTGTTCAAAATGTGTTGCTTTTCTAAAACAAGAGGCAGATGTGCCTTCTATGCACCCTTTCTTAATCTACTCTGTTTCTCTTGACTCATGGGGAAGCATTCCCAAAGGAAAACAACTGGTTTGACCGATGTAGGAAAAGCTTTTATAAAAGGACACATTCCCTAATCCAAGAGAACCACAAAGAAAGAAGCAAATTAATCTTCCTCTCCCACCCATTCACCTGCAGTATTTTAAAAGGCAGAAGAGTTTCCCCTTGCCACACAACTCTGCAGGCCCAGCAGAGCTCTGTAACTGGAAATATTGTCGAGGTAATGACAGGAGCTGTGACAGGGACCAGAAGGCAGGCACAAACCAGAATCCCTTAAAGAGATGCACACAGGAGAATCACTTTTAAAAATACTTTTCCTATTAGGCAGTATTTCCACAATTCAAAAGCAACACAAAGATTAAAAACCCAACATTGATGGCAAGTCTTGCTGGCCCTTATTGCTTTCAGTCATACACACTTCTCTGCCAAGCCAGAAATGAATCTGAGTTAGCAAACATCTGTTTCCTGCAAGAGTGAAAGTCATAATTAAGAAGCATCAATCTGTATTCACTCGTATTTTTCATGGAGAAGGCTTTAGGGACCTTTAGGCAATTTTTCACCCAGCAGGCACATCGTAGTTATCCCAAGATACACCTCCAAGTGAAGACACAGTACGTATGACCTTTTCTAAACACATTTTTAAAAAGCACAAAGATGCCCTAATTTTCCTTCACAAAGACTGAACAAAATCTGAGCCCTTCTCTTTGAAGAGCACAAGGACTTTGACGGCCTGGAGCAGTGAAACATTAAAATTTCACTTACTCTGCATGGTAATAAGGGGAATAATGAACTATTTATGGAATATTTGGGAACAGTGCATTTATCTTCTTCATAAAGGCTGCAGTCCCCTGCCCTTCACCTCCAGGGACAAACTGGCTTCTGGGAACAGGAACCTTGGGGCCAGGAGGTGTCTGGTGGGCCAAACCCCTCCCTGAAGCAGGGATGAGACCGAGGACACCCCGGGACAGCGGCAGCGGGGCCGGGGATGCTCCAGGGACACTCTGGGGATGCTCTGGGGATGTCCCTGGGATGTCCCAGGGATGCTCTGGGGATGTCCCAGGGATGCTCTGGGGACTCTCCCGGGATGTTCCTCAGGCTCCTCTGTGGCCCAGCCCGGCAGGGAGGCTCTGCCCAGGCTCCAGCCCTGCTCCCACCCACCCGTGGGCTCCAGGTGAGCAGGAGCAGAGGTGACAGCAGGGCAGAGGGAGCACCAAGGAATGAAGGCACAAACCCCTTTTGTTCTGCGTGCACGCACAGGAGGCAGCAGCGTGGGACCCTGGTGAGTGACACTGGGGACACAGGGAACCAGGCTGTGCTCCCGAGGGACAGCACCAGCTCCTCCGGGTGTTGGAACCCCCCTGGTCAGCTTCAGGCAGGGTTTGATCAGCGCTGCACGCTTCAGGAAAACCCACACTGTGCGAGATACTCAGGTGGTTTGTCCTCATCCAGCTGCAGAGTAATTCCCTTCCAAACTAAGGGAGTTTTGAAGACGTGATTTAATGAAAGCTTTAGGAGGAGTTTAAATAGTTCTCATCAGAAACAGACTACCAGGCTTAATGGCAAAAATATTTACCACTCAGTCCATTTGTTGTTAATATATTTTTTTAGGACTGGATTTATATGTTAGCATTTTCCACTCTCATTAAGCCCTGGCTATGCGAGTGTTGCCTCTGAAAGGCAGTGCCTCACATTCTTTGTGAATTATTTGCGGCAGCCTTTGTGTTATATTGACCCCTCCAGCCCTGCCATGCCTGACTCGCTGCTAATCGTCATTTATCCTTCCCCGGGCTCTGCTAATCTCCCGGGAGCGGGTGGGGCGGGCAGGCAATGGGAGCGATGGAGCGCAAATAATGACAGAGCACAATAAACATTCCGGAGCGGTGCCACAGCTCGCCGCGAAGCTTGCAGAGAGAGGCAGCGCTCGGTCCTCCTGCGATAAGACTGTGGCAACCGGGATGGAAAACATCACAAAGAGCTTACGCTTGCTTAAGGACAAGATATTCAGGCCCCCTAGGTGAGATAAGGAGATGTTTATTTAGTGTAATCAAAGAGTCACTCGGATTCAGGACATTCGGTTTTCTTCCCCAATTCGCTTTTCCCACGTGATTTTTCACAGGTTCTTTCCCGTCCCTACGTTTCACTCACATCCATTCTCCCCCTGTTTACCCTGTGGCGGCTCAGGGTAGAACACCCGCCCTGGATCCCGTTATCCCAGCGGGAGCTGAACGCTGCAGGGAGCAGCTCCAGCCTCCCCGGGCACAGCATCCCTCGGGGCCGGGAGCAGCCGAGCCCCTGCAGGGCACAGAGACCCTGGGGATTCTCCGTGAGCCCCTGCAGGGCACAGAGACCCTGGGGATTCTCCGTGAGCCCCTGCAGGGCACAGAGACCCTGGGGATTCTCCGTGAGCCCCTGCAGGGCACAGAGACCCTGGGGATTCTCCGTGAGCCCCTGCAGGAGACACCCCCCGGGCTCAGCTCTGGGGAGCAGGCGGCAGCAGCGGGACACAAACGCGCCCCACAAAAAACCAGGAGGTTCCTGCGGCTCTAATGAGCTACAGCCGTGCCCAAAGTAGTCAGCAAACGGAACAAAGGAGCAAGTGGAACAAGGAGCAGGGCTGCACCGACACAGCACCCAGCTGGCTCTGAATTAATCCTCATCTAGGGATAAAAACTCTTCCCTAATGCCTCGTGAGCTGCAGGGATGTAACACACCCTCTCTCGCAAGAGTTGCTCAGATCTTTGCACCTCATTAAGATATTACACCCTCCTGACCGCATCTTTAAAGGATTAAGTCGATGGGTTTCCATTACTGCCTCTTTTTTTTCCCTCTTTTCTTTTTGTTGTGGGAAAAACCCTCTCTTGAGAACATTTACATTTTTTTTTTCCCTCTGATTTTAATCTTTTCTCCCATTCATGCGCTTTTGCCAAACATGAGCTGTCTCGTAGTCTGTTGCCTGAATGGGGATGAAATTCACACAACTATTTCGTGTCATTTCTCATTCACAGGAAGCGTCAGGGTGCCAGAACTGCTCGATGTGTGCATCAGCCACATCCAGCGAGCTGAGAACCAGCCTGGAATGAGGCCTGGCGCGTTAACTCCAGCCACAAAGCAGAGCGCTGCGAGGCTGCGCCTGGAGTTGATTGCTCAGATGAGAAAACGGGAGCGGGCAGAGCTCCGTGCACATCCCCAGACCGAGCACAGATGGAGATGTGCTTGTTGGTCCAGCAGGGGCAGAAAACCCACATAAACCCAGCCCCTGCTGCTGCTGCCTGGGCCGGAGCTGCTCAGCGAGCAGCAGAGGGGCTGCAGAGCTGGGGGTGCCCCCCACGGGAGCCACGGCAGGGCTCCTCCAGCAGCCCCGAGCTCCCAGCAGAGGGTTGTTTTCCTGGGACAACCAGGGTGGAAGCTTAAAGTAGGAGTGTATTCAACCTTTCAGTCTTTTGTCAGGTTAAAAATAAAACCAGGCTGTCCCCAGCTGAAGGTGTGCATGAACATTCACTACAGGGGGTGTGTGCAGGTGGGCACAGCAACCCCACCGTGCCACAGGGAGTGCGGGATGGAGCAGACCCCAAACCCCACCCAGGGATGGAGCAGACCCCAAACCCCTCGCAGGGATGAAGCAGACCCCAAACCCCACCCAGGGATGGAGCAGACCCCAAACTCCTGGCAGGGATGGAGCAGACCCCAACCCCCTCCCAGGGATGGAGCAGACCCCAAACCCCACCCAGGGATGGAGCAGACCCCAAACTCCTGGCAGGGATGGAGCAGACCCCAAACCCCTCCCAGGGATGGAGCAGACCCCAAACCCCACCCAGGGATGGAGCAGACCCCAAACCCCACCCAGGGATGGAGCAGACCCCAAACCCCTCTCAGGGCTGGCTGCCGTGGGCTGGTTCATGCAGCAGGTCACAGATGCCACACCAAGGCTCCTCCTGCCATGAAATGTGAGCCCCTCCACAGTTTCTCAGCTCCCAGCCCTGCCTGCAGCTCAGTTTTTCCGAGATCCCTGAAATCAGCGGCGGGTCCCTCTGGAAACTGATCTAATGGTCTGAGGAATGCAGCTGCAGTCATCAGAGCTTTGCAGTCTCCAAACTCACTTGTCTATCAGTTAGGACAACAATTTAAAATGGGCAGAGAACAAGAAATTATTTCTCCCTCCAACGGCAGCACCGCCACGCTCCTTTCCCTTCTCTTCCTTGCATTTCAGGGAAATGCCTCCTCATGGTGACCTGGATTTTCTGCATCTTGGCAGGGTGCAGGGGCCAGCAGTTACCTAATGTCCCTGAGCGTGACATTCCTGTGAGCTCCTGGGACACAGCCACCCTGGAAATCAGTCACTGCCTTTCCTTGTCTTGCTTCTTCCTTAAGGAAAATTCATTACACAAAGAGCGGGACCGTTCTTCGATGGAATCAAACCATAACTGCATGCAAACAGAAATGGCCGAGTGCACTGTTTAATCTACTGGGATAACTCTCCAGGCCATCGGAAAATTACAACCCCAAAAATCCGGAGCCTTCAGCGAACTGCTGCGTGCCAGGAGCTTCTCGGGGCTCAGAGGGACCCGCTCCTGCTGAGCCCACGGGGAAATTCGGCGGGCACGGGGCGCGCTCCTCCCGCGGGAGCTGTCGGAGCAGGGCAGCCCCTGTGGAGGAGCACAGAGTCCCCTCAGCAGCTCTCCCGAGTGCAGGGGGCTTCGCCCGGCCCAGCAGGGAGATTCCTTTCTGCTGCTAAACATGTTATTTTTGGAAACATTCTTGCTAGCATTCATGGGAATGCTTCCAGTGGGACAACGCTTCCAATTAAAACCTCTTTATAAATAATAAGTGGCTGACAGCCTAGAAAATAAATGCATTTTTTTTTAAAATAAAGAGATGATGGCTAACCTGTCAGAGAGGGATACACAATCCAAATAAGTCAAGAGATTCCTTCCAACCATGACTTACAACTTAAGAACCTTTCTAGTACCCTCATAACCAAAAATGGCACATGCTGAGCATATCGACCCTGTGCTCATATCACCCTCTGCTCTTTCAGTGACATACAAGGTGGTTCACTAAAAAAACACCAGGTCATTCACTGCATCGATGAGAGGCTCTTTCACGAGCTGTTGTGGTAAGTAATGCGAAATCAAGTCTCTAAAACTGGAGGAAGGGGAAAACAACCCTCCCCAGAGATGAGTTTGGACTGTCTGCAGCGCAGTAAATTGCCAGGGGCACGCTGGGATCCCTGGGTGCCCTGGGACACCCCACAAGCACCCCCCAGACCTGCCCTCAGCTCTGGGGTCACTGCCCAGCCTGTGCCCTCTCAGAAGTCACCAGCTCACAGCACTGCAGGGGAACAGCCGGGAGCACCAATACAAAGAAAAGAAATAGAATTTAAAGGCAATCTCCTGGTTTATGGGCAGCCTTTCATTATGGGCTCCTCATGCTACACAGAATCCAAAAGCAGAAGAGCCCAGGAAAGGGGCCAGGGAGCTGGAAGAGAAGAGAAAGCACCTCCCCTTCCCTTCCCTTCCCTTCCCTTCCCTTCCCTTCCCTTCCCATCCTTTCCTTCCTTCCTCTCTCTAGGGCTCAGCCACGCACCCGAGGGGTCTCTCAGCTCTCGGAGCCCTACAGAGAGAATTTCAAGGAATGAAAGAAAATAAAACTTTCAAAAGTAGCAAAATCCTGTCTGAAATATTCTTTGCCAACAGGATTATCCCTGATGCCTCTTCAAACCGTGTTGTACTCCCCTCTGGTGCCACCCAGAACAGGTTGGGTGTATTTTAAGTTCCCAGTGCTCACAGAGGAGGGCAAACAGCAGCTCAGGGAATGCTCTAAGCACTTCCACCAGGACTGCAGTAGCACAGTCAGGTCTCTTATTTCTTTTTTATACACTAATGCTTCATTTCTGCTTATTTCCCACCAGCAAAATATTGATCCGAGCCGGTTTTTTTCTGGAGTTTTGTTCCTACTTCTCTTCCCATGGTTTGCCTTGGCAAAATCTCCTATTTCTTTCCATATTCAACCTCAGCAGAGCAGGAAGTGCAACAAAATCCAAAGGCCACACCCGACATCTCAGGTGAGTCAGGACGTTCCAGGAATATTTTATCTCTAACGTCTCTTACCCAGAAGAGCAGCTGCTGACAGTTTGCTCACTGAGGCAGCTCTTTATGACTTCTGTCGTCTCCTGAGCCTCTCTGAGCTGCAGGGTGGGTGCAGCAGGGCCGGGCCGTGCCCTGCCCTGGGTCTGTGTGAGCTGACCCTGCCTGGAGCCTCCTCTCACAGCCACGGCTCGCCTCGGCCAGCTGGGCTCCCCTGCACCCAGAGGAGCCTCGGACCACTGTCCACACTCCAGGCAGTAAAACCATGGGGTACATAGATGAACATTAGCTTCTTCTGCAAATAAATTCATCCTAACCCTCACCTTTACAGAAAGTAGATTTACATCTTCGGGACAGCTATTATGAACAAAAGCAATTTATACTTTAATTAAGCAAGACCCTTAAAAAAACTGCAGTTAAAGGAATGAAAACAAGGGAACACTGACAGAGGAACATCCCTGCTCTTGTTTCCAGGAGCTGCCACAACACAAAGAGCCCGTGAGGAGTTACGTGCTCAGCCGGAAGGGGATGAAGCACCTGAACAGCAGAACTTGCAGGTTTTGTGTCACGGGCAGGTCCCTGAGAGCTGTCTGGGACAAAGACAGATTTTCTGATGGCCCAGCTTGGTCCTGGCTAAAACTGGAGCAGGCATATCACAGGAAAGGGGAAAAAAAATGCAGAGTGGTGTACTGGCAGGAAGATGAACTCTACCAAAACCAGATAATTTCCAGTCTTTCTTCTTATTTTAGCTTTAGAAAGCTCCGAAAATGGGGAGACGCCTCCAAAAGTGCATGGTTTGCTCAGAGCAGAGCTGGCACTTGGCACAAGCTGCATCTTTTCCAGGCTCCTGGGAGTGACAGCTGCATGGGAACGCCGGGGTAGCCACGGCCAGAAATGCCACATGAAAAGCTCTTTGCACAGCCTCTAAATCCAGCTCAAACACAGGGCCAGCAGTCCTANAAAGAAATAGAATTTAAAGGCAATCTCCTGGTTTATGGGCAGCCTTTCATTATGGGCTCCTCATGCTACACAGAATCCAAAAGCAGAAGAGCCCAGGAAAGGGGCCAGGGAGCTGGAAGAGAAGAGAAAGCACCTTCCCTTCCCTTCCCTTCCCTTCCCTTCCCTTCCCTTCCCTTC
>VWZN01016722.1:357163-369742 GCA_013396955.1 Regulus satrapa | reverse complement strand
GGCTCAGTTACTGCACAGGAGCTGTGACTGCACGGGAGCTGTGAGTGCACAGGAGCCGTGAGTGCACAAGGCTCAGTTACTGCACAGGAGCCATGTGCTGCACGGGAGATGTGACTGCACAGGAGCTGGGCTCCTTCCACTGACTGTGAGATGAAGGATGTGGACATCAGCCCCAAGCCCTGCAGGGGCTGGGCTCCTTCCACTGACTGTGGGATGAAGGATGTGGACATCAGCCCCAAGCCCTGCAGGGGCTGGGCTCCTTCCACTGACTGCCAAATTAATCTGTGGATATCAGCCCTGCTGCCCGCGGAGCTCCCAGCCCCTCTCAGCAGTGTCAGGCACTAACTGGGCATGGCTGAGGTTTCTGGGGAGTGTCTGCAGAGGAGGAGCAATGCTGGGCTGGCTCAGCTCCCTTCAGGCAGCTCCTCTTGGCCAGCCCTGTCCTGACAGGAATCTGCTGCTGAGCCAGCCTCTGCTGCTCTGCAGCTGGGAGCGACTCTGCTCTTCTTCCTTTTCAAAAAGGGAAAATCCCTCCTCAGCAGCTGCACGTTTGCTGCTAGAGCAACAACTCCAAATCTGGCACTGCCTGTGAATGCCATTATCCACCAGGAGCAGAGTCCGAGTGCCTGGGGGAACGGGCGGTGGGGAGGGGAACGAAAACCCCAAATTCACCATCTCTTCTTTGCTGGCTTCCCCAAAGAATGACTGCTCTGCCATTTCTGAGCTACAATTACTGCTCCTCGTAAGCCAAGGGTCCCATTTCTGTGGTGAGCTGGGTGCCAGCCCTGCCCTGCAGCTCAGCCTGGCCTCAGCACGGCTCTTGGCTTCCCTTGGGCAAATGGCCCAGGGAAGGCACAGGACATCCAGCCCTGCTAGCAGGGGCTTTGTCTGCCCACTGCTGCTGAAATGCAACAGCCCAGCAGCACGATAAAGAGCACAATGGGTTAAAAACCCCTGGGTGATTATTTCTGTGCCAGTGTTGCTAATGCCACCAGCAGAGCAATAATCTCTGCCTCTATTAGACTGTAAAACTGGCATTTCTCCCTCAAACTCAATGGAGTTCCTGTACTCGTTATAGCAAGGATTTAACTTGTGCAACAAAGTGCCGAACTTTGCATTGATTTGAAAATCATGAGCTTTATTTTTACTTTTTTTCCTTTTTGCTTGATTGTGGCACATTCTGCGAGAGTCCTGGTTTTAACTGTATTTTAGTCAAGTTCTCTCTGCCAAAGTCCATCCAGTGAAAAGCCTTTGTCCTGCAGATGGGGCAGCATTCATTGGTTTACCTCAATCAATATATAAATTAGCCAACACTTAACTTGCCATAAAAATTAATTGGCTCCACATTGATTTGTCTCTCTCATGGTAGCACTAATATTTGCGTATGAACAGGAATTGGTTCTTCCCTTATTTCATTTTCTTAGCAGCGATGACGTTAAACAAACCTTGGGGCATGGCATGCCCAGGAGAAGGAGGGAGAAAAGGATCAGGTTTGTGTGTGTTTTAAAGGGAAACATCCCATTGCCTCCTGAAGAGCTCAGTGAACAGAGACAAATGAGGAGCACTCTGCTGTGAAGGAGGCAGAGTTGGGAGAAGGAGCCTGCACTGCACTCTGCATTCCAGGGAATGGATGCGAGATGCTCCCACAGCTCCTCCTCTGCAGGAGAGCCAGGACTGAGCAGAGAGGCACCAGGGCTGGAGCTGGGGAAGGAAGGGGCTGGTAACCCAGAGGAGAGGCTGGTCAGAGAGAGGAGAGGCTGGTAAACCTGAGGAGAGACTGATCATCCAGAGGAGAGACTCATAAAAGAAGAATCTGATATTCCAGAGGAGAGGCCGATTGTTGAGAGGAGAAACTGATCATCCAGAAGAGAAACTCACAGAGGAAGAGTCTGATCATCCAGAGGAGAGGCTGATGATTGAGAGGAGAAGCTGGCAAAGGAAGAAGCTGAGCCTCCAGAGGAGAAGCTGGCAGAGCCTCGCTGGCGGAGGGAAGGGTCCCGGGGGCTCTGAGGGAAGCACTCTCTCACGCAGCATTTTTCTCTCCCCAAAAGCGAGGAGAGAAGCAGCTGTTTAATGATTCACTGCAAGAATACGGTAGGAAAGATGAACACCTCACAGGCAGGCAGGCAATGCCCCAAGCACTGCGTTTGTTAACGTGGACCACGCTGAGCAAAGGGCTGAGATGGAGCAATGCTGAATTACTCCTGACTTGCAGTGTCTTAGTAAAACATGCCCTTTTTCCCCTGAATCAAACAACTCTTTAAAGTGGCACTGCCCCAAACTACATTTGAGGGAAAAGCAGCTGCATCAAGAATTCCCAATTTGCATCCAATCTTCGTGTGAGGATCTCACAGAGGGTGCCACAGCCAGGAGCTCATAACTCTCCAAAGCCGCAGCTGCACGTTCCCCTTCTGCACAGAGGAGCAGGAGAACAAAGCCCTGGAGAAAACTGGGACTGGTTGAAAGCAGTGCACAAGAAGGTTTCTTCCAGATGTGAGGCAATGTTCCCTGGAGGGCCAGCAGGGAGCAAGGGCTCTGAGCATCCCCCTCTTGTCCCCTCTGTGCCCTCCCTGGACCAAACCCGCCTGCGTTTACACCCGGCTGCTTCCTACGCCCCAACACAAGAGTTTGCAGCCACTTTGTTCCCAAGAGTGTCAAAATGAAACTTCAGCACGGGCAAAACTCAAGGCTGATAATCTGCTGTGTAATCTGTGCGGTGCAGCCATATGGGTTTGACAAAGGGCTGACACAATTTCTTCCTCAGCTGCCTCTTCTGACTTTTTCCAGAGCACATTGTGCTGCATCTCAGCCTTGACATTCATCTTTTCTAAATGTCTGCCCTGTGCCGTAATTTTTTGGATCACAGAAGTGAAATGTTAGTTCTTCTCCAGTTGCTCCTGCTATGAAAAACATCTTGCTGGAAACTGATTTTTTTTTTTTTTTAACAGATAATTATTTCACAAAATGTACTGTTGCCTCACTACAAAACATCTGGACAGGTCATGACTGAGCTGTCTCCAGCCTCAAACCACCCTCAGCCTCCTCCTCCTCCTGCGGAGGTGTCAGTGGATTTTGCTCATTCCTGTGATTGCCTTGCTGGACAGAGCAGTTCACCCGAGCTGGTGAAGAACAGAGCATCCCCGCTCTTAAATCTGTCCAGAAAATGTCCGTCTGTCCCCAGAGTGTTCCTGAAACACTGATTGCAATTTAGTGTATTAGATCTTGTCTCTTAGAGGACTTACATCAGGCGACATTTGGCTGCTGGAGCAGAGGAATGAAATGTATTCAGTGCCCGGAGAGGCTGGGCTACAGCCAGAGCACCCGGCCGTGCACCCCGAATTAAGGGATTTTACTGACCCTGGGGGGCTCCTCAGCCTGCAGGGATTCCCCGAATCCCTCCCTAACTGGCCTTCAGTCCCAGCTGGAATTCCCTCCTGCCTTCACACCAGAGAGAAATTCAGCGCCCTCGCAGCTGCTCGGAGCTGTGTGAGAAATGCAGACAGCCCCAGAGAAAGCCCTGCCTGGGGGACACTGAGCTGTGCCCCGAGAAATGCCCTGAGAAGTTTTGTTTCAAGAGGTGATGTTCGCAGGCGTTCTCTTTGTAACTATTTCCTAAAATAGACTTGGTTTATCCCAGCTTCCTTTTGTTTTCTCTTGCTCAGTGATTGGCATTTTTTCCTACCCACATTAGAAGAAGAGGAATTAAGAAGTCAGACTTAAACTTTAATAAAGAAAAACTGTTTGTTTGGACTTGGGTTTTTTTTTTTTTTTTTACTTTTTCTTATTACATATTCCTCTGTTAAACTGAGAACATTATGTGGAACAAACAAACAGCCATAAGAATGAAATGCTACCCACTTCAAATGTTTCTCCCATTACTGCAGTATTTTAATGGATAAAACAGGTTTCTAAGCCAGTTTTTATGCTCTCAGTTTAAACATATCATTCAATCACAAACTTAGATAAATAACTTGACTGTTACTCTTTAAAGCACCTACTTTAACACAGTGATCTTGAGGCCAGAATTTATTTTACATTTTAAATTCTGCATTTATTCTGTGAGGAGCCCTACTCAACCAAAGGTAATCACTTCAGAGTGAAGCAATATTAGAAAGGATCTGTGCTGCTGTCAGCTGAAAGCTTCCAGGAGCCATTTCCCTACCTGCTGAAGTAAATTCACTAGAATTTACTTCTGTAAACTTGCTTGAGTCATTTCCTTAAGTAAATTTACAGTTGTCTAAATTTATATTGCTCAAAATCATTCCGTGGAATTCACTGGAGGCGCAGCAGTGTACGAGAGAGCAGGTCTGGCCCAGTGCAGCCCCACTCAGGCACAGCTGGAATCCTCCATTCATCATTCCTTAACGTAAACTTAACCATTAATTAAAAGCCAAATGAGCAATTACGTTCCGAAGGCGCGGGATGTCAGAGGCAGCCTTCCTGACAAGCCCAGGCTGCACTGTGATTATTGCACTGCTCGTTAGCCAGAGGAGAGAGGAGCCAGCCCTCTTGCAGCTCGGGGTCTGAGTGCCAGCCCCTGCTCCCAGCCCAGGACCTGCTGGCTGAGGAGGAGAAACACTCCTGGGAAACAGAACTCTCCTATCTGCATCCTGGAAAGGGAAAAAACCCGGCTTTGTCTGAGAGCCTCCTAGCAATCATCCTAACTGCAGCTGGGGGGGAGGAAGCTGGGCAAATAAAGCGAGGAGCATTTTGTAAATGAGCTGCTCAGAATTCACTCTGCACAAGTGCCCACCTCTAAGAGGCCTCCTGGGACACTTAGGAGTCCCCAGTTGGAAAACTGTCAGCAAAACAACACACTTCACTCCTGAGCCTCAGGGATCCTTCCTGCTTTCTGCAGCTTACTCCAGTTTATCAAAAGCCCAACAGAAAGAAGATAAACTGGCTTGAAAATAGCTTTGAAAGAAAAATATGATAAAATATTCAGAAGAAGATCTAAGAGACGTATTCTATGAAATGTTTAAGAATTTAAATCCTTCCTTGCTGTTGCCAGTCAAGGCTGTAAGTGGGTCAGAGATGCTGCAATGCCTCCTCTCAGCACCTCAGAGTCTGAACTCCTCTCCATTCCTCTGACATCAAACCACCACAACACTCAGCCATCCCAGTGTGGACTAAGATCAAAAAAGCAAAAACCACAAGTGAATTGTTGTTACTGAACGCTCCAGTGAGTGTTTCAAGCAGCATTTCACGCCAGTCTGCTGCTGACTGCACAAACATCCTCAGAGCACCCGGCAGCAGAGGCTGCCCGAGCACTGCCATGGTCACTCCACCTTCCTCTCACACTGGGCACTCACCAGCCCTTTGCAGGGAGGAGAAAAGGAGCCACAGTGGGGGAAAATCATCGTGTTGGAGCCGCGAAGAGCGACCGAATGGCTACTAAAAATGCCTGCAGACATCATGAGAGAAGCACAAAGAAATGTCCCCGAAGCTTTGGCAGCCCAAAGCAGCTCTGGTTTCACTCACCAGTTTGTGGGCGAGCTGGATGGTGATGAGAGGGGACCCTGAGAGGTTGTAGGACAGCTGGGGCAGAGGCTCCACTTTGAGAGAGATGAGAAAACTGCTGGCTGAGATCATGTAGCCCTTGTAGGCAGCAGCTTCAGCAATCCTTGGAAAGAAGGAAATATATTAAGGAAGAAGAATAACAATTGTTTTTTTAGTTTATACATGACAACAAAGGAGCACAGGACCTCCTTTTCCCGTCTGAGCCAATGAGTTCCTCTAGGGCAGCAAGGTTAAAGATTAAATGGCTGCTGTCATCTCTCTCTTGAGCAGGTGGATGGATGGGTTTTACCAGGAGAAATCCAAGCCCTGGTGAATTAACCACCAGCTCCGGTTTCCAAACACAGCCCACCCTGGAAAGGGCCAGTCTGAAAGCAAATTGAAATCCACCTTGTTTACACCCAGCACCTCTCTGCAGCTGCTTCTTATTTGTATTTCAGAAAAAAACCCAAACAACCTCATGTCAGATGTTCAAATAACTTCACTCAGCTCCTTGGCTGGGGTCACAATAGAACTCATTTAGCACAAGCCCTCAGTTCTGACCTTAAAAACCCCATCAGTATCAGAGATTGCTTCTGCTCCCAGTAACCAGCCTGTGAATGAAGGCAGAATTTGCTACTCTGATATGACAAATTTAAGTTCAGATAAGGACTCGTAAAGTTAAACTCATTACCCGGCAGTCTGAGGTTTCTCCTACACAGATTAAGAGCGTGGAGGCTTTTTTTCACACCCTGTATCTGCTTGTTTTAACTTTAGAGACCTTGGTGAATTTTGACAGACCTTCAGCAGGGAATGGTGCCCCCCGTGCCTGCACCAGCCTTTCTTTGCCTTGGCCCCGAGTGCCAGGGCCACATTTACACAAACTGCCTGTGAGCAGGAGCAGCACAGGCTCAAAACACTCCTTCATGTTCTTGGGGTAAAGAATCAAAAGTTGCTCTCCTTAGAAACTGATATTTATGTAGACTGAAAATAGAAGTCGTCTATCTATACGGCACAAAAGTTCCAAGAGTTTTTGGTTTTCCACCACAAAAAAAAAAAAAAAAAAAGGAAAAAGGTCAGGTTTCATATTACAGGTATTTAAGTAGCCCAGTGGTAGAAGGAACACAAAAGAAATTCTTTAAAACAAGCTACTCTGAGAAGAAAAAAAAATCGACTGAAAAGTAAGCAAGAAAGTTATAATAGTAGAGCACAAAAAAGAAAAGCAAGCAGAAGAGAAGTGCATACTTATTTTTAAAACAACTTTGAGTACCTGGGGTTTGGTTATCCACAGAGGAAAAGCTGCTAAGGCAGCATTCCCTGAATTCTCTCCCTTCTGGATGCTGGCTTGGGCAGACCTGCATCTACAGTTCTATGGGCATGATCTTGCAGAGCATGGCACACTGCAAACATCTCAAGCAGTTTGGATTAATCATAGCAATCTCGGAAATGGTTTTTCTCCCTTGTCTTTGTGTTTCTCTCTGCCCATTGTGGCAGGGCAGACCCTTCATTCTCAAGATGTGTGCTCAGGACCAACAGCTCAGGGAGCAGGGATGGACCTCCAGGTTGTCCTGCCCCAGGGGTTCCAGGGAATGCACCCAAAGATGACACAAAGATGTTTTCATTTGCTGTAGCAGAGCCCCCGGAGCTGTGGCAGTGCATTAGAACACAGAGCTTTGATTTGCAGCATCTGTAACCTGGTTGTGTTTGCTGAACTTTGGCCTAAGTCAGGATCATTTTAATTCTCTTTCTCCCTTTGGAAGATCGAGGCTACATCTTATTGCCTTAATAAATTGCATTGATCCTCCTCTTGAAAAACATAAGCTCTGGTAAATTATTGCCTCAATTTCTTCATGTGAGTACAAAATATTGCAGGCTGGTGGCACAGCTCCCTTACAGCCACCTGCTGAGCGTCCTTTTCTCGAGAGGGCAGGGCAAACAGCAGCACAGCTTGCTCTTGGCTGAGAAATGCCATTTGGGAATCACCTGGGAGTATCTCCGTGGGATCCAGCAGATCTGCATCAGGCAGGGGCTCCTCACCCCGAGGGGCACTTGTGCCCCTCGGGGTGAGGAGCCCCTGCCTGATGCAGATCTGCTGGATCCCGAGTGCCCAGGACTGTCCTGGGTGGGAGGGAGGGAGGGAATCCCTGGGGTAGGGAATGGAGGGCGGCAGTCCCAGGCACTCCCTGTGCCAGGAATCCCATCCCAGGAGATGCTGCTCCTTTCCTGCTGGCAGGAACAACCCAGCAAAACTCGGGAAAGACTGACAGCGTAAAACGGATGCACACACCCCAGAGAAAATCACCTGCAAACACAGCCATACCCTGCTTTAAAGCACCGTGTAATGGTTTGCATGAACGCCCGGCCAAAAGCCCCTGGGGAGCTGTGCTGCACAGGGTTACACAGCTCTGCATTTACTTTATCTTATCTGCTAATGATTTCACTGATGTCGTACATAAAGCAAAAGGCCTTTAAAGAATTGCCTGGTCTCCCGTTATAAAATTACCTTATGGGTTTCTAGGATTAGGATTCAGATTTTCTCTAAAGAGGGATGTTATGCTTTCTTACTCATTTCATTTAAGTGCAAGCTTTATCTTCATGTGGGCTACAAGAAAAGAATGCAATTTCCTTTTATGAGACAGATTAAATGATGAAATTCTAGAAGCAGATCTGATGAATGGAAGAAGACAAAGAAAGACAAACAGGTCGCTATGGGAATCTATTTTATTGCAACCTAAAATAAAACACGCAATGTAAACTTCAACCTCTCTCCAGCTAATGGCTGCACGCCCTCAGCAGGGCAGGGCCAGGGTTATGGCTTTCGTCTGTCTCCAGCTGATAAAGACAAGGCTGTTTGAGGTGTGTCACCGGGCAATGAAGGGGCTGCTCCCTCCTGGCAGGCTGAGCCACTCACCTGGTGTGGGCAGGGTCGATGCTGTGGAAGAAGTAATGCACGTTGTGGTAAAGCAGCCCCACGATGGTGATCCAGGCTGGGGAGAGGCAACAGCAGTTACTCCTCAGGCCACAGTCCTGAGCAGAGAACTTCTCTCTAGGGCTCAACTCTGGCAGCTGGGGCCCCTGACCTGCTCAGACCCTCAACCTTTGCTTGCAGAGCTCTAATTGCTGCGTACGGTGAAGAAGTGTGAGCACGTGGTGCAGCACAGGCACCGAAAGGGAAACAGAAGGATGCCTGCACTGCACAGCTCCCAAAGAGTCCCTGATAGCACACAGCCAGAGCAGCAGGAACGGGGCAGGACCCAGCAGCGCCTCCCTGGCAGCCACGAGGGGCTCAGGCCACCCCACCACCCCCAAGCTCAGTTTGGCAACCCCGAGTGCCTCAAGCCAGGCAGTGCCAGCGCTCGGTGTGCTGCCCCCGTTCCAGCTAACCCGGGGCTCTCCAGCACCTGAGTGAGCAGGCAGATGTGTATTTTCTCAGAGTGGGCCACACAGATGTCTTTTACTATCCCTTTTGTTGGGTTCCAAGTATTTACAGTGTCGGCTGTTTAAGGTGAAATAACAGATTTTTTGGGTTAGCTCATCTGGACAGTGTAAAAGTGTGGCCTGAAGGCTGAAATTGCTCAGAAGTGAGCTTTAGCTGGAAAAGAATAAAACTAATCCCCTGGATCATTTCAGGATACAGAGCATGACAGTGTTCAGGAAAATCAAAGCAAATCTGCATGGTGAGGAACTGTGTAAGTGGGAAAGGAAAAAACTCCTCTCACATGCTATTTTTGGCATGACGAGTTGGTTTGCAATTATAGTTATTCCAACCTGGGAGGACTTGCAGTCCCCAGCCAGAGCCCCTGCCAGTGCAAAGAAACAAAGCTGTCAGCACAGCTCAGGCAGACAGTTCAGTAATTATCAGAGAATTTCTCACTGCAGGTTATTTTCAGCTAACTTTGCACTTTACCAAGAGGGACCGACCATCCCTCTGCAGAGGTGGCTGCAGAAAGGCCTCTGGGTGAGCCAGTTCTGTGGGTTGGAATTTGGGGCACATAAGTCAGGTTTTCAAAGATTTGAGGATGGAGGTAGATGCTTTTGCAAATGGGTTCCTTCAATCTCTGAGTAAAGCATGGGTAGTTAACTTCAAGCATTGTTATTTTAGAGTCTTGATTAAGGATGCAGATTTTTGCCATGCTTCTTTTTGAATTTTTTTTTTATTTTAGAATAGGTATTGCTTTCTGAGTTCTGCCTTTCTGCCATGAGCATAGTCTATATCTTCGTTCTGTTCTTATTGTTTAAACCTGACATTTTATAGATCAATTTTATACAAAAGACCAATTTTGCATGAAGGGATAGGTAATACCTGATCTGACACCCTAGAATATCTTTAAAATAACCAGTTCAGATAATTAAAAAAAAAAAAATTATTAAAGTATGGCTTCTCAGGTGTAAAAATATTACAGAATTAAATGGCTTCAGTCTGTTGTTCAGCTCTATTATTCCATATTAATTCAATTAATATGAAAATCCCACCACATGAGTTGCTCATTAGTATGACAGGACTGTGGCTGCTTCCTCAGACCCAGTGCAATCCACAGGGATCAAATCAGTTACTTGGAAAAATAAAGTGAACCAAAACCTGCTCTAAAGCAAAATCACTTTCGGATACCTGGTTCACACGAGCCCACTGGTCTCTTTAATCTTTTCCTTACCTTTTCCATGGAAAGCTTCGCTGGGAATGGAAATATAACTCTGCCCTTGAGATGGGAATCGATAGTGGGACACGTTCAGGCTCTGAGGATGCATTTTGACCACGGTGTAATCTGTGTGAGAGCCCAAACCAAAACATCAGCAAATCAGCAGCCCCTGCCCCTGCCTGGCTGTGTAAGCAGCCGTCCCTGAGAGCTACAGCAGCTCTGGTGTTGAAACCCCCGCGTTTGCAGAGAATGCAGTAAAGCCCCGGATCCCAAACTGCCCCTGGGGCCGATCCCGATGGCAGAGCAGGGGCTTTGGGCACTGCTCTTACCCCAGGGGTCTCCTCAGCCAGCCCAGAGCTCCCCGGGGCGAGCAGGAGAGCAGCAGCCCTCCTGCACTGGCACCTGCAGGCGTTATGCCAGCTCTAAGAATCCCAGGGACACGCAGGGAGGGGTGGTCCTGGGGGCTGCTCAGCTCTTTCACCCCACAGAGGGGTCTCAGCGCCCCAGAGCAGGCAGCCAGAGCACACTGAGCACCTTGGATACCTGTAGCATCCAAAGATGCAGATGAAACTAGGGTGCTAAGATGCTAACCAGCATAATAAAATTCTCCGAAAAGGTCGAAACTATTCCGGTTATTTTCAGTCTCTTGCAAAGATTAAGGTTTTGTAGCACCCAAACCTTCTCAGGCTGCATATGGGCTCTGGGCCCTTTAACTCTATTAGCTTAGCATTACTCAATCCTTCACACATAATATTTATTCTGAATTCCTCCCCACACAACCTCAGGGGAGCTCAAGCACAGCCAGAGCCCATCACCTCCAGCCTGACTGCACCGACATCCTCCTGCAAATAAACTCAGTTTTGCATTCCCAGGAGGGAAACGAGGAGTTTGGCTTTCCTCCTGCGTGCTGGCAGAGGAGACGGGCAGGCACAGGAGGGGTTGGGACACACAGAGGGAGCAGCTCTGCCCAGCCCCACCTGCCACGGACGAGGAGCCCTCGACGGTCAGCGAGTCCCCGTCCAGGTTGAGGGACAGGTGAGCCATCACCGTGTCGATGGTGTGGATCAGGCTGCTGAACACCACGGGGCTCTGGGGAGGGAGAGACGGGGCTGAGAGCCAGGGAGCTGCTCTGCACGGCTCGGGGAGCCACTGAAACCCTCTGCAGAGATCAGAGAGCCACTGAAACCCTCTGCAGAGATCAGGGAGCCACTGAAGGAGCCACTGAAACCCTCTGCAGAGATCAGGGTGTCACTGCAATCCCTGCCCTGTGCACAGCTCACGGTGCAGGGTCCCACTCAACCCCTGCCCGAGTCACCCTGAGTGGATGAAATGTTCACAAACGGTGCCCCAGTTCCCAAAAGGCTGTGCTCCACGGAGCAGCTCCAAAGGGCTGCTGCTCCCACCAGCCCCTGACGGCCAGCTGTGCTCAGGGTTCAGCAGAACGAGAGGCCCAGAGCTGTGCAGGGGTTTTTTGGCAATATATAAAGATTGGATATCCGATATACAGTGCTGGATCTTTCTTGGAGCACAAGCTGAGACACCAGAGTTTGGCCTTTCTTTATTCAAATGCTCCTCAGTATAAAAGCTACTTTAACCCTCCAGGTTGAAACTTGATTCATAAAATCTGAGTTAATGCATGTTTCAGTGAAAAGGAAATCTATTGTATCTGAAATCCATTTACACCAGAGATGATCAAGGGTTTGATGCTAAGATCTTAAATGAATTAGACATCCATTTGTCTCAAAAGCATTTTAGGCTTCAATGAGACCTCCCCGTGCTTTAGCTTCTCCTTCTCTCAGTTTAAAAGCTCCCTCTTCTGAAACCTGTGCTTTCTTAAGATTCAGGCAAAAAACTCAGGAAATTTCTGGATTCACCCTGCAGGTATTTCATCAGTGGCAGATGATAAAATAAGTCATAGTGCCAAGAAGTCCCAGCAAGCAAAATAATAGTGACAACCAGTTCTATTACCATCCGTGTGAATTTATGCAATGAAGGAAACCACAAATCTAAGCCCACTTGTCTTACCTCTGGTCCATCAATCCAGTTGGACAGTAACATAAAGTCTTCAATCGCTTTAAAAAATGCCTGAAAGACAAATGTATCTCGATTATTTATTAATCAGCTACATCTCCTGGCGAGGATCCAGGGCAGGTCTCTGCTAGGATTCCTCTCGGGTTCATGTTAAGATGGCAAGCCCCTTCCATTCCAGCCCCAGACCCATCTCCACCCGCCAGCATCCTCCCCTCCTCCTGTGCGGTGGCTGCTCACAATGATTTGACCGGGAGTGCCACGGCCGTGGCACCCAGGGTGCAGCTTGGTGAGTCCAAAGTGAATTTATTCTCCCGTTCTACCCTAACTCAAATGGCACCTCAGAATCGTGGAGGGCTTCGGGTTGGAAGGGACCTCGGAAATGATCTCACTCCAGCCCCCCTCAGCGGGCAGGGCC
>VWZN01016722.1:340011-357045 GCA_013396955.1 Regulus satrapa | reverse complement strand
CAGGAAATTGCACTGAAAAGTCAAAGAAAAACCCCACGGCTCCAGCTTAAACTAATCTATTAAAAAGCCTTCGGAGAACAAATATAGTAAAATTCCACTGTGAAATGTGGAAGGCACCACATAACAAAGCCCGAGTCAGATTTGTCAGAAGCGCTCCCTACAAGCGCGTGTCAGTAATCAGAAAGTTTATTGCATATCACTTAAATCAAATTTCCTTGTGCTGTGAGGCATACGACAATCAGGCAGAGATAACTCCACCGAAAACCAGGAGCTCAGCGCCTGTCTTTCAGAGAATTAGCTGCAGACAATGCAGAGCCTCCCTCCCATCCATCAGGCACATGACAGTGTCGTGGGGACGATCCTGTATTTACTCCCAGAATAGCTCTGCTAAAGATAATCATGTCCCACATTTCTGTCTGCAAATCACTGTCGTGGCACACAAAGCAGCATCAGCCAGCACGGATGAGGATGAGCACCCAAACAGCGACTGGAATGAGGGGGGGAACAGGTACGGGCTCCGGCAGGATGGCATTCCATTTGCAATGCAGAGCCCGCACCAGTTTTTCAGGAAAACAAAGGAACCGACGAATTAAAGCTTTTTAGGAGGGCTTTTGCTACATATTAAACTGTGATCCGTGAAATCCGAGCTTTAGAGTTTGCAAATACTAAGCTTTTAACACAATCTCTCAATTGCTGTCCCCGTCGTTTTCAGAAGGTTTATTTGTCATTTTTGTCTGAGTAAAGCGCCCTTGTCACTCTGGAATTACCCTCGGGCTCAGGGGAACAATCAGCAGCCAGGCCAGAGCTGATTACTGCAATAATGGCTTCGCAGTCTGCTGAAATCAGGGAATTAGGTGCCCATCACTTTCCAGCAGACCCCTCGTTCTCAGCCCAGACTGCAGAGAACACCCACTTGCTTTTCCCCCTCTGCGGCTCAGCTTGACTAAAATAAACTCCTTGAACCCATTTCAGTGGGGACAGTGACTCCAGCACTTCCCTGTGCAGGCTGTTCCAGCGCTTGACAACCCTTTCAGGGCAGAATTTACCCCTAAGACCCAACCTGAGTCTCCCCTGGCACCGCTTGAGGCTATTTCTCCTTGTCCTTGTTGTTCGGGAGAAGAGATCCAGCCCCTCGATGTCCTCACTGATAATGACGGGTCCAAAGGCATAAAACAATATCCCTAAGGACTGGTGAGACTTTTCAGCTCTTTTCTCTGGCTGCTGTTCAACTTCTGCTACTCCCCAAAGCAGCCACCGTTTTTTCATAGGTCTGCCCTGAGCAAAAGCTGTCCAAGCTGCATTCGCTGCTCGGGTTCTGCATCTCCCAGGTTCAGGAGCAAGGCAGAGCCCGGGAGCCCCCACTCACCTGGGCCAGGCTCAGGGCAGTGTGCTCGGCCAGGGACTCGTTGGGCAGGCGGGAGGACACGTCCTGCAGGAAGGCCAGCAGCGAGCTGGGGGGCTGCGAGCTGCCCCGCTCCTGGCCCAGGGCCCTGATGATGGGCTGGTAGGCGTTGGTGGGGAGCTGCAGCAGGGAGAAACCCAGCACAAACCATCCCAAATGATCCCAGAGAGAAACCCAGCACAAACCATCCCAAATGATCCCAGAGAGAAACCCAGCACAAACCATCCCAAATGATCCCAGAGAGAAACCCAGCACAAACCATCCCAAATGATCCCAGAGAGAAACCCAGCACAAACCATCCCAAATGATCCCAGAGAGAAACCCAGCACAAACCATCCCAAATGATCCCAGAGAGAAACCCAGCACAAACCATCCCAAATGATCCCAGAGAGAAACCCAGCACAAACCATCCCAAATGATCCCAGAGAGAAACCCAGCACAAACCATCCCAAATGATCCCAGAGAGAAACCCAGCACAAACCATCCCAAATGATCCCAGAGAGAAACCCAGCACAAACCATCCCAAATGATCCCAGAGAGAAACCCAGCACAAACCATCCCAAATGATCCCAGAGAGAAACCCAGCACAAACCATCCCAAATGATCCCAGAGAGAAACCCAGTGCAGAACATCCCAAATGAGGGAGAGAGGAAAGAAGGAAAGAAGGAAAGAAAAGAATTGATAGAAGCACAACAGGTAATTGTATTCTCCATATGAAACATCAATTTTCATCTTTTTCATTATGCTTCTACTAAACAGACAGAAACCAATGTTCTTATTGTGGCAGAAACTTTTTTCTAATTTTAAAGGAAACAAAAGGAAAAATAATCAAAATGCTGTTTAGCTTCCTATATTTTTAAAGTTAACATAAATACTTCAGAAGCTACTACTTTTTCTTTTTTTTCCTTTTTTAATATAGTAAATACTTCATTTAACAATTAACTTCCTTTGTGTTCCCATCTTCCCACCATGGCTAAAACTTCTGCTGATGCATTTATGCATCCAAAAGCATTTATGATTGAGGTGGGAAAAGAAATGCCTTTAAGGAGAGCTAAGCATGGATCTATGCTCCTTCTGCCATTTGGAAAAGAGTTCTGAGCACTGTCCTACCCCGGGGTTTGCAGTGGTTGTCATCAGAGACCATGGAAGTGTGGAAGAAAGCAGAACTTGCACACCTGGGAAAATACAAACACAAGTGAGAGTGTTAACAAATCTGATTTTTCTGTATCAGATACATAATTTTATATATACATCCCCACCTCAGGCTGAATCAGTTCTAACCAAAAGCAACAGATTTGCTTTCCCGTGGATTTTAATTATTTCCAGTACTCTAGTCACACAGCCTTGTTTTAAAGATGCAATTTTCTGGTTCTCTCATCAGTTTCATTCCGTCACCTTATTACAGATGAGAGCTGCAGTAGTTTAAGTCTGACACACTTAAACCTTTGTTTGCAAACAGGAAACTTCAGGAGTTATACCTCAATAAAAAAAGGTCAACTGTACAGTTACAACCCTGCCATCCATCCTTCTCCTCCAGCTCTTGCCCCAACGTTTGCAGCAATTCTTTAGGGCTTGGGGTGGGTTTTTTAATCCCGTGTCTTATCAGAAAGGAATAATGATCTATGAGCAGCTCTGATAATTCCATGGAAGATCCTGTTTTATTTCTGTATGAGACAAACGGGGGCTGGGAAGGTTGGGAAAAGGAGGTTCAGGTCTCAGCTCCCATCTCCAGAGGCTGAGGCTGCCTCACATCTTGAGTCTGAATTGGGCGAGTGCCAAATAAAATCACACCCACGAGTTCAGAAGGGCTTTTCCAATCAGAAAATCTGTGTCTGAAAAACGTTCAAAGCCAGTGGAAAAACTCCCACTGCTTGCAGCAAAACTGAGGAAGCCCCAAATGAAAGAGCAGGGCTAGAAATGGGGCGCTGAAAGTGACCATATGAGCCTGTCAGGAATGATTTGTCAAGACAGAAAGAATAAACTTGATTCTGGATGGCTTCCAGTTGCTCCATTTCAAAAATATTGATTTCTCCCTGTGCAAAGTGATTTATTAGTCACTTGTGATAGAGAAATAATTTTTCTTCTAATCTACACTTTACCAAGAGGTATTATTTGTCAGGAGTGTGGAATTTCAGAGCAATCCAACCTTCGTTGGATATACAGGATCCATTTCTCTCAGAGTTCCAAAAAGAACACGAACATTTGTTCAATTAAAACCCAGGGTCTCCTATTTTCTTGTGTCAAAGCACATTACCCTGCTTCAGCCCTGCTAGAAATCCCCCAAAATCAATAAATAGATATCATCACCTGTCTTTGCTACGTTGATTGCTATTGAAATGCCCATTGCTTCCTCTGAGAACATTCTAATTTCCTACATTAACTGGGAAATTGTATAAAATTCCATCAGTCTATTGTTTTGAAGAGAAAAGCCAGAAATTAAATCACCACAATTCCCAGGTGCTCCGAAACACCTGATCACATTAAAACAACGTTGGCTTGGAATTCTTCTGACTGATTAAAATACATATACCTGGCATCCCTTTACATTTGAATCCCTAAGCCCCTAGAAAAGCTTCACTTCCAACTGAGGCTACACCGCTGATACCTCTGGGCACTCTGATGGTTCCACAGGACGCTGAGAAAGCTGTGAGGGAGGAGTTCAGGGAAAACCCATCACCACAGCCATCAGCGCCCTGCAGGAACCTCTGCAGGTATAAATCCAGGGGTTTGCTCTGCAGCCCCTCAAATGCAGCAGGGATGAAGGGTGGGAGGCAGGCAGAACCCTCCCGGGTATTTGGAGCCCGGCAGAGCTGGAGGCCCCAGCGGGGTCCAGGAGGGAGCTCCAGACATTGATGTGAGCAGAGACCTGAGCCCAGAGAGGGCTCCCCAAAGCCCAGGGCAGGAATTCCAGGGGAAGGAGGGAAGGAGCTCCCCAAAGCCCAGCTCGGGGGAAGGAGAGCTGAGCCCTGGGCAGGAATTCCAGGGGAAGGAGGGAAGGAGCTCCCCAGCCCTCTCTGTGCTGCTGCTCACCAGCACTCCAGAAGAGCTCTGGCTGTGCCCAGCGAAGCTGAACCTCCCTGGCGCTGCAGCAGGGCACACCTATTGATGAATTGGGGCAATTTGAAAATCTGCTGCTCCTGAGCTTAGCAGCAGAACATTCCTGTGGAGCTGCATTAATCACAGAGTGTGATTAATGGCAGCTTTGAGCTGGACAGTGTTATAGTAACCCTCCATCGTTGTCAAAGATACAGCAGCCAAATACAAAAGCATTTTTCCACCATGACCAGAGCATTATAAACTTTTTTTAAGATTTTAAGGATATTTCCTGTAACAAAATGACTACCAAATGAATACTCTCCCAGTCAGAAGTTTTGATGACTTTCATAGGAAATTTTTTTTTTAAATAAAAAACCAAAAAAAATTTAGGCAAATTCCTACAATTTTTTTTTGAGGCAAATGAAACAGATAACTTAAT
Source organism: Regulus satrapa (assembly GCA_013396955.1). NCBI lineage: Eukaryota > Metazoa > Chordata > Aves > Passeriformes > Regulidae > Regulus > Regulus satrapa. Next base: position 352,168 of record VWZN01016722.1, on the reverse strand, counting down.
TATGTACCCACAGGTGGAGGGTTTTCTTTTTCAGTGACTCAAATTCTACATTAACTCGCTTATACTTCAATTTTTTATAAGGTGCATTTTGTACGTAGTTGATTGGTGTGATCAAACCTGGAAGTACAAGCACGGACATTCTCATTTCCAGGCACGCAGCAGCAGTTCTGTGCTAAGATGGCTCCCAGGGGGCCGAAAGCACCACGGCTATGGGTGTAATGGCTTTAGCTCTTGGGAACCTTGTAAGAATGAATGAAAGTAAAAAGCCCCAGAGCAGCAGAATGTTCTGGGTGCCCTCTGGCTTTATTCCCAGGGTGGAAGTTTTCCGGCTGCTGCTCACACTGAACAGCACCAGCCCCTCTCTGGTGAGAGCTTGAACGTGCACATCCACAGGAGCACCCACAGGGTGCCCTGGCCTGGGCTCTGTCCTGCTTCTCACCCTGGTTTCTATTACATTTCTCTCTCTTTTTGGTTCACAAGCAAGCGTGAATTGATGGCTGTATCACCTCAGGTAGGGAAAGAAAGAAGCCCTTCCATCCCAGGAGAGCTGAGCACTCCAGCAGCGCTGCCCCGGCTGCTCCTGCCCAGCAGAGCTGTCCCAGCAGCACCGTCCCAGCTGGGGAGGCCTGGCAGCAGGGCTGTACTCACCGATGGCAGCTGTGAAGTACTGCTCCACCTCGCGGGGGCTCAGGGCCCTCTCCCAGATGATGAACTCGTCGAAGGCGCCGTTGACGAAGCGCCGGGCAGGGTCCCCCTCTGTCCCCGCCAGGAGCCCGGCGCTGGCGTCCCCGTAGTCGTAGAACACCTTGCCAGCGGGGTCGGTGGTGCTCAGGGTGCCGTTGACGTAGACCTTCAGCCCCTCCCTGGACTGCCAGGTGAACAGCACGTGCGTCCAGTGGGGTCCTGCAGGGATGGGGACCCGGCAGCGGGGTCAGCTGCGAGCTCTGCGGCCGGTTCAGTGGCCGGGGCAGTGCCAGAGGTGAATTACAGCACGCCGAGGCTGTGCCCGTGGAGCTGAGCCCCTGGGAAAGCCCAGGCCTCGGCAGGACGCCCGTCCAGGCTCCGGACCCGGGCTCCCTGTAGCTCCACAGACTCCACCTGCTGAGTGCAGCCCGTCTCAAAACTCAGCTCAGCAAGAGCAGCACGAAGACCGCAAGAGCTTTAAATGTACATCCACTCAAAATAATCAAAAATAAATCCACTCAAAATTCTCACAGCTTCCTAGTTATGCTTGAGAGGCAAAACCCACAACGTTGACTTTCATCGGATTGGATAATCCACAAAGTTGCGAATTATTCTTTCTGTTTGCAGCTTTTCTCTTAAAATAAGATTTCTAAACAGATTCATTAAGGTTTATGAAACTGCTACCGTGAGTCGTATTTTAACAACGTATAGGTAGTCAAATCAGGGCAAGAAAATATTTATTGAGTGCCATTAGCATTACCAGAAGACCAGGATTTGTTCCAGCCAGAAGATATTAGTGCTCCCCAGCAACACACAGTTTAGATAGAAGCAGATGTGATATACCAAAATGCTTATTAATGCTATGGCTTGGCACAGAGAACCTGACACCCAATAGAAAACAGAATGGTGAGAGCACCAAGCAGCAGTTAGAGAGTGACCAAAGAAAGCCTCAATCCAGCAGGCAGCGAGAGCAGCCCCCCAGCTCGGGGTGTCTGGAGCTGCCAGGGATTCATCTGCATTCTCTGCCCCGTCTCCATCGGACCAGGCATGAGCCCACTGAAGCCCTGAAGGACCCCACTGCAGACACCGCTGGAAGCTGGACCCCAGGGCTGCATGTGAATGGCAGATGTTCTATAATGCATCACTGCTTTTCCCTTTGCTCTCTCCCACACCAAGAGAATTCTTAAGCACAGAGGTCTGTAGCTATTTTTATATCCCCACTTCTCTTTCCTGAAGTTGTGCTCTTCTCACTACCTCTGTCTGCAAGAATAAAGCAAAATGGAACCAAGAAATTTGCTTTATTTAAGTATATAAACTTTACCTGGTGGACTAAAGCTTGCTTTCCACTTCATCATTGCATTCCCACGGGTGTAAAACTCCACGGAGCCTTCACCTTCGTTTGAGCAGATTTTGAAACCACTGGAAATCACTCGTCCACCAGAGGCAGGGAGAAGTTTGGCCTGTTGGTCTTGAGTCTTCCAGAAAAAGGAAAACGTTACTCCTGAGGAAAGCAAGGGACAGGAGACTTGAGTGAGAAAAACGAGTGCAATTAAAAATTCCCAGTGTGAGGAATACAGACAGCAGGAATGCCTTTGAGGACAGATCATCTGCTGGCATAAACCAGGACAGCATTTTAAAAATCAACAATGCTCCAACAGTTTAAACCAAATAAACAATCGCTCCCTGAGTTTTGCATCCCATGAGCACACACCAGGAGTAGTGACCACTGTGTCCTGAGCAGCTTCTCTCAGTGAGCTCCAAGAGGCACCAAAACTTTTTCTGGTGTTCCCCAGAGCCCTGCACAGCCAGATTCAAGACAGTGATTTAATTCTGAGCTCCTGCAGCACACCCCAGCTAACAGCTGGATTTCCTCAGCCTCTTACTAGGTGTGCTTTCATCCTTCAGGGCAACAATGGCTCCTGGAAGCAAAGTGTAAAATAAAGGGATAACTGCACAAGCAGAGCTACAGGAAAGATCCCGAGTTCCCCACCTGCACAAAAATAAAAGAATTATTCCAAAAATACAACACGATCTGGCAAGCACTCCTGTGATTGGCTTCGTCCACAAATAATCCTGTTCATCTCACAGTAAATGTCACAATTTTCTGCCAAATTGAGAGCTCCAGGTCACATATTAGACAATAAATGGGATTTCCATAAGGTGGCTTTCTTTAATAAAGACCACCCCAGAGGACTTCCCTGACACACAAGTGCCAAATCAAACCTCACTCACACTCCACGTTTGTTGACTACATGCAGATCCTGCAAAGGAGCTCAAGGCAAAGAATAAGAGAAAATTCTCTTGCCTCTTCCACAAATGTTTCTTTTGACTGAGAATGCTGCTGCAATGAGCCCAAACTGCTTACAGAAAACCACTGCTTAAAGATTACCTGAGAAGGAGCAAAGCGGGGGAAGAATGTTTCAACACCTCAAAAGCAAGAAGAATTTGTTTGCTCGAGTAAAAATAATAGCCCTGAACTGTTGTGACATTCAGCCTTAGAGGAAAGCCCAGCTCTTGTATTCCAGCTGGGAAGATCCCAGCACCCTTTCCGAAGGCGTTCCCTGCTGCCGTGTGCTTGGCACCGCTTTGGCACAAACACAGCGAGGATGGTGCAGCAGCAGCAGCTGGGAAAGCTCCACCTTACCCCACCACAGGGGCACTTGGCTTGGGAAAACCACAGGCACGTCCTTTAAACCAAGGGTGCTGCCTTCCTTCCTTTCTCTCCTTCTGTGAATACCTGCCTCGGTGACTTAGTGTTTATTATTTATGTGACTTCTTCTCCTCGTCTTTTATCTACCAAACATTTCGGTGTTTTATGCCTCTATTGCTCCTGTTCGTGAGACACGGGAGTGCTCTGGTACCACAGAAATAATTTATTCTGATTGTTCTGCTGTGCTATAACTGTTGAAAGGATATGACTTCCTGGTGATTTTTATTTCCCCATGGCATGAAATAGAGAAGATGCAGCACGTTTGACAAAAGCCACCTCTGGAGAATGCTGAGTGCCCCTTCCCACCCCTGCTGTGCACCGGCTGCTCTCAGTGCCACGGGCGTCAGAGCAGCTCTCTGCTCTGTTCACACAGAAGGGATCCCATTGCAGGCCATGTTTCCCTTCTGAAGGATGGCCCCAAGCAGGCACAGCAGGAAAATTCACCATCAGCAGCGCTGCCCAAGTCTGGGGACTGCTGGAGTTCCATGAAAGCCATTTCCATGGAAGCTCCCGTCCCAGGGGATCTGGAGCCTCTGGAGCATGCCCTGAGTGAGTGACCAGGCCGGGTCTGGCTTGGCTGTCACACACAACTTCAGTCATCCTCTGCCATCAACACCTGTCAGAGCTTTCACTTTGGGACCCTAGCCCAAGAGAAAGGGAAGAGAAACACAGCGAAGGGATTTCGGCATCTATGAGGACAAAGATTCCATAATGCCAGACCTAAACATTTTCTTATTCCTGTTTGCTTATTCCGCACTCCTGCAAAGAGGTCACACTGAATCTGAGTAGTTGGTGATCAGTTCTAATTTAAATTGCAGTCAGAAAAGACTAAATTTTCAGCAATCAAGGCTCAGTCATTTTAAAAGCCAATAAATTGTCAAGCCTGATTTTTAGATTTCGTTCCAAGGAGGAGAGAAACAATGATTATTGAATAACATGATCTGACAACAAAAGAAAAGTCAATCATAATTAATGGATTTCTCACCTTCAGGCCCGCAAGCTTCTGGATTACTAATGCAAGAATTTCGATAGCTTCCAAAGAAGAGAAAGGTGACTCCTTTCTTTTCAGTGACGTAAATTCCTTTGTTCACCATCCCTTCTACAATATCTAAAGCAAGAGCAAAATCCAGTTTAGCATTCACATAGAGGAGACCTTCCTGGAGCCAAGATTTCAGCAGACCCCTAGAGCCCAGGTGTGTATCTCCTTCCAGCTGAATGGCTTTGTTACTTTTTGTGTTTGTTTTTCTTTTCGGTGGTTTTTTGTTACGGTTTGCCAGTTTCGGATTGTTCAGTTTCTTTCTTTGTTTCCATTTGCCAGTGGTTTGTTGTATTTTTAAAGGCAGCACAGATACCTCTTGTATTTCAAGTTTGTAAATATTGCACTCATCTCCTCTCAGCTCTCTGGTTAACTGAGGCTGTTTGACAGAACCCATACACCCAAAAATTATTATTTCAAAGTAATCCGAGTAAACCTTATGCTTTCCAGAGTTCTGAATGCTTTCTAGAGGAGTCTGAGCTGGTGGAGAAATTCTTTAACCAATTAAAATGTAACAAATCAGTGTTTCCCTTTTTCATTTTGTGAAAGGGCGAGTTGGTGACCGGACTGTCTCCAGCACTGAGAAGAGATTTTCCCTTTCTGAATGAATGCCGTGAAGGCAAATTTCAATGTTCTCTTAGCACATCCCAAATCCTTCTTTAAATATCAGTTTTCAGTTTCTTCCTCCCTTTGAGGAAGAAACCATCAAGTCCTGCCTCCAACTGGCAGATAAGATTTAGATTCCTTTAAAAATGTGAGCGTGCACGGTGGAGTAAATAAAGCATTTCTGAGTTCTACTCAAGGCATCTGAGTTATAAATCCATCTCTCCAGGAAAACCCCCATGAGTTTTCCCCCCTAGTGCATTTCTGTTCCCACTGCACTTCCTTTGCCATTGGTGTCACTCTCTAGAATGTTCATATTGGATGTATTTTATAGGGTAATAAAAGGACACATATAGAGAAACTTGCTTCTCATTTTAAAAAAACAACCAAAAAAAAACCCAACAAAAAACCCAAAAAAAATCCCCAAATAAACCATCATCTTAACTGAAGTCATCACGACTAACCTCTCATTTCCAGGCTTTGCAAATCTGCTTGCATTTGTCTTTCTTAACGTGTCCTCTAAAAACTATAATAAACCAGTGAAAAAAATCAAAAAGTGAAAAACAGAGGGCTCCTTCTCCATTTTAGTCTTGAAAGACAAGAACAAAACTTAAACTGCTTATTCTCGTGTGTTCCTCTGAAATGCCATCTCTGGTTTTTTTAAGCCTAATAAAAGTTTCTGTGGGCTTTGGAGCATCCCTGGGGCCCATCCTCCCCTGGGATTCACGTGGGGGTGCCTCTCCCAGAATTCCAGCGAGCCAGGTAACACTGCAGGGCTGCTTTTCCAATAGTGTATGACAGTGTAAGAATAATAATAACAAACCCTTCTACCACGCTTGAACCACAACTCAGAGCTAACTCTGAATCCAACATTACAAGAACCATCCACGCCTGACAAATGCAGAACATAAAAAACAAATAAATCCTCACCTACAGTTGCAGAGAAGTTAGAGTAGGCAGAGTCATTGGTATTTACAAAGGTAGAGTTATGGGAGGGAAGCACAGTGAAGTTGTGGATTCTTAGAGCTGGGTGGAACAACAAAAGAAAATAAGCAAATAAGCAAACCAATGAATAAACACAATCAGTCATGAATCGGCCAGTTCATATCTCTCAGCACAGCACGAGTCAGATTTGTTGGGGAGTGGCCTTTGGATGCTGACACAAACCCTTCTCGAGCACGGGGCACTCGGAGAGCGTTTCTCACCCTTCCTGAGAAGAAAAAACGGTACAAAATCCACCTGCAGGTGAAGGGCCGTGAAATAATCGCTGCTGTAAGAGAACCCAGCCGCAGAGGCCGTGGCAGCCCCGGGCAGGGCAGGAGGGGCTGAGAGAGCCGGGGCTGCTCGGGGGAGCCAGGCACGGGCAGATCCCAGCTGGGATGGAGGGATGGGCCAGGCTCCCCTCATCGGCACCCAGAGCAGAGCGCAGAGCAGGACGCGTGGAACGCCCGCCAGACAGGAGAAAGCCTCCAGCAGTTCGATGTCTTGCAGTAAAGTTTTACTCTCAATTTTTATTTTCTGGTTTTGAAAATTTGACAGTATCTTGCACCCCGTAATTGTTTACCCTGGGCAGGCAAGTAAAGCCTGATGGAAAGCCCATGGAGGTGGACGGGGAGACATTGATTTGGGATTTAGACCAACTGAGCCCACGGAATGCTCTCAGGAAAAGAAAAACGCACACTAAAACCCCCGGATAAAAATGCACGGAAAACAAGGGGTCAGATGGAAAACCTGAGCACGGCCACTTCCTTTTTATTTGCTATATTTTGAGCTGATTGTTTCCCTTCAATTGCTTCCAGTGCTGAGATTTCCAAAACATGAATTTGCTGACACACTCTCACCACGCGAATGCTTTGAGAGATATAAATCTGGCTTCACACACAATGACTTCAACAAATAAAATGGATTAATGTGACGGACAGATTATGATGCTTCAAGGCTTTAAGAGGAGAAACATGGAATGAAAATAATTGCATGATATGATGAGTGGAAAAACAAGAAAGGCTCTGCAATAAACAGAAGGGTTGTGCAATCAGAATGAAACCAAAACCAAGCAAATTGTCACCTGGAGCAGATTACAACAATAAAGAACACTTTTCTTGTATATCAAAGTGAAATATCAGAGAGATAAAACCTCTCTCAGAGGCGGCTGAAATTATATCTGTGTCTGATAAGGCACAATATAAACAACTGAGAGGAATTTGAGCCATCCAACATCCAAGAGAGAATTCAGCATCGTCAAAGCTGCACGGCAGAGACAAAGACCTCTGGCTACTGGTATCCCCTGCAAGCAATTGCAAGACAAAATTCACCAAAATTTTTTCAGCAAAGTCCTGCAGCTGGCTCGTTTATAAATTTCCTTAACACCACGTCTCAGTAGGAGTCAAAAGAGATTGCTCCTGTGAGCCAGTGCCTTTCCTGTAAACAAAGGTTTGTAGGATCAGGAGCTTCGTCTCTTCTGCTTTCTCTCTTCCAAGATACTAAAAATATTTCTGAATCTTGCTGAAATAAAACTGAACAAAAATTGGGAAACATTCTCACATCAGCTGTCCTTTTCCCAGAGCTATATTTTATATATAAAATCTTCAAGCACCTTCAAAACAACTTTGTTGTAACCTGATTGCCAAAACAGTGCTAGATAGGGAGCACTTCACTCTTTTGGAAACCACGTGAAGTCCAGGGGCAGAAAATTACTTTAGCACACTTTCAGAGAACTTATGTGGCAGCATCTGTAAGCCAAATTACTGTTCTCTTGAAGTCGGTAGGAATGCTGCCATCAGCTCCTCATGGAAGCAAATATTGCCCAGATATATTTCTGGTCGGGCAATTTCATTCCTTTCAGAGATTTTGTGGAAAGATAGGTCAAAGTTTAAGCTTAAAATACTTGAACACCTCTACAATAAAGGGATTTGGATATTTAAAGGTCCTTTTTTCCCCACTTAGGAGCAGAGACTGTTTTGGCACACGGGTGGGGGAGCACTGGGGAACACAGAGCAGGCTTTGGGTGAGGAGCACTGGGAATGCACATCAGCACCACCTGGAACTGTGTCAGCAGAGCAAGAACAGCCCTGGAAATGACGGAGGCAGAGCCCAGCGAGCAGCGGGTGGGAAGGAGCAGCCCTGCGAGGGGCACGGGGCTCTGCTGCAGCTCCTGAACTGCTCCTCCAGCCCTGCAAGAGCCCGGGCTGCCCTTCCCTCCTCCGGGGCTCCCTGGCAGCTGAGTCTGGCACAGCAGCGAGAGCTTTGCCCCAGCAAATCCCTGCTGATTGTGCCTGCCTGGGAAAAGAGCTGGATCAATACGAGCTCACGCTGCTCTGCAGGGAATTCCCAGAAGCAGATAGCAAGGGGTGAGAGGTATCAGGATGAGAGCTTACGCTTTCCTTCCAGCAGACACTTCACGCAACGCTCAAAGGAGCATGAGGAGCTTGGGCATTTGACTCCTTCCCAAATCAGAAGGATGGAAACATCTTCCCTGCTGGCAGAGACCTCGGAGTGCACTGGAGCATGCTGGGCATGTACCAAACCAACTAATAACAATGTGATTTCAATGACTCTTTGGATCATAAACCTTTTCTCTTTATAACCTCAGCAATGCGCAGACAGCCCATAAAACCTCGGAGAATGCTCCATAAAAATCAGCTCACAAATACAACAGCATTTGGATATCAGAGCCTTGCAAAAACATGAGCTGGGGGGAAAAAAAAAAAAACATCAAGCTCTGAGCTACGAAATATAACCCCTTTTTTATCTCCTGCTGCCCCTTCTACTCCCAGCCAGCCACAGAGAGCTGCTACTGCCCTGGCCAGGGAATGCTTTGTCTACCTCCGTTTGTGTCCCGGAACTCGTGAATTCCATCCACATCTTCCAGTGGCCAGTAATGGGAAGCTGAGGCCAGGACTTTGAACCCTTTCAAGAAACACAGGTTAAAAGATTATTAAATGAAAGACCAACAAGGTATGAAACAAGTCTCCACAGCAAATAACCATAAAAGAGGTCAAAAGGTCAAGTAAAGCAAAATGTTTTATGGAAATCAAGTGTGGCCCACAAGCGAGATCATAAATCAAAGCGGCAGAGTAGATTAAAGCCATATCACTGATTAACCACTGCAGAAAACCTGCTTTCAAATCCCAACTGATTTTCAGTTTAATTGCACCTAAACTGTGTAACAATCTCTGGCTGAATCTCTGCCCGTGTGTCCGGCAGCATTCACTGAAGGAACAGCCAAGGAGTCATTCAAGGGAATTCCCAGATTTTATTGTGGTTTGGACATCCCAAAGCACTGGGAATCTTCGGCCCCACTGTTCCAGTGCTCCTGCTTCCCCCAGGGGCACCGGGAGGCACCAGAGGAGTTTGGTTTTCCTGAGAGGAGAGCTTGCAGAACATTCAGCAGCAGCTGGAAGAGCTCCCCCCTCCCCACCCAGTTTTTTCTCCAGACCCTTCTCCAGCACCCCAAAACCAGAACGGCCCTCTGGGGCTGACTGGAATGTTTTGTTTTCCTGCAAGTTCTCCTCAGCAGCAAGGACAAGCTGACGAGCACCTGCAGGCTTCCATTGGCGTTTCTGTCTGTATAGTCTGACTGACCAGAGTTTGAACAAATTTTGGGACATGGGGTCAACCTAAACTTAATCAGAAGCAGGCTGCCCAAAACAACCAAATTTCCTGTTAAGATAACAATTCTACTTTAAGGGTAAAGCATTAATAGAAAAACATGAGTTGTAATTTCTTATTATCTTGCTAGCTGCAAGAAACCCTTTCTTTTCAAAACCATTAATTTAATCAAATGTGGTGAAATGAATTTAGCATGTCCTACAGCTGAGAAAGGTTGGGCGAGCTGGTACAGAAACAGAGGAGTTTTCCCATGAGTCCTGGATACCATCCTGCTAGTCTGGGTTGCTTTTCTTTGGGGGGAGAGGTGGGGACAGTGCGAGGGATGGCAGGCACAAAGAGAGCAAGGATTTCTGTGACACCGCAGCTTTTGTGCTCTGCCCTACAATCATCCCTCATTCCCAAGCAATCTTCCAAGAGCCTGAGGTGTGGAGCTGACAGAGGAGAGTTTGTTAAACCCCACTTCAGCTGTCCAACGCTACAAAATCTCCCCACACCTAATGTGCGAATGATCCCAAGTCAGAGCAGTGTCCCTGGGCTCCTGCAGCTCCACCCACACCTTTCTTCACTTCTGAGGTCAGAACAGTTCGCCTGTTTGATTCTTGCTCTGTCATTTTCGTGTCCTGGATACACGCCCGAGTTTTGTACCATGGACATGAAGGTGCAAAAACTTTAATAAAGTGCCCAATGCCCACCCTGGAGAGCACTGCCTCCATCCTGGTGGTGCAGTTTGTGACACAAATGGGATCCTGAGATTTATTTTTAATTTTGAGGGCAAAGTTGGCAAAAATTGCTAGACTTCACAACAAGCAATTGCAGATCTGAGGAAACAGAACTCAAAGTTCTGCGTCTTGTGAGGACACAAGAATTACTCAGACTTGCTTCCAAAGCCAGCTATCCCGGAGATATCTAACAAATGATTCATAATTTAATTCATTAATTCAGGATCTATTCTTAGCCCACCTAGCTAAATGTTTGCCGTTGTCATAGAGGTTTTCCCTCAAGGAGGGAAAGGCACAAACGGATAAGATGGGGAAGTCTCCTGGAAATGGGCACGGAGTGGAAATGGGGCTCTGTGGGTCTCCACCTCTGGCTGCTCGGAAGGCAGAGAAGGGCACAGGGACAGGGCAGGGACGGGGACAGGGCAGGGACAGGGACAGGGACAGGGATAGGGACAGGGATAGGGATAGGGACACTGCCCGGACAGGGACAGTGCAAGGACAGTGCCCAGACAGGGACAGGGACAGTGCCGGGACAAGGGACAGTGCCGGGACAAGGGACACGGCCGGGACAGGGACAGTGCCGGGACAGGGACAGGGCCCGGACATGGACAGTGCTGGCCCGGGAGGAGAGTGACCCACAGCCAGCACACACAGAACATCGTCTCAAAATTCCAGGGCCCCCCAAACTCAGCTGAGCCCTCCGGANCGGCCCCTCGCTCCCTGCCCCCGGCCAGCGCTGCCCGGCTCCCCGCTGCCGGCAGGAGCGCTTCCCCTCCCTCGCTTTGAGGAACGGGACGCTTTTCCTTGGCTCTGGGCCAAGCTGAGCACGAGTTAATTAATCAGGCTGAAGCGACTCCCTCAGCGGAGTGGCCTCTCCGCACCGCTCCGGGTTTCACTCGGGAGTAATTGCATGTGCTTACGACTGAAAAGCACAAAGCAACGACGGGCCGCTGAAGCAGTAAAATTGTGCTCGTACACCACCGTGAGGCCTGAGGTTAAACTATTTACACGAACGGGAGAGCTCTGCAGTTACCCGCACAAACCCCTCTGAGCTCCGAGGGAGGTTTGTTACATTGGGAACAGATGAGAAAGCCTTAATAATAATAATAATAATAATGTGCTCTGTAGCTGATTGAAACCCAGGCTGAGGGCTGGGAGGAGGGGACAGGCCTCGAGGCACGCCAGAGCGCTGCCAAGTGTACAGGCTGGCACATCCCTCTGAAAACCATGGAATGAGCGCCAGAACACCGGGGGAAAGGAATGAGTCCGTGTGGAGGTGTCACTGAGAGCCTCGCACCCGAGGGAAGCCGTGACAAACAGTCTCTCCACATTCCGAACACAAGCCATTTTCTCCAAATGTGCTCCTGCTCGGAGCGTTCGGCGGGCAGGGTGCTGGATTTACGGGACTGGGACAGTCTGGTGCTTCGGGCTGTTACATCCCTAGCACAGAGCTGACACTCGAACCTGGGCTCCGTTTCCTCGGAGCTACCACGGGGATAAAAAAAAATAAAATAAAACCACAAACCGCCAGCAAAGCAAATAAATATTGAAGGAAATTCCCACAAAACGTAAATAGAGCATTCCTTACCTGGGTGTTTGGGTAGCTGGGAATAGTTTCCGTACACCTGCACATAAAACATGACATGGTGAGACACGGCGAGGCAAAACTTGCCAAGAGGAATCCAGGCACATCTCAATACCGACCAGATTCAGAACATTACCTGATATTTTTGCTGAAATAAAATCAGCAAAGAATAATGGCAACACAGTAGAGATAACAAACTCTCCATGGTCTAT
>VWZN01016722.1:295771-313693 GCA_013396955.1 Regulus satrapa | reverse complement strand
TCTGTCCCTCCCTGCTCCCTTTGTCCCCATGTCCATCCCCCTCTGCCCCTGTGTGTCCCTCTCTGCCCCTGTCCCCCTCTGTCCCCCTGTGTTCCTCCCTGCTCCCTCTGTCCCTCCCTGCTGTCTCCTGTCTGTCCCTGCTGTCCCTGTCCGTGTGTCCGTCCCTGCTGTCCCGTGTCTGTCCGTGCCCAGCACTCGGTGCTGGCACACAAGTTTGTGGAGGTGATGACGGAGTACAACGAGACGCAGACGCTGTTCCGGGAGCGCAGCAAGGGCCGCATCCAGAGGCAGCTGGAGATCAGTGAGTGCCCCCCTCGAGCTTCTCGGCCACATCCGTTCTGTGCTGGTGGTGCCTCCCGTGCTTCCCGTTCCTTAAATAGGCTCCAAAGCAGCAGAGCTCTTGGACAGCATCTCTGAGGGTGTGAGAGAAAAGAAACTATTTTTACTGCACGGAACAAACTCCTTGATATTACTGGTTTTAGAACAGCTGTAAAGAAAAGAAAGCTCAGTAATGTCCTTTAGATTGAGAATTATTAAAGAAATTGTCTTTTTCCTTTGTTCCATTTACTTCCTATGTTGCAATTTGAAATGAAGAATCAAGAAAAGCTGCATTCTAAAACAGCAAGTGTTACTAAAAGCCATTCCAAAATTAACATGCCTAACACTCTTTTTATGTGGTCCCATTTTTGTCTACAAGGACACTTGGTAAATTCATGGCATACAATCAGTATCATTATTATTATTATTATTATTATTATTATTATTATTATTNTCATCGTTATTATTATTATTACTATTATTATTATTATTATTATTATTATTATTATTATTATTATTATTATTATTATTATTATTATTATTATTATAGCTGCTGTAATACATGTTTTAATCATTTGTTGACTGACCCACATATGACTTACTCCCAATTCATTATTAGGAGTATTTAGAAAGGTTCCTGACTTTACTTTGAAGCAGAGCATCTACCTTGGAAGGTGTCTAAAGAGTGCCTAAAATTAGTATTTTTAAAAATGTGCTCTGTAGAAGTGAAGTGGCTGAACACTGCAGGGTTTTATCCTGCAGAATCTCACTGCAAGACTTTGAATTCTCCTTCTGGATGGTAAAATGTTATGCGCAGTGCTGAATAAGCGGTGCCATGTGGAGTCCTGCTGTTTCTATCCTAGCTGGAAAGACCACCACTGATGAGGAGCTGGAAGAAATGTTAGAGAGTGGCAATCCTTCCATCTTCACTTCTGATGTACGTATTTCTGGGCAGTCCCGGCTCCCCTGCCCTGCTGCTCCTGCCCTTCCGAGTGCCCACGGCTCTTTGTTCTCCCCAAGATCATTTCAGACTCGCAGATCACCCGGCAGGCCCTGAACGAGATCGAGTCCCGCCACAAGGACATCATGAAGCTGGAGTCCAGCATCCGGGAGCTCCACGAGATGTTCATGGACATGGCAATGTTTGTGGAGACCCAGGCAAGTGGACTCATTCCAGCACATTCCTGGGATGGGGGCTTTTCCCTCTTCCTCTTTGCAACGTGCAGGAGCAGTGGATTTTATCCAGGCAGTGCAGGTCTAAAGTGGTTCTGGACTGTGATTAGAAAATATGGAATTAATCACTGGAGGGTTTTTTTTTGTTGTGGCCAAATTGACTCAGTTTGACATCTCAATGTCCTGATGCTTTCAGTAACTGACCACGGGCTTGCCTTCCAGTCAGTATATTTAGTATTTTCTTCAATATGGTTAATTGCAATGTGCTGGAACACCTTTGTGCATGTTTAAGTAAGAAAAACGATCTTGTGGACACATTTTTACTACCTTGGGGATTGGGATTCTCGGCAGCAGTGGAATAACAGGCATGTCAGCAAGGCTGTATGCACCCTGCAGTTCCTGCAGGAGTGCAATTCTCTGCTCACCAACGTGAGTGGAAGGGGCTTGACAAATCCTTCAAGTCATCTCTTGTATTCATAAGCTTTGTCTTGACATGTACATAGATCTCTTCTGTTTTTAGTCTTTAAATACCAATTACCCAACAAAAGTGTTTTTAACTTTGATCACAAAATGGTTTGACTTCTGCAGGAAAGTGAAAAGAACAGTGTTAGAAGAGAGGCTTGCCTGAAAAGCAAGTTAGAGAAACTTGCCTGTTCGTTGTAAGTGGGTTTTGTTCTAGAAGTCCTTTGTTGCTTTCATATGAAATATACAGACAAGAGAATTTGGTAGCAGGTTTCTTTTGAATTATGCCCAGACAGAAGTTACTTGTGCATCATTCTGTAATGCTTTGCTGTTTACTGCTGCTGATTATTTCTTCTGATGGACAGAGACACAGGTAACAGACTCCCTGTCATTTTCCACCAGTCCTCCATTTCATTGCCAAATGTCATTCCTCACAATGAATTGGAATGTGTCGTGCATTGCCCTCCCGATCCCTGAGCTCTGAGGAGCTCCACGTGTGTATTTATTTCCTAGACAGCTGTTGAACCTTGTGTGGAAATAGCCAATATCCTTTCCCACTTCAGCCCCACCAGGGATTTCTGCTCTCGAGTGTTTCTCTCGGCTTTGGCTGCTGAAACATCCCTCCCAGCCAAGGGATGTTTGCAGGTGCTCAGTTCTTATTCCTGCCCGCCCTGCTCATGAACATTCCTTGTGTGGTGAGAACTGGGAGCCCTTGCTTCTCATTGCCCTTTTCCTGTACATGCCAAAGCAGAAAAAAATGTCATCCCCAGTATGTGCATCATTGATTTGTGACAGTAATTCTTGATGTTCTCTTAGATTCGTGAAACAAAGATCAGTGCATTCCCATAATGTGTTTTTCCTTCAAAATTTTGTTTTAAGGGTGAAATGATTAACAACATAGAAAAGAACGTGATGAACGCGACAGATTATGTGGAACATGCAAAGGAAGAGACGAAAAAGGCAGTTAAATACCAAAGCAAAGCACGCAGGGTATGTTGTCTTGCTGTAATTGTGCTAGGCAGTATTTTAATTTAGCACAGAAACATTTCCAACGTGAATTGTTTTGCTGTAGTTAATATTGAAAATGTATAATGCCAAAAGGGGACAGACACTTCTTGGACTATGAGAACAGATCAGCAGTTCATGCACAGCTCAGGGTGTATTCACAATTTTCCACTCAGTGCTGCCATTACAGAGTGTATAAACCCCCAAAAGAAGAATTAATGTATTATTCCAGTGGATAAATTCACATGTTTTTCTTAGCATCTTTCACAATACTTTGGATTAATCCAGATTCTAAATAACCTTAAAAGTGTTTGGCTGTTTATCACAAGTAAACTTACCTGTATTTAAAGCTATAAGATCTGTTTGCTAGCAGGAAAAATAAAAAGGAAAATAGGGAAAGTGCTTTTGCTGAAATAGGCTTATTTTTTTAAAATTCTACTTGTAATTTTTAGTTTTACAGATGAATTGGGGAGATCTTCCCTCTGGAAAGGGTGTGGCATTGTGCCATGACACTGAATTTGTGGAGGACTTGAGTTCAAAGGAATGTTCTGGCACTTTCCAGGGCCCTTGTTTTGTTTATCTTTCTTCCCATCAGACACCAAATAATATATTCTGATATCAGACTACTAAGTAGTTTATTTTTACATTCCAATTTCCCCTTTTGATGTGCTGTGCAGTTCGGTGAGGCTCGTTATAGTGAGCTGGATTTGAGGGAATAATTCATTTTCTATAGATAGAGATCTACATAGAGCTAACACGCCTGATCCTTTACAAAAGATCTTTTCAGAAGTGTTACAAGAGCCCACTTCACATGGATGTAAATGGTGCTTGTATCATCTCTGATAGCTGTAGAGGCATTAATCACATGAGTTTACCTGGTTTAAAATGTTAATTCTTACATTTTTAAGATTATACAGATGAATTTATCTCAATTTAAGAATACAGGAGGCTTTAATAAAAGTGCTTGTGGCTCTAAAAACTACACGAAAACTTGTAAATAAATGCAAGTGTTAATGTGCTTAATATTAATAATACCTTGTTTTTTGACAGAAAATGTGGATAATTATCATTGTGTCAGTGGTGTTGATTGCCATAGTAGCTCTAATTATTGGTTTGTCTGTGGGTATTCGGTGATGCTTGGATAACCTCAGCATGCATGGCTTCCTGCCACTGTGGCAGTAAGTAACTAATCAACTAATTTGGCTCTCGTTGTCTTCTCTGCTAACCCTGCGTGTCTGCGGCGGGGAGGGCCCAGGGCTGCTCTCGCTGTCCCTGCAGGACCTGGGGCAGGTCCTGTGTGTGGAGAAGGTGGGTTTGCTTTCAGCGGCCCTGCTGGGACCTGCCCAGGGCACCGAGAGCAGCAGGGAAAGCACCAAACAGCCCGGGCTGGCTCCCAGCTCCTGGGGCGCTGGGTCTGTGCTGCACGTTCCCCTCGGCAAACACGGAATGCTAACCACACCTGCAGCTTCATCCCCGGGCCTTTCTCTGGGTTCCAGTAGAGTCTGTAAAGAGAAGATGTCTGCAGCCATGAAGTTGGCTTGGAGAACATCTTCAAATGTCTTACTTTGAAACCTTTATTAATGCTAGACGAAGTGAGGGAGATAGCAAGGTGCTTAGGACACGAGATCCCTGCCAGTGCGGCTGGTTTTGCTGTAGTAAAGCTCCATCTGTGTCCAGCTAGAGCTTGGCCAGGCTGAGCAGGCAGCAGCAGGTAACTCCTCGGAGCCCAGGGCACGCAGTGTCTTCAAACTGCACACAGCACTCCACCAGCAGCTGCCAGAAATTCACGTTTCTGTACCAACAGAAGTTTAAACATCTCAGTTTTTGTTGGAGATTCTTCTCAGCTCTGGTTTGTGGGCAGAAGTCACTGTGTCACCTGCAGTCAGAAATACCTGACCAGAGTCACACCTTGATGCGGCAACTCAGGACCATCTCTCCTACAGAGGAGCTGTAACCCTTGCAGCTCCTCTGAACTATCACCTGCACAGTGTTTTTACTTGTGGTGAATTCCTTTAAGGATGCAGATGTAAAGGTTTGAGCAGGCTGCAAATATTTACCCAAGGAGGGTGGCAGTGAGCAGTTACTTAGACTTGACCTACATCTGTTTCTAATGATGTTTACAGAGGCTGGGCATGAGTAATAGCCACTATTCTGTACAGGAAAAGAGAGAAATGTTGCACAGATGGCTCTGTCTTGTGACTGTGGTTACTTGTATGTTAGGAGCAGGAAGCAGCAGGAAATCACAGCAGTGATTCCTCCTCAGAAGGAAAATCCCAGCACTCAGCCTGGGTGTCAGTATTACTGTGGCTCTGAGTATATTGAAACAATTCTGTCCCTGACAAATTATTTATTTCATTCTTAACTTTCCTCTCTTTTCCCCCCGCAGAAACTGATGTTCATAATAATATGTGTAACTGTATTGCTTCTGATACTTGGAATTATCCTAGCAACAACTCTGTCCTAGCAAGCACATTCCAAGAGTCACCAACCTTCAGGAACTCCAAAGCATCTCCGGGAAAACCAAACCTTTTCCACAGACGAGGCCTGGCACTGTCCCACCGTGATCACCTGTCACCAATGGTTCAAAACGAAAGCAAAATCACTCGCAATGTTTACTCCTCAGAGAAGATCAGAATGTAGTAGGGTGTGTATGCGTTCTACATCACAAACTGCACACTTGTAAGACTGAAACTTTGTTCTGAACTAAAGTAACTTCGGGTTTTTTCGCATCTCAGTGTTACAGTTGAAGTAGGGAGTTGAGAGACTGTTGAGTTTTGACTGTTTGGCTTTTTTGCAATTGCTAACCTAACTCTAATCATGACTTCAAGTACCTTGCCAGTGCTGCCTTTGTAAGCACTCTTGGGAAGGATTTTCTGAGATGTAGCCTTGTGTTTAAGTGTATTAATTATTTAGTCACCTTAACCTATTTAAACTAACTGCTTTTTCTCCAACAAGTGCTAAAATGTTTTATCCTGAAAAAAATACTCATTTAACTGCCTAGTGCATTACACTTGAGAAGAAAAAAGAAAAAAAGCTTTTTTACTTGCCAGGTAACTTGCCAGGTTTTTTAAATTTTTTTTTCTTTCGAGGTTAATCGCTTTAAATACTTTCTTCATGGTTAACAAAAAATTATTTGCTACATTTCTGGTAAAAGCATACAGCTCTGAAATGCTGAATTTGCACTTGAGCAGGTAATTTTACAGGTAATTCTTGTGCAAAGGAAACTGATGGATTGGTTTAGCCTTACTGCTTGTATGAATATGACAAAAATGACTTCATGAAGCCAAATCAAGTGTTCTTGTTGTGGAGTTTGCTCGTGTGGATGTATGCATATAGCACATGGGGATGAACTCCCCCAGAAGAGTCTGAAACTTAATACAAACTGAGACACTGATTTGTTATGAAATCTGTGTGGCTATAACATGTATGAAGTGTTTTGGTGTACACATGCCTGTTGTAATGCCAGCTTGCACGACTTGAAAGCTTCAAAGAACTCAATTGTACCCAAATAACTGCATTTCATGTTACAGGTTATTTTTGTATTTTTGTCTGTAAAATATTTGTAACTTGGGTTTGTGGCTCCTCTTTGTTTAAGCATATCCATGTAGATATGTAGATATATTTACACTCTAAGAGAAATGGAGGAGAGGATAATTTGTGCCTTTTTAAACATAGTCTAAAACTACACTCATCAATGTTTTCAGATACTCATGTTGACTGCAGTAACTCAGTCCTACAAGCTTAGAATCCTTAAACTTAGGTTTTGTTGAAAGTGTCCGAGATCAAAGTTACTGAGTGAGCGAGAATTCACACTTCATGAAATTCAGCAAAGTTTACAATTTCTATTACATGAATGAATATTCCTGCTTTGCTGTCCAGGTATACTGTGAATATGCTGGAGCTATTCAGATGTCAAACATGTTTAAAATAGAAAACAAATATTGTTATTGTTATTATTATTATTATTATTAGTCTCTTTGCCAGTCAGCCATAAAGAAGTCGCTGGAAAAATTCGGCTTCAGTAATGAACAAATTTCTTTTACCTCCGAGTCCGGAATGCTCACTGATGTTTGTGAGGAAGTTTACACGCAAAGTAAGGAAGGATTGGTTGCCTTAATGCTCATTCTAGGTAAATATTTTTTATTCTGTAGTTTTCTAGATTTTTATCAATAAATATTATTTATACAGATATGCAAATTAGACACGGGAAAAAAAATCACTCCTGCTGTTTACCAGCTGGTTATGTAAACTGACCCTCAAAATCCTCTCATCTTGGATTTTTTTTCTCTGTAATGCAGTAATGTGCCCATCAAGACCAGAAATTTGAATAGGCTACTCCACAGTTTTTACTTCTTGTTGAACAGCTGCCTCAATGAGTTTGTTTTAAAGCAAAACAGACCTTTTCACATGAACCTCTTTGTTTGGAGGTTGGAGGGGAGTAAATCTCTAACCTATGCACTAATAAACTCATGCAAGGAATGTATTGTTAGTTTGCATTTCAATCTGTTTCACTGCAGAAGGGGAAAGAAGGGGTTTAATGTTCAGGAGTAAATAGTTCCTAGAAAATGGGTAAGTTATGATGCAAATAGCTACCAAGGTGTAGCACTAAGCAGGAAGAAGACCTGGATTATTCTGCATACAAAATGATATTTACTGTCTCTATACGTGGGTCAGGCTGTGCCAGGTGCTGTCAATTGAAAGCAAATTGAGCTGGGCAACATTAAACGGAGTTTAATGTGACTCAGCTGAGGGAGTGTGACCGGGCACAGGTGCTGTTGATGCAGCAGCTCACTCCAGCCCTTTCCTGTGGTGTTTGCAGGGACAACTTCAGCATGTATTTGACAAGGTCATTTGGTTGGTGTTGCACTGTTCTGCTTCTGGGCCTGAAGGGGTTTTAGGCTTTTGAGTCTTGTAAAACCCTCAGCAACGTTTCTGCCATCAGGGGAGTCTTATGCAATTGGTTTCATGATCTCACTCTGCATTTCCCCCTGCAAAGCTTTCCTGGTAGCATTTCAGAGCTTTCCCGGTAGCGTTTCAGAGGTTTCCTCGTAGCATTTCAGAGGTTTCCCGGTAGCATTTCAAAGCTTTCCTGGTAACATTTCAATGGTTTCCCTGTAGCATTTCCCACACACTCCAGGATCTTGCCTCATTGCAGATGATGTGCACGGCCAGAGTATGACTTGGCAGGTTGACACTCAGTCCCTGATCCAAACCAGGCTGCTGGGCAGGAGGGGTGCTGCCCCTTAAAAGCGTGGCTGGACTCTGGTTTTAATTTATTTGGGGGTTTTATATTGAGAAGGTGGAAAGCAAAACCTTTGAAGGCTGGCAGGGGGGCAGACAGAGCCATTTCATTCAGAGCTCCCTCTGAGCTGTGTGCACTTAATGCTGCAAATTTCAGTGGGATGGGAAGGCTCCCAGAAAACACAATTAACTCTAATTGTATTCTTCAAGGCCTTTCCTGGGATTTCTGATTTAAGCACAGCTACCAATCTGGATCTGAGTCTAGGGAAAAGCTCTGAGACCTGAAGTGTATTCAGTGAGAGCAATTAAGCTCCAGTCCCCTCTGCAACATCAGCTGAAAGCTTGAGAGAGCATCTCACTGCTGGAGCTGCTCTGGGCTCACTGCTCTGCTCTGGAGCTCTGGGACGGGGCCACCTCGGGCTGCTTTGGCTGCTTTGGGGCAGTTCTGGGTGGTCCTGGGTCCCAGAGCTTGGGTGCTCTGGCCTGTCCTGGGTCCCAGAGTTTGGGTGCTCTGGCCTGTCCTGGGTCACGCAGGGAGTTTGGGGTGGTTTGGGGCAGGTCCTTGAGCCTTGCTGGAGCACAGGGCACTGCTGCAGCGATCCCACTGATCCCCAGAGGGATCCCACTGACCCCCAGGTCAGTTTGGGGCAGCCCCAGCCCCAAACATCCCGGGGGGCTCTGCTGGCTGGGCTGGCTGCTCCCCACTGGGAACTGCAGAGTCAGAGGAGTTTAAATCCCAAGGAGAAAAACCTGAAACTTTTACACTTGCAGCAAATATTGTAGGACCTTTGACATGTGCTAAAACCCAAATCAGCATCTTAGTACTAGAGCATTTTTATAAAAAAACCCACAAAATCATAACAAAAAAAAAAAACAACCAAAAAACCACACACAAACAAAGTATTCATTTTCACAAAATATGTCTCGCTTTTCTCTAGGCTTTGTGGTTGCTGCTGGCCTCCCTTTTCAACATTTCCCTCCTCACCTCTGTGCAGATTAGTTCGCTCTGGGGGTTTCGGGTGCTGATGATTTCTCTGCTGTGCCCTTTCCATCTCAGGGTTGGGTGGTTGCTGACTTGCTCTGCAGAGGTAACTGGTTTCGCCTTGCTGCTTAATTTCTTTAAGGACCTTCTGGTAAAGGCCTTTTAAAATCCCAGGGCTGGTAAGTCTCAGCCTTCTGCAGTGCTCCAGACTGACCTGGGGCATGACCAGGAAAATATTTGTCACTTTTTTATGCCATCACTTTAATTACTGGCAGTACTGACAGAATGCTGTTTGAAGAAGGTAATTCATTAAATGCAGACCAATTCTCAGCTATTGAGCCATCTAATTGTGGGTCTTGGATTTTCTGCCCATTTCTTATCTTGCCCTGGCTTTCCTTTTGTTTAGGCTGTGGCTTTTAGAGGCGGAATCCCTTTGGATATTGGATCTGCTTCGTGGTATTTGCAGCCTGTGGTTACTGGAGGGTCACTACCCGTGATCAGGACTGATCTCANGGATCTGCTTCGTGGTATTTGCAGTGAGGAAAATGGCAGCCTGTGGCTACTGGAGGGACTGCCACCCGTGATCAGGACTGATCTCGCCTCTCTCCACGCTGCTGCCAACCAGCTTCACACGGGGAAAGCATCAGAAAATCCAAACAAACTGCTTTTACCCCTCTGAAAATCTGCAAAGAACCCAATTTCAAAGCATCCTGGGTTTGAATCAGTTCATGTGAGCTCACATTGCATTTCCAGCTCACATGCTTGCTCTGCTTTTGATTTTCCCTTCTGGCAATTTATTCAGAGTAGAGTTAGTGGGTAGAATCTCAGAGGAGAATAAAAGCCAGTGTTTTGAGAACTAATGAAGTAATTATCTAAAGCATTATTTACAATGATTATTTAGAAGATAATGAGACCCTTTAATTATGTTTGTTCTGCATAGCTAGCCGTTCAATAATTCAGGGTGTTGCCATACAATTTTCTCTGTGTTTACTTTGCACATTTTTTTGTTTAGGAAAACGTCACATTTTTGTGCTGTGTATAAGGCACAAATCTGGGCCCTCTTCTGGGCATTGTTTGTCACAGGAAGATCACCTGCTCCCCTGGGCTGGAGCAGGCTTTTGGGTTCAGGCTTCTTCAGTGTGGAACAGAGGAAATGGGGGAAATGAAGCTGCACCTACTCAAGGCTGGGCTGGCTTTGTTCCTGTAAAGGCACTGCTGGAATATTTCCACACATCCATTGCTCCACTGATGTCCCTGTCAGCATTTCCCTCGCGGAGCTGGAGCTTGACTTGCAGTTTATTTTCATTTTGGGAGCCATGCTGGTGATGTTTCAATTGCAAGGTTTTTTTTTTTTAAAAAAAGAGCTCATTTGTGTAGGAGAAACTCAGAGCCTCGTTAACATTTCACTAGCTAATAAAAATTTCACCGCATGTGTGAACTGCTAAAATAAACAATTCTGCTTAAGCACATCGTTAGCAATGCCTAAAGAGAGGCAGCTCCCCGGGGAGAGCATCCTGGGGAGCTCCTGCAGCAGGGACGTGTGGCTGCACTGCTGAGGATGTCCGGAGCCAGGAGGAGACACCTCCCAGGGGCTCGGGGCTGCCCCAGGGTGGCTGGCCATTTATTTATGGCCAAAACCGTTCAAATCAACTCCCCAGCCTTGCCAAGGAAGGGCTTTGTGGCGCGGGACACGCCTCCACCGTGCAAAGCAATGAATTAAACCCCAAGTCCTACAGTTTGGTGGAGAGCTGACCAAGTGGGGATGATTCTGGGACAGAGAGCGCGGCCAGCAAGCGCAATCAGAAAGGAGCTGCTGGTGAGCTCCGAAGCCAGGGCCTCTGCACACTCCTGTGCAAAGCTGGGATGCCGTGTTAGGAAGTGGCTGTGCCCAGTGCCAGCCCTGGCACACCGAGGTTGCTCCAGAGCTGTGGGAATTTGCTAACAGGTCACTCTGGATGTCCTGGGCAGGCCGAGCTGAGCTGAGCTGAGCTGAGCTGAGCTGAGCTGAGCTGAGCTGAGCTGCAGGTTTTGGAAACCAGCTGCTTCCAGGACAGCTGAGGAAAGATGTTCATCCCCACAACAAATAATCCACAGGAAGGACTCGAGTTTAGTGCTGTGTCTTCTCTTGCCTTTCCCACAAGGCTTGCCTGCTCTGTCTTTATATTCCCCACATCTGACATCACCATTTGTGCTGAACTGATGTTACTGTCCCAATGCAAACGCTCTGAGCATTCATTGTCACAAATAATTACAGCTCCTTTTCATGTCCCCCACATTAAAAACCTGTGCCTGCCTCCTGAGCTGCCCACCACGTGCTATATTGATTTTAAATAAATTAATTTGCATGTGTGGAAAGGTGCATTTAGACTACTCCTACAGTACAGAGCTATTTCTCACTACGTATTTACACAGTTCCTCAATAGTCACCGTGGCAGGATTTTTAAAAAGTTCTCCTAAAATTAGGTCCAGGCCTGCTCTGAGAGCCCCAGCGAGTTTCTCCAGCAGGTTTCCAGGGTGCCCAGCAGAAGACAGAGAAGGGCAGGCCTGACAGGGCTGCAGAGCTGGGGCTGGCTTTGGGAGGGTAATTTTAGGGCACAGTAATCCTCCCCGTGCCCGGAGATTCCGTCCAGCCCCCAGGGTCACTCAGGCTGGGCAGAGCTCCAGGGCTCTGCCCAGGACCAGGGCTGGCAGCCGGACACACTTGTGCTCCCTTGGCTTTGAAACTGTTATAGATGGATTTTGTCAGAGCTCCCGTTTACACAGCTCCCTCCCCCTGGGGGTTTTGGGGTTTTCCTTCCAATGTGAGGCCAGTAAAACCGTGGAACAAATCCTAGAACAATCAACAAATCTTAGAAACAAAACAAAAATTCACAGGACAATAAAATGCAGCAAGTGTCGACATGTGTTTTTAATACACGTGCTATGTTTATTTTTTTAATCCCTACAATAACAGAAATTACCATAAACTTCAGGCGAGTTTGAAGAAACTGAAGGCAAAATCTGTTTCCCTGCAGTCCAGCTGGATCCCGTATCCATAGGCAAGAGCTGGGTTTAGACCACATATCTGCTCTCTGTGTTTTTCCTCCTCAAAGCTGGTTCACTGCTAAGGCGAGCATGTGCTGAGCAGAGTGACTCAGACCTGTGGGCCAGGATGCTTTTCTTGGGTTTCCACTGAGCGTTCTTTTCATCCTACACAGATATAAATAAGCGCCCTTGCTGACTTCCCTACCATTTATACGGGAAAAGTAAATGTGGCATTATTTTAATGGCACTAAAATATCTTCCATGTGCTTAAAGCTTGTTTTAGCACCGTATTAACATGTGTTATAACCTTGGAAGTTCTGCTCTCACCCCCAGTGCCCCAGCACGCTGCAGTCACGCACAGGAGAAAAGGAAAAGCTGAACTGAATGTGGATGATCAGTAATGGGACCGTTCTGAGATCCCACCAGAGAAAAGAGCAAACTCCAAACTCCCTTTTCCAAGAAGGCCTCCTGGCTTGGAGCTGAGCTTTGCTGCAGGAGCACCTCAGGCAGACCGAGCACTGAGCGTGCTCCAGACAGAGCCAGCCAGGCTGAGCAGCAGCAGGGATGGGAACAAGGGCAGAGGTGCTGCAGAGAGGGATTCCTCGCCCTGTTTGCTCTGGGGGAGCGGTCTCGGTGACACAGGTGGAACGCTGTGCACAGTGCAAGAGCAGCTGCTCCGCAGCCGGGCAGGGCACGGCCCGGGCAGGTCATGGCCACTGCCCCGCCAGGGAGCAGGGCTGGGCTGCCCTGGACCAAGNAGGCACTGCCCCCGAGCCTGGGCAGCCGGGCTGGGGCTCAGGGCACTCTCTGAGCCTGGGCAGCTGGGCTGGGGCTCAGGCACTGCCCCCGAGCCTGGGCAGCCAGGCTGGGGCTGTGAGCTCTGGGACTGGCCCAGCCCGAGTGCAGCCCGCTGTCAGCCCGGTGTGACTGAGCAACATGTGAGCATTTCCAAAGGATTCCCGGCTGGAATGTGCACCCCACAGCAGTGGCTGCTCCCTCTGCACGCTGTGCCCCGCACTGGGGAGCAGCAGAGGGCCCTCCCTGAGCGTGGCCTTCTGCAGTTTCAGGAGTTCTGCTGTGAATGGCAGCCAGTAACAGCACTATCCCGCCACGACTTTTCATCTTTTCCAGTTGGAGTTATTTACTGCTCATGTCGCCAGAGACCTAATTAAAAATATTGGCCAACTGGAAGTGATCACCCGATTTAAAAACTGGATGTTGATGTTAAATGCCATTTGTGATGATTCTGGCACATCTGTCCCCCTGTGTAAGAGGGGGATCAACTTCTTCCCAAAAGCCCTGGAGCCCGAGGCTGGCACGGGAGGAGGCAGCAGTGAGGATAACCCCAGGATGCCCTGGAGATGGAGGCACAGCCCCATCTGCCTGCAGAGAAAACGCCTCTCCAGTGACACCGGTGAAAGGCAGCTTCAGCTGATGTTTGCTCTGATTCATCCCTTCTGTTCACTAATGGATCCACTCTCCGCAGCTTTCAGTGCTTCTCCCTTTGGTAGATACAAACACGATAAAAATGCTTTTTAAAGAAATCAATAAACACTTAAGTGTTTGGCAACTCTCAGAATTTTACTGTATCATTTACTCAACAGTTTAATGCCTATTAGAAGAAACTCAGCAGTTAAATATTCATGTTTAGATTTAGCAGATATAACACACCTCAGGCTGGTTCTGCTTTTCTAACTCTCTTAATTCACAACAAAATCAGTTGTTTAGAGTACAGAGCTGGGGACTGGCACTGCCTGAGGCCAGAGTCAGCAGCAGCTGGGGGCAATCTGCTCCAGAGTGGGGGATTGGCCCCTATTCCAGCGTGGGGGATTGGCCCCTATTCCAGTGTGGGGGATCTGCTCCTATTCCAGAGTGGGGGATCTGCCCCTATTCCAGTGTGGGGCAATCCACCCGTACTCCAGTTTGGGGAATTGTTCAAAACGTGGAGGCTTTTTTGCCTTAAAGATGCCGAGTCAGTGTGGGGTGGGCCAGTGGGCACAGCTGCACCTTGGGCACCTCGGGACCCCTCCGTGCTCAGGGAGGGGCGGCTGGGCTGGGCTGGGCTGGGGTTGGGGCTGGATTGGATTTGATTTGATTTGGGGCTGGGTTGAGCTGAGCTGAGCTGAGCTGAGCTGAGCTGAGCTGAGCTGAGCTGAGCTGAGCTGGAGCACACGGAGCATCGCAGCACAGGCAGCCGGAGGGGTCCGGGATGCCCGGGACGATCCCAAAGGCAGGAACGGGATGGATGCAGGGCCCCGGACTGGTTCCAGCTGATGCCAGAGCAGGCACAGCCGAGCCCTCGGTGCCCAGGACAGGGCAGAAGCTGCCCAGAGGGAGGGAGGAGGGCGGTCAGCCGCGGCTCTGGAGCCCCGGGCAGCCCGGGAGCGGCTCCCCGAGGGGAAGGAGGGCGGAGGGTGCGAGCGCCAGCCCGGCAAAGGGCTGGGAGGAAGCCTGGCTTGGATTTCTGCCCGTTTCCCACTGCTCCCAGTGGGCAGCGAGCTGCTTTCTGAGCGGTGGGAAATGGAAATGGAAATGAGGGGCCCGGGAGACCCCGGGCTCTGCCCTCTGCTGAGCCCGGAGCTGCCTCAGTTTCCCCAGCGGCCACAGCGAGTCCGGCAGCGCCGGGCCGAGCCCGGGCAGGGTGTGCCGAGGTCCAGCCCAGCCTCGGGAGGGCCGGGACTGTTCCCCAGGGATGCCCCGGGAGTGCTGCCCGGCAGCGATGGCTCTGAGCCCTCCGGCGGGGAGAAACATCCATGGGTGCCGGGAGGGCAGGGGAGAGGAGGGAAAGGAGAGGAAAAGGGAAAGGAAAACAAATCTGTCTGCTTTTCATTTCTTCATGTTATCCCCATCTCTTTACCTGTGGTTGATCAAGCAAGGTTGTCTCTTACTCACTTACAGCTTGAATGAAATGTATGAGGAAGAAAACTTTCAAATAAAGCACTTACGCTATGATTTTTGAAAGAATTTGAATTAATTCTTTCCCTCAGACAAAGCTTTAGCGGGAATGACATGAAAAATGTATTTCCTCCTTACCAGGCTGTCAACTCTTCAACTTCATTGACATTGTCATCCAATAACACCGCTGTCATCACAAAAACAATCACCAGAACACTGCCTCCAAAGCAGAAAATGCACTTCGTCAATGTGAAGTCTCAACAGCTGCAAAACTCCAACAAGCAATCCAAGAACAGAAAAGATGTGGAGATCCAACCGCTGCAAGGAGAGTGTGAAGAACTCCAAAATCAGCTGGGATGCCTGAGGGTGGGTAAAAATCCAGTGCTACTCTTGGTATCAAACTGTGCTGGTGAACAGTTACAGTGAAAACAGTTTATTGATAGATGTGTAAACCCCCAAGTATTCATCTGTCCATTTCTCATTGAAACAGACCGTTTACACAACATTTAATACCAATAAGCGATCCTGTGTGGAGGAGAGTTCGGGTCTGAATTCACAGCACTTCTGGCTGGACTCAAGACTTTCCCTGAGGATATGAGCTTGTACTTTGGGATGCTCTGTGGCATTCCTCTACTTTGTATTCCTACCCCGACATCAAACCCTTCCTGGCATTGTCCTGCACTGATTATTGCCCTACCAGCAGCATCTCCGAGCCTTTGCACAGCAGCAAACCCCGTGGGAGGAATAACCCCAGTGCCAAAGGCTGGGATTGCCCAGCTCCTCCTTTCCCCCTTGGGTCAGCAGCCGGGGCCTCCCTGGCCCGGGGCTGCTGGGCTGAGGGTTGGGATTGGGGCAGGATGTGCTGCTGTGAGAGATCCCTGCTGGGGCAGTTACTGGGCCGAGCACAGGAGTGCCCTGCAGGAGAGCAGCTCCGTGGGACAGCGGGGGGCTGCCCCTGCTCGGGGCAGATTCACCTGGGGCAGCTCCTGGGTCGCATCCTCACTCACCAGGGCAGCTCCTGTGTCCCTGTCCCACTCACCGGGGCAGCTCCTGTGTCCCTGTCCCACTCACCGGGGCAGCTCCTGTGTCCCTGTCCCACTCACAGGGGCAGCTCCTGGGTCACATCCTCACTCACCGGGGCAGCTCCTGTGTCCCTGTCCCACTCACCAGGGCAGCTCCTGCGTCCCTGTCCCACTCACCAGGGCAGCTCCTGCGTCCCTGTCCCACTCACCAGGACACAAGGATCGGGCTGGCCTGGCACATTTTGGATCGCTTTGTCCAAATGCACATGAAGGTCCAGTCACGTTCCTCCTGTCTCCAGGCTGGACAAGACAGATCTCCAAACGGTGCCACGTGGAATATTCTGGCAGCACTCGTGTGCACAGCGGGCTGATACGGGCAGAAGGAACCTTTGGGTTTGAAGCTTGCATGTAACTCAACTGAGGAAAGAAATCACCAAAATTAGACTTAAAAAAAAGGGAAAGCCATTTATGCCACAGACTGGTTATAAAAGCAAGAGTGCCTTGCCTGATGATCAGAGCCATAATCCAGTCGGGGAATGAACATATGAAGCTGGCTAGGAACAGCTTTTCCCTCAGAAATGCCAGAGTTTTGTTGTTCCTGCTGCAGTCATGAGTAATCTCAGGGAAGGTCATTTGGGGCTGAGATTT
The DNA here is from genome assembly GCA_013396955.1 of Regulus satrapa. Lineage (NCBI taxonomy): Eukaryota > Metazoa > Chordata > Aves > Passeriformes > Regulidae > Regulus > Regulus satrapa. The sequence goes on along the minus strand of VWZN01016722.1, from coordinate 296,923 downwards.
GCACCACAGAGAGGTCTTGGGGACCTTATTTTTAGATTTTGGACTTCTCATTCAGAAAACTCTAGTCTTTCTAGATGGTGCCAGTGTAGATCTCCAGGGAAGAAAGCACAGATTGCCTCTAAACCTTCTCCTCATCTGCTCTTCTCGCAATATCACGTCACCAGGGCTCAGTTCTGGATGTTTCACTCCTTTAATGAGGGACAGATTTTTCAGCAGCAGCCAGTTGCTTTGCAGATCACACCGTGACCACGATTTAATTCCAAACCTCTGAAGAGAAACGTGTTTCCTGCAAGCGGGAGTGGTGGCTCTCAGTGCTGCTGGGAGCTTTGGGTGCTCACACAGAGCATGGCCGGGAGCTGCTGCACCCAGAAATACAGAGCAGGCCGCCTTGGGGTGACTCCCCAGCTGGGCAGCAATCATCACTGGGGTCACACTGAGCGTGGAAACCCAGGCAGGGCAAAACGTGAGAGATCTGTGCAATCCCTCGTGCACGGCTCCTAACTCTGCCGGAGGAGCATCAGGGGCATCAGCTCCAGGAGAGCAGGGTGCCCCCGGCACTCCAGCTTCGTAGAGAACTGTCGGGGAACGGGGGAAACTTGCCTGCTGTTGCGGATGCCAAGCTTCCCCGAAAATTCTCCTGCTCCTCGTTATGCCTGTGGGTAAAGCTAGGGGAGGGAGGCTGGTACCTGAAAAGGATCTGGAGGAAAGGCTTTATTGAGCTGAGGGATGCATTTCTCTAGATACTTTAAAGAATTCAATACAACAGTGCCTTGAGAGTGCAATATCTCCTTCCCGTGTAAAATACTAAAAGGAAAATGCAGAAATACCGCTCAGTATAATTGAGATGTTTTCTTGACAGTTTACCCTTGATCATCAGCCTGGAGAATTCAGTTGCGTTGTGGTGAACGCACTCCCAAACCGATCCGATTCTGTCACTCGGATCATCTCTGCTCAGGAGCAACTAGGAAAAAAAAAAAAAAAAAAAAGAAAATTTAAAAAAAATTAAAAAAACAAGGAGAAAACGACGGAAGCCGGGTTCCTAAGATGCGATGCATCGGCAATCGTTCCCCCGTGCCCTTGCAGCGTGTCGCCGCGGCCGCCCCTGCGCTCTCCGGGCGCCGGGGCTGCGCTGCCCGCGGGGCGCCGGGCAGA
>VWZN01016722.1:270722-294554 GCA_013396955.1 Regulus satrapa | reverse complement strand
TGCCGGGCCGTGCCGTGCCGTGCCGCGGCGGGGCCGCAGGGTTCGGTGAGCCCCTCTCCGGAGCGGGCTGGGCAGGGGAGCTGTGTCTCTCCCGGAGTGATGCGATGCTGGTCGGCATTACCGCCGTGCGGGGGCTCAGTGCGGAGCCTCGGCGCACATGGAAGCTCTGGGGGTTTTATTTTTTCGAGCGGCTGCCGCCTGTTCTTTCAGCGGTAAAACCCTGCCTGGGCTGCATCGTCAGTGCTGGTAGCGATGCAGGGCTGATATGTGGCATAACTCAGCGGAATAACTTATTGGTGAGTCTTGGCACTGCATCTGGTGAATACAGAGTCTGCTCCTTAAGGGACCGGATATATTTTGAGGAAATACCTAAATTCAAAGCCATTGGTAACATTGAGAACTGCACCAAAGTGTTCTGTGACGGGGGAAGAATGCCGTGATTGCTGTGATGCTGATAAAAATAAGGACTATTGCTTGGCAAGATCGAAGAGCTGCCTTAGGAAAACAGCATGAAATACTGAGACACAGAGCAAGCAGTAGAGGGGAAGTTACAGCATTCCCATAAAGTCAATATAATAAAAAATAGCAGTATATGGCACTGCTGTGAAAGCTGCTGTGGTCACTGGGTATTTTGGCGTTTTTGAGCCGGAGGTGTTACATTTTTGTTAGAGAAGAGCTTTCAAGTCTGCTCAGCTGACAGATGAAGAAGGTAATTCAGATCAAATATTACAGATGTCAGCCAGGACTCACCACTGTAGACAGCCTTTGAAATACAAATGTGCTACTTCTAGTACCTTAAAGGAGGTTGGGTCTTTTTTAGGTCCCTCTTTGTTTTTCCTCTTTGATCTGATGGTCCTGGTCACTGGCTTTGTGCAGACTGTTTTCTTTTTAGTACTGCAAAGACCACTGTAAATGAAGGCAGAGAAGTGGTCATGCTGTCTGCAGAATGGAGGGCAGCCCTGATTTCCCCTACTTACACCCCCAAATGGGTTCCAGCCTGCTAAAATACAGCATGACTGCACGCTAGAGGCGGTGAACAGAGGGGCACTGCTTTTACATCCAACCTCATGTATTTGCTCTCTACCTGGAGCACCTTTTTGAGACAGACAGTGCGTTGAAACTTCTAGAATTAAACCCGAGCTGCAGCTCTAAAAACAGCAGGTGGGTTTCAGAGGTAGGAAAAGTGAGGTGGAACAAAATGTGGGGCGGTGCAGTGCCACGGATTTCTGCATGGCAATGGTCTGAATAGCTGCTGAATGAAGGCTGGGTTAGTCAGCTGCCAGTGGCAGGCTCAGCGATGGGAAGCATCTCCCTGCAGGTGTGACCAAGGCCATGCTGGTACAAGCTGCAGCTGCATGTACGTGGTTGTGCCTGTGTACTCCTGCAGCTGTCCACAGGGCAGCTCCTTGGATGTGTCTCTGCTTTAGGTGTGGGGTAGATGTGCAGGCCCTCGTGGGGAGCCACTGCTGTTTGGGTAGCTGGGTGAGCATGAAATGAGTATTTCAGCACAACTGTGTTCTTGTTACAAAACTCTGAACCTTTCTGGGCCGCCACAAGAGAAATTAGAAGCCTGAGATAACTGGATAATTAATATCCTCAGGTATTAGGGGGTTTCCTTTTCGTGTGTCAAATGCCCCACCGGAGATCAAAATTAAATACCCCAAATCACGCTGACTTTACTCTGTAATGAGAAGCTAGTTGGTCATGCATCAGTGTCCTGTCCTTTCAGTATTGCTGCTGAATGAAGCATGGTTTGACAGTCAAGGCTGTTTGTCATTTCACTGAAGGTGTTTCAGGCCCTCATCGCTGCTGTGAAATATGTCACCCTAGCTGAAATGTCTGTTAGTCACGACTTTTCCTGGGACTTATTTTTGGGTTATTATTCAGCAAAAGGTTCTGACTAAACTGGAATTTTGTGTAAATCCTTTGTTTCCCACTCTCACAGCCTGCATGTCCTATTCTGACAGAATGTCAAGCTGCATGGGTAACAATTCCTCTCTCTCCATGGAGGATCTCTCTGTGCACAGGACCAAGGAACTGAAATCTCTTTCAGATTTTCTGGCAAACACCTGGTGCCAGTGGCGATTGCCCCTCTGCCTGTTGATATTCTGCGTAAGGCGCCTGTCCATCCCAGATGAGGATTGTCACAGAGGGTTGCTAACATTTCCCCTGTTCAAACAGCATTCGCTAGGATTGAGAAATACATCCCAGTATCATGAATAAAGCCAGAACTGGAGTGCAGCCACGGTGCTGGAAATGCAACTCCTTCCGACCGCGTGCCATGGCACCAGCCTGTGCTCGGGGTGGAGAAGGGGCTCTGGCCAGGCTCTGGGAGGGGCACTGGGGCCACGGGGAGCAGCTCAGGGTCCGGCTGTAGCTCATGGTCCGGCTGTAGCTCAGGGTCCGGCTGCTGCTCAGGGTCCGGCTGTAGCTGGGGGCTGTAGCTCAGGGTCCGGCTGTAGCTCAGGGTCCGGCTGTAGCTCTGGAGCCGCCCGGGGCCGGGCTTTGGGCAGGAAATCAGAGAAGGCTCGGGCTCCACGCCTTGGCTCCTGCTTGTGGTGCTCCAGCAGGAAATCAGAGAGGGAAATCAGAGAGGGGCTTCCAGCTCTGCCACAGATTCTGTGAATGGCCCTGAGCAAAGCATTCAGTATCTCTTGGGCTCTGTTCTCCTTCCGTAAATGGGAATAATAATGAACTCTTTCCACTACATTCTATTTATTTTATCTGCTTAGGAAATGAGATTTTCAGACCAAATACTGTTTTCTCCATCAGGATGCTGAATCCCAACAGAGGCTTCTAGATGCTACTTATAAATCACTTGACAGCCTGCACTGTGTGTTGTTGATCCATAGAAAAAATATTGCTGAGCACCATAAGAATCTGAATTTGTTCTGAGGGTTTCTGGAATAACATTTGATGAGCTGAATTGTCCGTTGTGCTCACGGGCATGTCCAGGCTGGAGTGAAGAGCCTTGTTCCCCTGCTGGTGGCAGGGCTTTGGTAGAACATTTACAGTGCAGGTGTCAGGATAATGGGACTGAGGGTTTTATTTTTACTTTTAATATGTCACTGCCAATAAGCTTTCTCTTTTCTGCTCCAAACAGGCTGGGTTTCTGGAGCAGCAGGCATTGCTGTGCCCGGTGTTGGCTGCTCAGCAGCAGTGCAGGCTGTTCCTGTGAGCAGGCAGGAGGAAGGCACTGAGAATGTAACGGCATGGCACAGATTCTCCTCCCTGCTCTCGGCTCACGACACTTAGAAACCCTCTTCCATTTATTTTTCCTTTAAAGCTCATCCTGCAGCCAGCTCCCCTTCCTCAAGGCCTGGCGAGAGCGTGGTGAGCTGCTGGGCAGCCATCACACGCACCCCTTTCCTTTCATGCTCCCCCTCCCCCAGAACTATTTTAGAACTGATTTATTTTCTTCACTGAGGAACATACATCATTTTTATAGGCAGCCTCATCAAGTTTTTACACTGGATGTGGGATGGGAAAAATTACAATAATATCCCCTCTTGCCATCTTTGTGAGGGAAATAAGCCTTTCTTGAGGCAGGTTAACTTACCTAGGGTTGGCTTGGAAAAATCCTAAATCAAGGCTAAGTTCCTCCAGAATAGGGAGTTTATTCTGGAACTTTACCTTTTCAGCTCCCATTGAATATTTCTGCACCTCCTCCTTACAGAGCTGAGGAAATGCTCTTTGTTAGCCCAGTATGGAATTCCATGGTGCCTTTTCCCAGGTGTGGGAAGTGCATCTGCAGTGAGAGCCGTGTCCCTCCATGGGAGCGCTCCCCGTGTCAGCAGCGAGGGCTGTCCCAGGTGTGTGCCAGTCCTCAGCCCGGGGGATGGCACAGCTGTCCCTGGGATGTGCCGCTGCCAGAGCTGCGGATTCACGGCTGGACAGAGCTGCTGCTGCTGCTGCTGGGGATTCACAGTGCTCACAGGGCTCAATCTGGCCCCCGTTCCCTGCATCTCCCTCCTCTGTGACACTCCCAGTTTCACCTCTGGGCGAAGTCTGACTGTCTGTTCTCCCCACTTCCCTGCCCCCAATCCCGCATATAGTTCAGAACCTCCGGAATATTCCCTGCCGGCTCCAGGAGTGTGTTGCTTCCCTTCTCCCTTGTTTACTGCTTGCTAATTAAATTTTGTAGGTGGCAGTTTGAAATCTTAGTGGGACGTGTCATGTGACTGCTAATGCTCTGCAGATCTCTATTACATAACCTTTAAGTAGTTTGGGAAAATGTGCTTGTGTCATACTGGGCCCGACATAAGGCTCTGTCTGAAGCCAACAGTCTGATCAGGTTTTTTTTATGTACGATGACTGTAGAAATCTTGTGGATGGTTTGTTCTGGCACAAGATTTGTGCCCTCGGTTGTCAGGTCAATTGTCTTCCATCCTGAGATGCTTTGCAGGGCTCTGCCTGCCTTCCCTGCGGGGCAGAGCAGGGAGGGGCTGGGTTTAAACACTCTGGCATGCCAGGTAATGATGGGATAAATAGTAAATGCACGATGCTGGGAGCCCTTCTGCTTTTCTGAGAGCTTTGCTCACCCCAGTTTGGAAGGGGCCCGAGCACAGAACAAGCACAGAAAACCTCACAGTTTGTCTCCCCACCCCTTAACCTCCCACAGATCTTTATTGGGCCCAAGTGCTTTATGCAGAATGAAAACGTGAATCAATACAGGTTTAAAAAAATGCTATGCAGGGGCGATCAATTTTTAATGCTTGGTAATTCATTAGGTTCTGGTTTGCTAAAGGAGCACTTTTGGAAACGACAGCCACGTGTCCACTCACACAGTAAGAGCTCTTCCTCCTCCCCCAAGCCAGACCCATCTCCTGCTCATACTTCACACACAGTTCCACACTCTTGTTGCCTAAAACACCTTTATTCATATTTATACATATTTATACATGTTTATCCACTATCCAGTGCAGCTCAAGCACTCCATGGATGCACCAGCCTGAGCCCTGAAGGAATTAAGTCTCATTTTGGTTTCCTGGCCAGGTTGTGGAGGCTGGGTCCTGTCTGTGGCTCTGATGGTGTTCTCTGGTAAAGCACAGGAGTTCTTCTGCCTCACTTGCTGTATCTGCTGGCAAGGCTCGGTGGCAATCAGCTGCTGTGGTCTGGCAGTGAAAGCTGTAATTAGAAATGGGGAAGAACTGGGTGAAATCTGGGGTGTTGAGGGGTTTTTTTAAGGGATGCCAGACTTACAAGTTTATAATCTCGCATTGAAATCTGATTGTGTGAAGCTGCATTTTGTCTAGAGAAGCCTTTAGTCTGCAGTAGCGCTTTTCAGTAAGAAAACTCTTTACTGAGTGCTTAAGGATGATGGTTTGATATAATTCTGTTTTGCAGGTGAGAAATTTTCAGTGTGCTTCAGGGTTATTTGCCCAAGATCATTCAGCAGGGTCAATGGAAATCCATTGGTACTGTTTGTAGAACCTGCTCTAACATTTATCCATTGTATTGCTTCTCTTAATTAAATGTTGTGTAAGGAAGGAGGAGGGGGAAGTATTGATCTTGTAAACGAGACTTTTTTTTTTGTTTCATTTGAAATTAACTGGCCATGTGCTACTCATAGAAATGAGCCTTCAAATGTATTAACCTTTAAAAAAATTGCTACTATCGTAAATCAGGGTGACTACAGTTAGTTTATGTCTTCTGAGGGCTGCCTGTTCATCTACTGGGTATACTGGGCCTTTAAATGTCTCTCTGGAAAGGTCTCTCTGTTCAACAGTCTTAAATCTTCAGTATAAATGTGTTTGCCATGCACTCCCTGTGATTTTAGTAGCTGGTTTGTTTGGAGTTCACGCTGCTGTGTCACCATCGTTGGTGGCTGCTGGGTGAACTGGAATATTTTTATAACATAATGATAAAAGTTTTGTAAAGACACAGTTTTCTCCTGTCTTAAAATAAGACAGAACGATTTAGAAAACGGAACAGGAGAGGAAGACAAGCTGTCCTTGGTGACGAGAGCTGAAGGAATCGGGCAGTGGGCGAAGCCACAGAGCTGCTGACCCCACTGGTGTGGCCCTCTGGAGTCGGTGGGGCTCAGGTGGTTCCACTGATCCTCTGTGGGAGAATTGCTCTGAGCAGAAAGCAGTGAACAGCACCGAAAGCATGCCATTTGTGTTGTGTGCACACCCAAACAGGCACGTTTCACTGAACACTGCCAGGCTGTGTGTGCCCCTGGCAGTGACTCTGAGCATCCCCCGAGCCTGCGGGCGCTGGGCTCAGCTCAGCCCCGAGCCCCTCCCAGGCACTGCCCGGCCAAAGCCCAGCTGGACAAAGCCCAGCTGGACACGGCAGGGGCTGCAGCAGCTGGGGGAGCACAAGGGAAAAGCTTCTCCTTCCTCCTTGCCCCTCTTTGAGCCCCTTCCAGGTGTGCTGTCTTCCCCCTCCGTGCCCCACTGTGCTCTGTGAAACTAAAATTTAGTTACATAAAATCTACCAGAAGGTGCGGTCGAACCATGCTGTTGATTTTTTTAATTTCACTTTATTTAATGGCTTTGAAGGGCCCATGCTGCTGTTGAGAAGGATGTTTTCTCACTCTGATTTGCTGTAACTAAGTAACAGGAAATTTCCCCGAATGCAGCTGGGTTATGCACTGTAATGTGTGCCTGGAACTGGCTGCAGTGCATTGGAAATTCCTGTTTGAACGAAGGCCTTTTGCAGCAGGAGAGGCGTCTGGAGCCAAGCGTCCCCTTGTGCTGCTGTTCTCTTTGGGGTTTCACCAGCCCAGTTTGCCCACTTCAGCTCTGTGTGCTTCTTTCAGAGGTCAGGGCAGATCCTGCAGCATTTCCCAGGCTGCTGAATGAGGAAATGGAGAGTCCTCATGGGAAATCCAGCGAGAAGGTGGAGTAAAAAAATAATTAAAAGGCAGCATCTGTTTATTTTCCCTGTGTGTAAAGGGATTCGGCTGTTGCCCCTTAAAATCATTTGGTAATTGTGAGTTCAGAAGTGCTCTTGTCAAACGCTGGTGAGTGACACGAATTCCTTGTCCTTGGTACTGGCTGAGTCCTCAGCAATACCACACAGTTCAGCTTCTCATCTGTGGGCTCCTCCCCTTCCAAACTAAAACTCACGAGTAAGCAAAAAGGGACTGACACCACATCTGCCTGGAGGGCAAAAATGAGATTTTGTTCGTGGTGTGTAACAGCTGCCAAGAGCACAGAATTTTCATTGCAATCGTGGCTGCTAGAAAAGTGCAGATTTGAGGCGCGTAGCACTGTTTATTTGTTTATTCTCTGCAACATTCATTAGCGGTGTAATTGCTGGCGTTAACTCAGCAGAACAATGCATGCCTGCGAGCTGCAGAGCTTTCAGAGGTCCGTGGCATTCCTGTTATCGGAGTTTCTAATTTACTGGAATAACTTCGGGGCTGAAATGCGTTTCTTTCATCATGGGTTGGCGCAGTGAATCTTACTCAGACACGTGGTAAATCTCATGTGCACGAGTCCCACTGTTGCAATCCAGTACGAGTGTGCGTGGGGAAAAGGGAATTTGGGTTTTTATACTTCCAGCAAACCTGCTTTAGGGATGAAGTCCCACAGGGATGTTTAACTGTCACTATCCATCATTATTGGATTGATAATAGACCACTATCCCATAAATAATAAAGACAGTAAGTAAATACTTCAGGGGAAATATCACAATATCCTACTCTGTGTTCCATGTCTCTTCAAATTAGCAGGCACATTTGGAAGGGCAGGAGGGAAGTGTGAGAGACAAGCCCCATTATTTCCACCATCAATAATTAAAAGCATTTACAAAGAGTGTGGAATTCTTAAAACACATCTTAAAGCTCCGGCTTCTTGTGTCAGTGTAGGATTTGTGTTCAGGAAGGATGAGTTGGAACTGGAACAAGCCAGAGGAAAGGGCTGTATGAATAAACCAGGAATTTGGGGAGCTTATGTTATGAAACACTAAAAGAGCTTATTCTTCGTTGTCTAATAGTGACAAAATGACAAGGTAGGTCTGATTTCATCACTAATTCTGACTCAAGCAAGACTTAGTGCTGAGTGCTCCAATTCAAACACCCAGAGATTGCCAGGATGATGGAAGTGTTCAGAAATGCCAAAAGCTCCTCATCTCTTGGGTAACTTTTCCACAGCGCCTGTCTGGCTGAGCTTTAACCAGCTTTAGTCTTCACCTTGTCTGAGTGTTTCCTGGGCTTGTTCTCTCTCTGAATTCAGTAATTCTCAATGAACCCTTTCTCCAAGTGCTACATGAATGTTGCTTATGTAAAAAAAAACCCAAACAAACCCTTTTTCCTTTTGCAGTCTGTACATGGTGCCTCTGGTACTTTTCTCAGTGTAGGTGACTGAATGATTTTCAGTCAGGAGTTCCTAACTAAAAGGAATGCTCTGGAAGCCCAAGGTTTCTCCTACACTGCCAAAATACTTCTGAATAAGTTCTGCTATTTGTTTTTAGGTTTTCCCCAAAGGTGTTCTTGGGAAAAGCAGAATTTTATTTTGGATTGTTATTCCAGTGGGGACAAATACATCGGGTTGTTACTTGTACTGCCTCAAGAATACCTGCTTAGGTATTCCTATACCTGTGCTGCAGGTAGAATGTTGGTCACAGATACTCGACTTTTCTCCTAAAGATAGAACAGAAAGTCGTGCCAATAGATGGCTACATTTGGGGTAAACTCCCCCGTTGACGATCTCCATTTTGCCATTACTTTGCATTCTTTCATGTTGGTGTGCGTGGCCTGGCCTGGTGCTGGTGGCTGCTGCTGCCCTGCCCGGTTTCAGGCTGTGCAGGGGTCCCAGAGCTGCAGAGCAGGGTGCAGATGATCAGGCACACACAGCACAGCCTTGTTTGTCTCCTGTGCTCAGCTGTTCTTGTCTCCTGTGCTCAGCTGTTCTTGTCTCCTGTGCACAGCTGTTCTTGTCCTGTTCTGTGCACAGCTGTTCTTGTCTCCTGTTCACAGCTGTTCTTGTCTCCTGTGCTCAGCTGTTCTTGTCTCCTGTGCTCAGCTGTTCTTGTCCTGTTCCGTGCACAGCTGTTCTTGTCTCGTGTGCTCAGCTGTTCTTGTCCTGTTCCGTGCTCAGCTGTTCTTGTCTCCTGTGCTCAGCTGTTCTTGTCTCCTGTTCACAGCTGTTCTCGTCCTGTTCCGTGCTCAGCTGTTCCGTCCTGTTTGTGCTCAGCTGTTCCGTCCTGTTCCGTGCTCAGCCCGCTGTCTGTCTCCAGGCAGGGCTGTTTGGTGCTGCTGGTTCAATGAGCTCCTCCCCAGTGGGGTGAGGGAAGGTTTGCAGGCGCACAGTCCACGGCTGTTATTGGCCTCTGGCTCTCTGCACGCAGCTCTGTTTGGAATGCAGTTTGCCTTTTACAAGCACAGGATGAATGCTTAAATAAATGCATTGTTCCATGCACGCATTACTTGTTTCATGCATTCATGTGATGCACTTTGCCTTTCACCTTGGGATTTCAAATTCCTTACAGACATCAATCAGCAAATTAATCTTAGTGCACATCTCGGAGGCACGAGTGATTATTATCCCCGTTTTGTTCAGAAGGGCACACGATTTCACCAAACTTCTGCAGTGAGTCAGTGGCAGAGCCGGGAGTGAAAACTGGATGTGCTGCCCACACCAAAGCTTTGCTCCACTGAGAAAACTCACCAGGAGATGTGTAGGTTTCTGTACAGTGTACACGAAACATTTTCAGTCATTTCCTGATGCATAAATTAAAAATAAATGAACAACTAAAAAAAAAATCCAGCAGTTGCATACGGGCAAGTGAAGTGATGAAAGAACATTTGGTGAAGAAGACAGGGATGCTTTTATTGAGTGCTGTAGAGGGGTGCAGCTCCCTGCAGAAAGGTGTGTCTGGCTCACTGCAAATCCTCCTTTTATCCCCTGTCAGGGAACAGGACAGGCACAAGTCCAGGTTTAGGGCTAGCAGGAAAGCAAAGTGCATTTGTTGCAGTTGCTGCAAGAGGCATTCCCTGTGGTTGGCTCAGATATATTGGGGGAACAGCGTGGCAGTGATACCTTGCTAAAAACTCTCCCACTGTGCTGCCAGCAAACATTTTTCCTGTTATCCAAATGTGAAAATATTCTTATTTGTGTGTTCCATGACAGGATGCCCTCCTTCCCCATCCTTGCTTGGTAATTTGTTGGAAAGGCAGACTTGGGATTTTGTGCAGCCCAGCCTGAGCGCTTTGGGTGGACCTGACCTGAAGATTTCAGATCTCACCTTTTCCTTCCTCCCTGATTAAAATCATTGCTGATGGTTTATTCTCTTAGCCTGCATACAGGTGAATGCTTTTGACCTTAAGGTCTTCGAACTGTGATTTCTGGGGATGTTATGAGTGGGATCTGAGTTACGCAGACCTGTGATGGGTGATGGAGAGGAATGTTAGATCTGCTGCTGCAACCTTAAAAATAAAGAAAAAATTCTTTCTTCAGCTTAGAGGGAATTCTCTTGGTCCTAAAATCCTGCTGAGAATCAAGAGGTTGCTGGGGGTTTCTAAGGAAGGGTTCTTTTGGGGAAAATCAGGCCAGGGTTTGCCTTTTTTTTTTTTTTTTTTTTTTTTTTCTTTGAGTTTTGAAGAGAAAGTGTATTTAATCCATTCTCTTCCTACATGAACAGTGGCTTGAATTTAGTGTGCTGTCTGTTCTGGAAGTTTATTAATGTAATCACTCAGCTGCAGATAGTTAAAACATTGAAGGAATCAGGCTGGCAGGGAGCCTAATCACTGTGCAAAACCAAGCCACACCACAGCAATATTAACCTTTCCCGTCTGGAGCTCTCTTAGTTTCCCTCTAGTGTGCTTATCTAAGCTTGCCAGCAGAATATGCAAGGTAAAGACTTTCAGGAGATGTGGAGGTGTGGGGTTTTTTGTTTCTTTTCAATTGGAAGGATGTATTCCAATATCTGTGCTAAACTGTCCTGCAGAACGTGCCCTGATTTGCTCTGTGGAAGGTGAGAGGTGGAAGGTCAGTGGGAAGATGGAGCTCTGGTCCATGGAGTCCTGGAATCAGAGGATCATTCAGGTTGGGAAGTACCTCCAGGGCAGCTGTACAGCCTCTGGTCCATCACTGCTCTGGGGATGGTTCTCCTTTTCCAGAGAGGGGGTGACAGCAGTGGGTTTGGGAGCAGATCCTTGGGACAGGCCAGCCCAGCAGAGTCTGTGCCAGCAGGGCTCCAGCTCAGCAGAGCTCTGTCCAAACTGGGCTCCAGCTCGGCAGAGTGTGTCCCAAAGAGGCTCCAGAGCCTCTGCAGGCTCCCAGCTCTGGCCCAGCAGCAGTGAGGTGTTGGCAGGCGGGCTCAGCCCCATTCCTTCTCTCACCCATGGCTTTGCTGGGCTGTTTGCAGCCTCACCTGCTGGGTTTGTCCCCCTGGGGTCGGTGCCGTGTCCCCGGTGCCAGAGCCCTCTCTGCAGCCCCAGCTGCTGCCATTCCTGTCCCAGGGCTCTCACCACGGGCAGGGGCTGCCTGGGCAGGCTTTAGCCCAGGAGTTGCACAGCCTGTGCATCAGCCCCTGCAACCTGGGCTGTTCCCCTGCTCTTGGTGCTCTTGTCTCTCTCTGGCAGGGCAGCAGCAGCTCTCTGCTCTCTCCGTGCGTGCCCACGGCAGAGCTGTGGATTCTGAGCTCTGGTAGAGAGAGGTGTTGTCCTGAGCCCCTCAGCTCTGACCGAAATGGATGACACCTTCTCATCCATTTTAGCATATTTGAAGGCATCATGTAAATGCTATCCCGGTGCTTGCACCGGCAGTTTGGAATACGTGGTTCTTGTGTGTGGGAGGGAGAGAAAAAGCAAAAAAAAGAAGCCATTTTCTAGGAAAGTTTTTGTATCAATCCAAGTCAGAAATTAAGTTTCTGGAGCTCAGTCAGTCCAGAATGCTTTAGACAGATGTATATTAACAACTTACACTGGCAGTGATAAAGAAGTAAGATATCCAGGAGAAATAGAATTTAGTTATAAGGGAAAATACTGTAAGCTTCAAGGAATCTTCAAAGTAACCACATTCCTTAAATGATGGAAAGCAGGAAATTGCAATGAATCTCAGTTTCATTAACTGGATCAAAGAAGAAGATAGATGTGACTTGCATATCATCAATTCTACCCTTTCGCTTATACAGGATGCAGGTGGAGGCTGGAGAAAAAGAAAATCCTTTAACTAATCTTCATATAACTTAATAGGAAAGTCAAAGTAAATTGATTCTCACTTCCTGGGCTTAATTCTGGACCTGTGACAATACAGTTATTTAACTTGCCTTTTTTCAAAGAGCTCCCCTGGAGAAGGGCAGGTGGCAGCAGCTGTTCCAGGCACAGTTCCACATGGAGTGGAAAGATGTGGGGGTGCAGGTGAGCTTTAAATGACTCATACGAAAAGCAAGGGGGAAGTCAAGGCAAATTTTCTGTTAGCCTGGCCAGAAAGGGACAGGTTTAGCACCATCACATGGACACGAGGAATGACTAATGCCCGGGCAGTAATACTTCTAAAAAATCAAATGGAGAAAGAAAGCTTTCTATTTTAGTACCTCTCTTAGAGTGGATATAAATTACACCTTCAAGTGCCCATTTCTTCACTGACTGTCAGAGGGCCCAGACAACTTGACTGTAGGTGTTTCTATACCTCTAATGATAAACAAAACAACCCCATGAAGATATATATTTTGATTTTGTTTAATAAGAGGTTCATTTTTAGTTATTAGCATCTTTAACCTCAGTGACTGGAGTACATTTGGAAAAATATTTGATGCTAATGAATGTTGATGCATCATTTATAATTTCCATCTAGAAGACCCCAAATTCCTGGTACCTGAAGAAAGTTGTGTTTTTTACACTACGGGGTGGTGTGGAGCTGAAGAGCCGAGTGGGCAGGTGTGTGTGATTTGCCCTGGCCAGGCTCCTGCCCTGTGATGAGCCCATTAGAGCCTGGCCAGGCTGCCAGAGCCCACCTGTGGCGCCCAAGCTGTGCCTGCAGAGCTGCTGGAGCCGGGCAGGCCTGCGGGGCGAGCTGGCCGTGCTGCAGGGCTGCTCTGCTCCTCAGCAGGGCTGGCTGCCCGTGCGGGCACCGGGCCAGCACGGCTCGGGGCACAGGGGAAGCTGCTCTCGCTCTGCACGTCCAGTTTGGGCTTTGGCAGGAGCATCCGCCACGGCCACGACATCGCTGCTAATCACCGCAGAGCCCTGGGGGGCTGCGGCAGTGGGGCTGGGGCAGTGGGGCTGCAGGCAGTGGGGCTGGGAGCAGTGGTACTGGGGGCAGGGGGACAGTGGGGCAGTGGGACAGGGGCTGGGGACAGTGGGGCTGGGGCAGTGGGGCTGCAGGCAGGGGGCAGTGGGGCAGTGCTGCTGCTCGCCCTGTGTGCAGGGCTGGCCTGGCACGGGGACAGATTCTGGCCTGGTACAGGGACAGATCCTGACCTGACACAGGGACAGATCCTGACCTAACACAGGGACAGATCCTGACCTAGCACAGGGACAGATCCTGGCCTGGGACAGGGACAGATCCTGGCCTGGCACAGGGACAGATCCTGGCCTGGTACAGGGACAGATCCTGGCCTGACACAGGGACAGATCCTGGCCTGGCACAGGGACAGATCCTGGCCTGTGCCCCCCACGCTCCAGGTGCCGTTTGCCTCCCGAGCACTTCTGAGGTGGCCACAGGGGAGCTTCTGCTGGCCCCAGCCTGGGTCTGGCTGCCCAGAGGGGGCAGCTGCTATCGGATGGGTGCTGGCTGCAGTCCGGCTTTCACGTTTCCGCCGAGGTGGACCCCCAGCTCTCGTCTTGTTGTTTATGTCAGAGGCAGTCAGACGTTTTCCTGGCTGTCATTTTCTCATAAAAAGCCACCTCAAATCCTTTTTAAAGGATTTACATTTGATGTTGATAATACTTAGGGCTTAAAGGCCTGATTCTCCTTAGACTTGTGGTATCATTCCAGTAAGAAATATATTAGTTACATGTGTGAAATGAAAGAAAAATTGGTCTGGCTGATACATAATTCATTCCCGTAAAAATCAACAGCCCCATGGAGAAGATAGGTATTGTGTTTGCTAGTGTGGAGCTCCTGCAGAGTGATACAGTGGCTTGTTCACACATTTTGCTAAAAATTGAGGTGTAAAAGCTTTGCTGAATGGGGCTGTAGCTGTGACAGCCTTGTCCTGTGGACATCCTTTGGACTTTTATGAAACCTGAAGTCTGTGTTAATATATTGAGATGTTGTGAATTTTACTATTAAAAAGAATATTCTAGAAGATCCAGCATTAATAGATGTCTGGTGTTCATTGAGACTTCTTTTCATAGCCAGGAGGTTTATCCAGGTTTGAGGTGAGAGTTAGTGCAAAGCTTCCTTACAGCCTGTGGAGAATAGTTCTGTACACACTGAGCACAGGAGGGATTTCTTACCCCACTTTTCCACACAGAGGGTGTCCATACTTGCAGCATGAATAAAATGGAGAAATCAGCCAGCCTTATGCTTTTTCTAATTTGTAAATTAGATAAATTATTTGATATCTTACGAAAGAAGTACTCAGTAGTATAGACGTGGCTCTTGCCTCTTTATCTTGCTTTATCCTTGTAAGTTTTATATCAGAGTGTTAAAAGGTAATAAATAAAGCAATTATTCCATCTAGATAGCCAGATGTGTGTTTTTCCCAAGAAGCACATTTCTTGCTCTGGCCACAGGATTTATTGGCACATTCGGGGATTCTCTGCTTTTTGGGACTTATGCCTAGAAGTGGTTTTTAGATTAACACAGCAACATGAGTAATTTGCATCAGAGCTTCCTGCCCAGAAGGTACCAAAGTTGCTTTGAATTTATCATAAAAAAAACTTTGACAGCGGACTCTCACTTTGAATTTAGGATAGATTTCTGCAGATAGGTGTTTAACTAATTAAATTCAGAGCAATTTGGCACAGTAGCTAAAAATATGGGAACCTTCAAGACTGCAGTGCTTTGGAGAATTGGTGTCAGCTACAGCAAGAGCCATTATGAAAATCAGAGTGATTGAGAAATTTTTAAACTGAAAGGGCAGGCCAATGTGATCTTGACTGCATAAAAGAGGAAAATTAAGGGCAGGATGTGAGAAGTGAGAAGAGGCTTTTGCAGGCAGGAGTTTGCTCAGTGGAGCTCCCACCAGCGCTCGATTTTGTGAAGAGTTTCAGTGATGGAGGAAGGGTTTGTGTGCTAAGCAGGTGACAGAACATCTGCTTCAGAGAGAGGGAGCATAGAGCCATGGTGATCTGAGATGGAAAAACGTGTGGAAAGCTCTGGAAAACTAGTTTAATAGTTCTCAGGTTAATATAGTTGATGACGGTTTTATTGTTCCAATTAAAAAAAAAAGAAGAAAATAAGTCCAGCCCTTAGCTGATTTTTGTTCTGCCATTTGGAAGGAAGTAGTTCACTTTGCCACGTAGTTCACTTATCAAATCAAAGAATAGTTTTTCTGCAGTGTTTCCATTGGTTGGTGGGAACATTTTATTGCTCATCGGGGCTTTTTTTCTTGTCAACTGTCTGCATTCATTTTATCATTCTGGTGCTGCAGACTCTGGGTGTTTCTGTTCCAGTGCTGGGACTGCATGCCTGGACAGCCTCCAGTACTGCCTATTGTTCTTTCTTACTTTGAGCTGCAAGTGACAAGTGAGCTCTAATTTTTAAATTTATTTATTAAAAAATCGAATCAACAGTCTTCCCATTCACAGTCAGGACCACCATTCACCCAAAGCTAGATCTGTATAATTAGCCACAAGCTCAATTTCACATTTTCAGTAGTGTTTCCTCTTTGCTGTCACGGTGGGAATTGTTCAGTCTGGCTAATATTGGAAGGATGTTTGAACAATACAAGGATTTTTAAATTTTTTTTTAGGAAGAAGGGTTACTTATTTTAGCTGGGATCTACAGGTCCAAGCTGCCAGGGAAGCTCAGGCTGCTTTTGTGCCCCAGCTGTCCCTCGGCCTGTGCTGGTGCTGGCTGTCCTGCCCTGCGTGGCCAGCACAGCAGCGCTCCAGGGAGAGCTGCAGGAGCCAGGGGTTGGAGCTGGCAGCTCCCCGCCAGCCCAGAGCCCCAGGAGGCACAGACCTCTGTCTGTCTGTCCGTCCGTCCCCTCCCATATCGCAGAGAGGCAGTGCCAGCTCATGCCTTCCCCATGGAGAGTCTGGAATGCTGAGTTTGGGCTGAAGGTTCAAGGTGAATTTCCGTGCTCTGCGTGGATGTTCCAGCCAGGAATCTGACAGGGCAGCCTTTAGATGCTGCCCAGCCCCCAGGCTGGAACAGAAGGAGCAGAATACAAAACCTCTGAGCAGGATAGGATGGTGGATGCTCCCATCAGCCCGGGCTCTGCAAATGGCACAGCTGGAATGCTGGGCGGGAAGGAGCAGGATACAGCATCCCGATAGAAACAGCAAATGAATGCACAGGAAAAGTGCACTCACACGACCCTCTGTCCTACAGCTGGATACCCGGGCTGCCTGCAGTCTGAAGCGTGCTCAGGGACTGACAGAAAACCCTGAGCAACTCCACCAGGTGTCATCAGTGGAGTATTTCGGGATGTTGCCTTGCCTCACCAATGAGCATGCTTTGTTACATGCTTCCAAAAATCTTTAACAAGAAGTTGTGATTCTTTCTTTTGGAGCCCACTTTCCTTTTTCCAGTGACAGCTTGCTTTCAAAACTTCCAGGGTCGAGGGATAACTAGGTAGGGACCCTGCAGGTAGTTATCCTTTCTGGAAAGGCAAATACTCATTCTCTTCAGATGGTTCAGAAGAATTCCTGCCAAGCTCACCGTGTGTATTTTTGATAGAGTTTAGATTTTATTTATCTTATAATCAGCTCTCTTGCAAGCCTCCAGGTTATTACAAGATAGTTCTTTAAGCATTTTTCTCTCAAGATAGGATCTCTCCCGTGTGAGCACTTGCTGTGCTGCCCTTCGGTTGCTGTGGTTTGCAAAGTCTCATTTTGGAGCAGTTCTGGGCTGGGGCTTCCTGTGAGGGAAGGGAATTTCCTAAATGGCCAGAATGGGACCACTGCCCGGGTGTGAAAAGCACATTTGGGCTGGAAGGGGGCGCAGGTGAAGGATGCAGAGTGGAGCGTTCCTCTCACCTGGGCTTTGTGTGGGAAGAATTGGCTGGGGAATCTCTGAGCCTTCCTGTGGTGCCAAGCAGAATAACTCGGGCAGAAACTTCCATAAACTGGATAGCAAACTACAGGGAGGAGTATAAATTTAGTTTAATTGAAGGCACTAAAATCAGGCAGGAAGATTGTGTAGCAAGAACCCTTGATCAGCTGGGAGGGGGCTCAGTTGAGAGAGGCAGCAGGGTCTGAACCTCTCTGCTTGTTCTCTCCACTGTGCAGCTGCTTCTCCTCCTTTGCTTTTTCTTTCATTAAAAAATATTCATAACGATGGAACACGGTTCCATGTACTGCTTGGGGTCTTGTCAGCATTTGGAACCCCTTTTTTTGTCAGTTTTCAGTGGCTGCTGAAGTCTGAATTTCTCTCCTGTGTCTGTGTCCCTTAACAGACCCCCAAAATAAAAAGGCTTTAGGACACTTCCTTACGTGTCTGGATTCATAAATTACTGGAATTCCAGGTTAGTGCTCCTTTCCTCCACCCAAATTTCCCTTTGGTGGAGTATCTCCCATGTCATGAATATTTTCAGTTTCCTCTTTTGTGCATACAGAGCTGTCTCACTGCTCTCAACCTGCAATTACAGCTCTCCCTTATAAATATTTAAATGGCAGTTCAGCTTTCAGACAGAGTACACCAGTGACAAAGATCAAGCTTTCTGACCTTTTGCTAATTTGCTCAGTGAAATAGGATTCCCATGGTCTCATGTTTTGTATTTAAGAGAAGAAATTTGCATACAGAGAGGGTGTTGGCCTTTCTCATTTTTGTTGCTAATTTCCTTTCAGTAAAGAAAAAAGTCAATGGATAGTTTTTATAGTTTATGCATGAATATGTGAAAGATAGAATGGAAGAAAAAAACACTTGGGCTCTTTATCAGGAAATGATGAGAAATTTTGTTACCATCGAGGGGAAAAAAAATCAGCAAAATAGCAAAAGTAGAAATGTGTCTAGACCAAGGGAGAAACTGGTTACTCCCACACTGCATTGGAAACAATGCAAACTGTTTGTGATAATGAAGCTGGGAAATCTCAATGATTGCTTTGGAAATGAAATGATCTGTTCTGGAAAATACAGCACCTGCATATCCCCAAAAACTCAACTGACAGAAAACTAAGCAATGAAGTGTGCCAATGTAACCACAAATCCACTGGATCTTCAGGAACTGCAGCATGAAAACGGTATCATGGTTTTGTAAACCTTAGCTGAAAAGTTTGGGGTGCTTTGTATTTGTTTATGAGCTCTTTGTGGACACATCGAGGGGAGAATGCTTGCAGTTCCTGGAGCAGAGGCTGGGGCCAGCCAAGCCCCGGGGCAGCTCTGCTGTTGGCCCCTGTCCTTTTGTTAGTTGCTCTTTGTTTCTTGTTTTACACGCCATCATAAATGAATGGACGTAGCCATGAAGTTGATTAAAGAAGGGACTTAATTAAGGGTTGTAATTAAACTAGTGGAGGAAATTACAACGGAATTGAAAATTCAGGATGAGCCTGTGTGATGTAAAGGCTGATGGTGTTGAGGCTGTCATCTGTATGAAATAATTGATTCTGTAGCCATCAGTCTTTTCTAATGAGATTAAGGACGAGTGGCACGATCTCGCTAATTAATTTGTTTTGTGACTTTGAAATGTGATGTAATGGTACCAAACTGGTGATTGTTTAACACACCAAGGAGCTCTCAAATGGTAAGACAAATACCATCAAAGTAACTCTGCGTTCTCAGTTGTGACAGGGCTGGGGATAATATTTGACTTAACACCAAGAGATCAAACCAAACATCCTGCACGCTGCAGCCTCAGTGGTGGAGAGATTCCAGAGAGGGCTCCTCCACCTGCAGAGCTTTTAATCTTTTAGCAGAGGCTCTGCTGCTGGGGACAACCCCTCCCTGGCAGCTTGTGGAGAGCTGAGACATGCAGCATTTTCCTGTGCTGTGGTGTCACATCCCTTGGCTGAATCCCTGGCACATCGTCCTGCATTACCACAGGCGATGAGTTTGGAGTGCCTTTAACCTAAAATATTAGCAGTGTTCCTAATCCAAGGCTTATCTTATTGTTACCTACTTACACTTAATGGGACGGTAATAAATTCTAACAAATTAATTATAGGCAGTAAATAAAATATATCAGCTTGGCTAATATCTGTATTAAATATATGTTTCTCTGCACACCCACACAGTGCAGAGCTGCAGAGCTACTGCACATTGTAATATAGCTGATTATTTCACTAATACTGAATATTTGTACTCTGATGGAGGCCCAGGGAAAAAAGACATGTTAAAAGCAGAGGGTGGTCAGGAAAATCCTTTCAATTTAATAGGAAAGATTGAAATGTGTCTTGTGAAGGATTTATTGAAGTGTCTTACATTACGAGCTCAGCATTTAAGGATTGCCTCAGTAGAGGGATAACTTAGAGTTGTTGACATTTTTTTGCCTTCCATGAATTGAAGTTGAATGCTGCTGATGCTTTGGTCACCGTGCATTCATCATTTGCAATTTAGGACCAAAGCCAGCTGCTGAGTTATTTCTGATCTATCATTAGAGAGCAGAAAAGGTAAGACAGTGACAGCATCTTTCAAATTAAGGAGTGTTAAAACCAAACTTCTTTGGCCTTCTGAGCGCGTCAGTATTCTGGCTGCTCTGTGCCCTTGGCTGTGCCGTCGGTCTCACACTGTGAGAGCTGTGGGCAGTGCCCAGCAGGAGCATCAGCCTGGCACCGAGCTCCTGGGAGGGCTTTTCCTAGAAAGACTTCTCAGTTCTTCGGCAAACCCCGCTCCCCTGTGGGCACAGTGATCTCTGGCAAAGGCCGGCGCCTGTGGCTGCTCTGTTACCTGAAACCTCCCCAGTGACAGCTCTCCAAGGATTACAGCCATCAGCCTATGGCTCTGGCAGCATCCTTACCTGCACTGAGAGGGGCTCTGCAGGTGCCAGAGCTGTGAGTTGGTGAAACTGCAGGGAACTCTCTCTCTTTTACCTCCGAGAGCCCGAAGGGGAGGCTGGAATTCCACAGGAACGGTAATGACTCTTGGCAAAACACTTTGGCTGCAAATCCTGTGCTTGAGCACCAAGCTGCAGCTGGGAACTTGCACTTGTGGGGCCCGTGCCCCTCGAGCATCCCGGTGCCCATTGACACAAGCTCGCAGCAGAACATTTCCCCGGGGGGGAAGGAATGTGCTTCCCTGTCAGAAATGTGCCATCCCTCCAGCCAAGCGAGCTTTGAGGCTTGCACTGCGTGAAGTGCCTTCTCAAAATAGATCTTTCCCCAGCAAAAGGCTCCGTCAGTGGCGCGCTGGCAGTCAGCTGGCACCTCAGTGAGTCACTCAGGCAGGTTCCAGGAGGATTGGGTTGCCACCCTGCTCAGCTGACACGCGGCAGCCACTGGCTCTGCTGGGGAAAGTCATGAATAAGTGAAAGCTCTGAGCTCCAGGCCCCAGCCCAGCAGGGCTGTGAGGATGCGTCCGTCCCTCCTGGGAGATTTCCCGTGTGCCACCAGCACAGCCCTGCTGCTGGCACCGGAGCTGGGTTTGTGCTGAGGAAGACACCAAACATTATGTAAGTAAAGGCATTTAAAAATAGATGGCAATGTGGGGGTACGAGTGGAAGTCTCTGTCATTAACTCCGTGCAATCTGTTAGGCTGAGACCTCTGATATTTAGCTCGTGCCTATAGGATGCAATTCATATGCCTTGCCATTCTGTGTGTGGAGGGACGCTATCCAAAGGTATTTTTAGAATTCCATTCCAGGGAAGAAATAAAGTCTTTGGAAGAACTGATTCATGCTTATCATCCTCTCCCCTCCTCTGTTCCATTATGGGTTTCAGCACAAATCCAGGCTCCAGAGGGTGTTGTGCTACATTTGTGTAACGACGAGGATGATTGATTTGAAAAAAGATCTGAAATATCAAATTTAAGCATCCCTATTAAGCTGAGGAGTACTGTGAGTTGAGTGGGTGAGGCAGCAGAACCGCTCCAGGATTTCTGATGGTGCCTTGTATTAACCTTTGCTGGAAATCTGTTGTTAATGCAGAGGGAGGTTCTGGCAAACTTGCAGACTGTAATGACAAATATAGGACAAGATTTTTCTGCTTCGTTCTATGGTCCTACATATCTTAGAGAAGGTATTGAGACTAAATTTTTTCATTTGCCCTGTGAAATGATTTTCTTGCAGTGTACCAGTGATGATGCCATTTAAGGCTTATTTTGGAGCCTTTTTGATGAACTTCAGTCTTGTTGCCTACCATGCCAAACATGTTTATTCAGCAAGGCTGAATGCATTCATTTGGATTGGCTTTCATTGTATGTAAAGGATAATTAACCATCACTTTCCTGCAGCTTTTGGGGGCACACGCAGTGGAAAACATGTTAAGGAAACACACTGTGTGGTGGGAAGAGCAGATGCAGTTGTGACAAACTGGCCATTGACTTGTTTTCTTTCCTCCTGCACAGTTTGGAAATGATCCATCATGTCTGCAGCCTGCAACTCCACAGAAAATATTTGATCAGACCCAGTTTATAGAAGAGACCCAGATTTCTACGTCTCATGTCACCACCTTAAATCAGAAGCGTCATCTCTGGCAGTTTTTAGTAAGTCCTGTCTTTGTTTTTCCTGTTTTATGGCAACTGCTGCACTTGGAGAGAAGTTGTGTTTTGCAGTCCATGCTGCTGCTTTGGGTTGGTTGTGGGTTTTGTCGCGTGGTTGGGGTTTCAGGGGGAGGCTTTGGGAGGGTTTAACCTGAAGCAAGGTGCTCTGTGCTGGTTTCCTGAGCTCTGGCAGAACCAGGCAGTGCCTGCATTCAACACGTGTGCTCGTGGGGCAGTCCAAGCTGCAGTGGGAGTTTACAGCCCAAACTGGCCACCAGTAGTCATTCCAGGTTTGGAATCACTCAGTCAGGGCTGAGTTCTGGATGCCGGAATAAAAACCCCAGGATCCTGGGGTTCTAAGCAGCACGTTCCAGTCTGGTCTGGTGCATCCATCCTCACACCTGACTCTGAATATCAGCAGGTGTTTTCTGGTTGGATTTCTGTGTGTTTGCACATGTTCTGATTTTCAGATGCATTTTGAATTTAGAGAAGAAACTTCTACAAGGCTTGGTAGTCAGTTGGTCCCCATCTCTTGGTGCTGAGTTATGAGATGAGTTCATTTATCACTTTTGATCTTCAAAGCACTTTGCAACCAGTAACTAATAGAATCATTTAAAGAAAATTCATTTTAAAATACTGTTTTTAAACCTTATGTTCTCACTATTCTTCTTTTTACCTCACTGAACTGGAAGGAAAGGCTTAAAGCTTTGCTTTGAGAGCCTGATATTTGAAGCTTGAGGTTCTAAATTTGGTGCTGGATTTATCCATTTGAAGGATATGAGTTTGATTGCATCAGAAGTAATTATATTTAATATGACAAGAGAAAAGTGCGTAAATGTGATATTTTGAACGGCTGTTAATGCCTTCTTTGCATCTCTGCTTCTGAAAAGAATAATTACATAGCAGTGATGTGAACTGAATGTTAAGGTCTGGTGAAAGGCATTTCTGCTGAAAACAAGTGGAGTCGATTTTTTGATGTTGTGTCACATTTCCCTCAGCAGGAGGCCTTTGAGAAGGGAGGGCTGGCAGAGCCAGAGCCCACCTTTACAAAAGACCAACGTGGGGCAAAGCTGGGGCAGCCCTGGAGTCAGTGGGGATTGCGCTGCTTCTTCCCCTCACGGAAATGATCTGTGCCTTCAAGAAGCATAAAGCCTTGCAGACCAAAAGGCTTTGGTTTGGATTTGGGTCTGGGGAAGAGAAGAGAGAAGGGGTTGTTTGCAGCAGTCGGGCTGCACCCTGGGGTCCAGCCAGAGCCTGTTCTCACTGCTCCCCTGCCAGGCTTGGAGGGGAGCAGGTGAAATCCAAGTGGCTGCTGGGCAGCAGCCTTCTGGATAAAGGGTAAACTCTGGGCACCCTGACCAGCCTCCAGTGGAACACTGCTGTTTCCAGAGTTCTGAAGTTTGGATAGTGACAGAGCCAGAAACTCTGATGCCAGAACTAAAATTTCTCAGCGAAATATTGAATAATGTTTCTTTCATACTGTACTTACAGTGCATACATTGGGGCTAATTTTTAACCTGCTGTTCTCTCCTATTTAATTTTTAATGAGTTGCTGCAGCTGTATCAATAACAGCAGCCTTTAGCCGTTTCCACTGGAGGTCAGAAAAGCGAGGTGCAGCTTTTCCCTCCTGTGTGTCTCGGCAGTGGGTCTGCTGTGAGATGAAAAGCCTGTGTGTGAGTAAACCCAGTTTTACCTGTGAGATAAACCCGATCTGCTCCCTTGGCCTGCTGGGGTTGCCTTTCAGTTTTACCTGTGCAAACCAAACCTGCTCCCCCAGGGCGAGGTTCCTGCTCCCTTTCCCTGCACGGAATGTGCAGCTCCCAGCGGATTTCACTGCTGAGCTCCAGCCCCTGTGCTCCTGCTGGAGCCTGGAGCTGCTCCAGGCTTCTGGGAGCACGGGAGGATCTCAGAGAACTTCTCCAAAATGCTGCTGTGCTCCATCTGAGCCCCTGTCCAAGCAGGAGCCTCTGGTGCCTCCCCCAGGTGCCCGTTTGGTTTCACTGCTCTCCCAGGGCAGAGCACGAGGGGTTCAGTTTTCAGGGAAAAGCTGTGCTGTAAGAAAATAAGTTGTTAACTGCTTGCTATTGAGAGATGGTGGTCAGTCTCCCAGTGGAGACCAGTGCAGTGATAAAAAATGTGAAATCTTCTGGTGGTGAGAGCTGGTGTTCATCCAGACAGCTGGCTCCAGGA
>VWZN01016722.1:233644-269182 GCA_013396955.1 Regulus satrapa | reverse complement strand
GTGCAAACCAAACCTGCTCCCCCAGGGCGAGGTTCCTGCTCCCTTTCCCTGCACGGAATGTGCAGCTCCCAGCGGATTTCACTGCTGAGCTCCAGCCCCTGTGCTCCTGCTGGAGCCTGGAGCTGCTCCAGGCTTCTGGGAGCACGGGAGGATCTCAGAGAACTTCTCCAAAATGCTGCTGTGCTCCATCTGAGCCCCTGTCCAAGCAGGAGCCTCTGGTGCCTCCCCCAGGTGCCCGTTTGGTTTCAGTGCTCTCCCAGGGCAGAGCACGAGGGGTTCAGTTCTCAGGGAAAAGCCATGCTGTAAGAAAATAAGTTGTTAACTGCTTGCTATTGAGAGATGGTGGTCAGTCTCCCAGTGGAGACCAGTGCAGTGATAAAAAATGTGAAATCTTCTGGTGGTGAGAGCTGGTGTTCATCCAGACAGCTGGCTCCAGGAAAGGAACCTTCTCTGGTTACCTGCTGTTCCGTGCCCTGCACACGTGGGACATTTTTAGCAGTGAAACCAGCAATGAATGAGTGGCCAAAGCCACTATCTGGGCTTTGGAGAATGCTGGTGGGCATTATAATGTACTTGAATTTTTCTGATTTGGCATCTCTTAAGCATTTTTAAATATATGGCACTGGGTCCTAATGAGCTCTGCTATTCCATCGTCAGTTTTCTCTCTGGATCATTGCAATGAATTGTATAGCTTTCCATTTCTGATGGTGTTTTCTAGATTAGCTATTACCTGTACAAATGCAGAATTCTGTTTGGCGTTTATTGATACAATGCCAGCTAATAAAAGCTTTTCTTAGCTGCAGGCTATGAAGGAAACTTCCATCAAAAATAGATCTTAATGGGGTTTTAAAAAGCATTTTTTTCTAATCATATTTCAAGCAGGTCATTACATTCCTGAATGAGTAGAAGCAGGAAAGGATATTTAAAGGCCCAAACAATGAGACATGTCCAGTCTGAGATTGGATTAAATTAGTAGCCATGGAAGCAGGCTGACCTTTCTCCTTTCTTCCCTAGAACACAATATTCTAACTGCCACAGTTTAAAGAGGTTGTTGACTCGAACATGACCTTTCAACAAAGACATGTTTAGTCCCATATCCCATTTGTTTTGGTGAGCAGAGCAGGGGCAGAGTGAGGACAGGGCAGGAGGGGCAGCAGCTCTCAGGCTCTGCTGCAGCCTGGGCCCCTGGGCTCACACTCACCGTGGCCAGTGGGGCATTTCTGTGGGCTACTGGGGCACCTCGGGGTCAGAGGGACACCAGGGAGCCAGACTGGGACAGGGGCAGGGACAGGGGCAGGGATGGGACAGGAGAGGGACAGGGATGGGACAAGGGCAGGGACAGGGGCAGGGATGGGACAGGAGAGGGACAGGGATGGGACAAGGGCAGGGACAGGGGCAGGGATGGGACAGGAGAGGGACAGGGATGGGACAAGGGCAGGGACAGGGGCAGAGACAGGGACAGGGATGGGACAAGGGCAGGGACAGGGGCAGANGACAGAGAACAGGGATGGGGATGGGACAGGGACAGGGACAGGGACAGGGACAGGGACAGGGACAGGGGCAGGGATGGGACAGGAGCAGGGACAGGGCAGAGCAGCCTGGCTCTGCTGCAGGCACTCCTGCCCTGCCATGGCTCTGGGCAAACAGGCTCTGCGTTTCCCAGCTCTGTGCTTGCTCCTGTTCACCCTGCTGCTTGATGAAGTTGATGTGGGGCTCCTGCTGCCCTGTCTCGTAGAGGACACATCCAAACCGTGCAGATGCAGACATCACAAACCAGTTGGGGTTTGTGGCTCGTGGCTTGAGGGCGGTTCCAAAGTGGCTCCAGGAGAGCTGAGGTGACGGAGTGCTGAATGTGATCAGACAGGACCCATGGCACGTTGTGATCTCTGTTCCTTGATAAGGAACAGAGCAGATGAGCTAATTGATATCTCAAGAAAGTCAAAGACAGGTTCAGGAACCGAACACAGCTTTTCTGATGCCCAGGCCGTGCTTTCAGCACAGGGTTTTCCTTCCTGTGTTCTCTGTCATTTGGGTACATCTGCCCAGCAGGCAGCCAGCGAGTGACACGGTCAGGGGCTCTGCTCCCTTCAGTCCAGTATTTTCTGCATGTGGAGCAGGAGTTGGGATCTGTTGAGGAGACAGTGTGTTTTTTCCCAGATTGGCTGTGTGCTGGTGCGTGTATTCTGTATTTCCTGGCCCTCCCCAGCCGGTGTTGTGCTGACTGCTCTCTGAAAGGCACCATCTGCAGAAGCCAGGCTGGCGTGTTCTCTCTCTCCTAAATGGAATGCCTGTTGCCACAGCCCCAGTTTCCCTCAAAATTGCCTCATCAAGTGTAATGCTGGTGCCAGGAACGCTGAAGGATCTCAGTGTGTTATCAGTAACTGCAAAACAAAAGGCTAGGTGATTTATTGCTTCATTTTTCTAAAACACATGATAAGATTAACGTTTTGCCTTATACTTTCTCCTGCCCTAATTACATTTGTCTCTTGTTTAATCATCTTTAAGACAAAATAGTATGTCTGAGGAGAGAACGTGATTTAATTAACTTTTGTCCTAATGAATCAGACTGCAGAATCTTGCAAGGCTTCTTGTCCAGTACAGTGGCTGGAGGCAAAGTATTCAGATGAAACTGAAAAACGTAAATCTTAGACCCCATACAAAAACCTTTAGGCCCAGTGGTGTGGCTGCTGAATGCAGAGGTGTATTATATGACAGGTTTTCTTTTGGCCTGAGAGTTACTTCACAAATTATTTAGGGGACTGCTTGACTCCTTTTCACAGGATGCATGGGAAATTAGATTTTACTTTCAAACAGTGATTGCATCAAACCCGGGTGAGGAGAGTGATGGGGAATATCAGAGCTATCTCCAGTGGGATCAGCTGTAACACCTCTGTTCTTCATCAGCTTGTGCTCGGGTCCGGGGCTGTCTCAGGCTGTGCTGAGGCTTTCACAAAATAAAAACTGGTTTTGTTGCTGGCTTTATATTAGGAGACAACTGATTCTTCAACTTGTGGTTGTTTTCCCATTCTTGAGCTGGAGTGAGTCCTTTCATGCATTTCTCAGGGGTGGAAGCAGCCTTCGTAAGGCTGGAGCCTGCATTCACTGCTCTGACAAATGGCGTGGCAGAAGAAGCTCTGTTCTGTTAAAATTGGTGATCTAGCACCAGAAGGGCCAGCATTCCATTTCTAAATACCTGCAGGTCTCTTTGATAGGGTTAGAGTTCATTTTCCTTCCACGTGGGCCAAATCCTGGTTCCCAGCAGTCAGCAGGGCTGAGCACAGAGCAGCCTTGCCTGGGTGAATAATCAGAATATTCTCTACAGCAGGTACATGGAGGGGTCATTATTTGGACAAACTTTCCTCTCGGTGTTGTGGAGAAGTTCTGATGATTGGATCTGTGGCAAGAACACTGCAGAGAGATACCAGACTTGCTTTTCACTGGCTAAAAGCCACCAGAAGTGTTGGATCAAAGCTCCAGTGTGTATAAACACGGTACAGAGTGCACAACACTTTGTAAAGTCAACTCAGCTGGGAGAAGGATATTTAAAATGGAATCCCTGAATATGGATATTAGGGTCTGTGATAGCTTGGGGATGTACATCAGAGATAAACGGTGTGCTGGGGAAAAGCATATTGATTGTCAAAAAGATGTTTAAAACTGTGTTTCTGAGCTGTCCCTTTTCATCAAATACCAGCAGCAAAACTGCGATGTGTGAACAGGAACATTAGTGTGAGCTGAAGTTCACAAATTGCTGTCCCATCCTCTGCTTAGCACTCATGCATGTTTTATATCTGCATCTCTGTCTGGGGAGCTCAGCACAGAGTCCAAACGCAGGAGGTGCTTTACTGACAAATGCTGGCCTAAAAAAACCCCCATAAAGTCCTTCTGTGAAGAGTTTAAAGCTGACAAGGTAAGTCATGCAGAATGCTGGTGTTTAGATCAAAAGTAACTACACAGCTACACACTCCTGTCCCAGAATTTTTAATTCTTATGGTAAATTAAGCTGACATTGAAATGGAAAGAAGAGTATTTCTCAGCATTGTCCTTCAGCGAGTCCCTTGCAGCTCAGAGCATCTGCTGGGTGTCAGGAGATGGAACTTGACACTGAGAAAGTTACTGGCACTGTGGTGAGGGTGGAGTGAATCTGGGAGCCAGGCAAGAGCAGGGTCCTAAAGGCACAGGAGCCTCTGCTTCCCTGTTTGAATAGTTGGGAGGTTGCATCTCCGGTTTGGAGAGGCAGTTGTCGTTCTGCCCTCCAGAACAAGCATTGGACAACGGATTGAAGTTGAGTGTGTGCAGCTGTGAGTTCTGTGGCTGGACTGGGAGCTCCCCAGGGTGCCCTGAGTGTGTGTGCGGTGNGACAACGGATTGAAGTTGAGTGTGTGCAGCTGTGAGTTCTGTGGCAGGACCTGGAGCTCCCCAGGCCAGAGTGCCCTGGGTGTGTGTGCAGTGCTTCAGCTCTGGACACGGGGGACAGCTGGGACGAGCCATGCAAGGTGCTGTACTGCAGGGCTTGGATGGGCACCAGGTGAAATGGGCTCTGGATTGAGCAGTTCCCTCTTACTCCTTCCTTCTGCTCACAGCTGTCTGCGAGGGACCTGCACTGCTTGTGCAGAAATCTTGATTTTCTGTGTTTGAAGGAAAGTTGTCTCCAAAATCGAATGGTGGTGAGATCTCATGGCTGGATTTCATGGAAATCTCCTCCTAAGAGGCTGCCCTGGGTAATTTTTTTCCTTTTTAGAAAGGTAATAGTTCCAGACACATTCAGACCTTTTACCTGAGAGGCAGTGGGTGGACCAGGGGAAGGAGTCGTGCTCAGCACAGGGAGGAGATAATGAGCTGTATAAATAATCAGCAACACATTTTAAAGATATGCTTCTATAGAGCCAAAAGTATCTTGGCTTGAGTTCTCAAAGATGTATCTGAGACTATTCATTTCAACAAGGCAAATAGGATTTAACTCTTGCTGCGTGGTGTTCAGAGTTCAGAAGATGTGAGATGTATTCATGAAGGAGCAGAGCATCACACACCTTAAGAACACCCATGACCACACTTTGGAACTCCCTGGTTCCTTCTCTAGCTGAGATGTTTTGCGTGGTTGCCGTGAAGATTTGCAGATCATTTCCAACAGGTAAAACTCCAGAATCAACGTGGCACAGGCACCTTCCCCTGGAGAGAAGATGAGTGCAAACACTTCAAATATTCTGCTGTAACATTTCAGTTAATGGGAGATTAAATGCAATTCTAGACCTAAGCAATGTTTGCACAGATAACTGGAAGGTGCATTTTAATGGGATTTGATCTTTTGCAGAAATCCCAGGATAATGCTATCGATGCAGTGTTACTGAGATAAGAGAGCAGGTCTGCAGCTGCTGCCTGTTAGGATGGGATGAGCCATTTTCTCTTGCTGAGCTGGTTCCTGAGGGCAGGCAGGATTTCCCTGCCTGGGGCAGGAGGGTGTCCCAGGAGGGTCTGGGCTCACAACAGGGCACAGTAAAACCCTCCCAGGTTCTGGCCACGAGGCTCTGGTGAGGTTTTGTGCCACACCACTGAGCCTCGTGCCTCCCTTTGCAGTATTCTGGCTGACTTCCTTCTGTTACTTTAAAACCCTGCACTCTTGTTTATTTATATCTATGCTGGCACATTCTCCTCTAATTGCTGACTTATTTGTGTGCCATTAAAAACCGGTCAGCACTCCTTGAATTTCGAGTTTAGCTTTCAGGGTGAGGTGCTTTGAACAGCTCTCCAGGCCTTGTCTCTCAGATGTGACACTATCTGCTGTGCACTCTGTGGCAGATAAATACAGCTCACAATAACATTTTCTGCTATTTATGCTGCCAATTAGAAATATTAATTCTCAGTACAGATAGCAGTGGAGAGCTGTGCACATCTGTCTGGGGTATTTTGTCCTTATCACTGCACATGCTGCAGAGAGCATCTCGTCCCTGGAGGGATGCCCGAGATGAGAACATTTCAATGAGAGCCCAGCCCATGCTGCTCTGAGCCCAGCCAGGTGTGTGCTGGCCAGGAGAGCCCTGCTCGGAGCCCAGCCAGGTGTGTGCTGGCCAGGAGAGCCCTGCTCGGAGCCCAGCCAGGTGTGTGCTGGCCAGGAGAGCCCTGCTCTGAGCCCAGCCAGGTGTGTGCTGGCCAGGAGAGCCCTGCTCTGAGCCCAGCCAGGTCTGTGCTGGCCAGGAGAGCCCTGCTCTGAGCCCAGCCAGGTGTGTGCTGGCCAGGAGAGCCCTGCTCTGAGCCCAGCCCCACCAGGGCACTGCCTGCTCTGCTCTGGCTGTTTCCCTGCTCCTGAAAATAAGAAACCAGGCAGGGTCAGACTGGGCTCAGAGGTGTGAGATGTGCGTGGCGTTGTTTTTGGTTTTGCTCTCAGGGATTTAAGAGGAGAAGCACTGGAGGGAAGCTGGCTGAGCTACTGCCCTGCCCGTGCCTTGTTTTCCTTGTGGATTTTCAGGGAACTCCAATCTGGTCCCTTTCATCAGCGCTGAACCACTTTCGAAAGAAAACCAGTGCATGTGATCATCAAAAGCATATTTCCATTTTTAAATCACTGTGGCAATTCCCCTCAGACACCAGAAAATAAGACCAGCATGTGTTAAAAGGTTGTTGAGTGTGGAAATTAGTGAAATACATCAACGTGACAATAAAATCTGCATATGGCTGTCACTTTTTGGAGTTGTGAATACCTGCTGACGCTTTAAATGATGGCCTTCCCTTCCCTTAGCCTGTCTGTGGTGTGTACCCATCAGCACAGACATCAGAGGCTGGAGTCCAAAGAAACAGTGATTAGCATATTTTAAAGTTCCCTGCGCTGACTGCTTAAATACATTTGCATTAATAGAAGGATGAGACCTACTTCATGATGTTCTCTGCATGAGAAAAGCTAAAAATAGTTCTATTAGAACTTGGGCTGCAGCTCTGCTAAATTTTAGCAGTTTGGGGGGAAAGGAAAACACTTTTGAAAGGTTATAATTAATGAGTTATGTGTTTTTGGGTTTTTTCCCTGAAGTATACCAAAATAACGTGGAGAAATTGGGACAAGCATGCTTTTTTTGTGCCTTGGCATTTTGAGGGTTGCAGCCTGGCTTCCCACTTGGGGTGGGGGTGGGCTTTGCTGATGCCTGCTCCCAGCAGCTCACCCTGGGCAGGAATCCAGGGTGGAGAGGGAGAGATGATTGCACAGGAGGAAAACTCCGTCCTGCATGCGCAGAGTGAGGAATTAAGGCTCCACCACTGTCTGATGCTGAAAAGAATCCAGCATGAGTAACTTTATGTGAGGGAGTTTAAATTGCGTTTAAGTAGTTGACAGTTAAAAAATCAGGATGAATGTCCAGAAGAAGCTGAGGTTTGAAAACATCTGGTTTCCTGTTGTGATGGGATTTAATAATAATAATAATAATAATAATAATAATAATAATAATAATAATAATAATAATAATAAAATATTTAAAAATCCTTGTGGCAGTAGAGCGCCCGTGGAGCCGTGGGCATGCTGTGGTGGAGGAGGAGGAGAAGCCAGGCTGCTGGAAGGGAGGGCAGCAGTTCACAGCACGGAGGGATGTGCAGTTTAGCCCCGCTAGCTCCAGTAATGCTGCTGCTATGAGAAAGGGGAGCTTGGGAAGCAGGAGCTGCCGTTTGGAGCTGGCTGCTGTGGCTCTGCAGCTCTCAGAGGAGCTGATGGTCAGCACTGGCCCCAGCTGTGCTGTCCCCCTGGGCAGGCTCTGGGTGGGCACAGCACCCTGCTGGCAGAGGAAAGGTGGGATGCTAGCAAGGAGACCTCCGAGTGCTTTTTGGGAAGGACCACTGTGTTTTTTCTCATGAAACCCCCACCAATCTGTCGAGATGCTGGAGAGTTCAATTATCCTCAGCCACCTTCGGAGGGGAGGGAAGGGAGGGAGGCAGCCCCGGTGCTGGGAAGGGCCTTTGGAGGAACTGGTGGTGCTGTGCCAGGTGTGATTTAAATGCCCCTGGGTGACAGTCAGCATGATTCATGATCTTAGCAGGGAAGAAGTGTGGAAAGGATAGAAAGGTAAGCTGCTGTGATGGTTTGGTCTCCAAAGCGCTCGGAGGAGTTCTCACCAGGATATTTTGACAGCCAATGATAATTTGCAGAGACTTTGTTTGGAGTATTTCAGCCCAGATGAATGCCCCCTGTGAGAAGCTTATTCATATTTTTGAAAGGCTGGAGCCTCTGAGACCGTTAAAATCTGGCTTTGAAAGCTCAAGAGAACAGTTTTTATACCCTTATTTCTGGCATGACATTGTCTGTTTCACCACTTAGGCTGCTACAGTTCTATCAGTCGGCTTCTAGTAGAAAACGTGGATTGATTTGATTTTTAAAGGTAGTCAAGGTCTTTTAAATTTCAACATTTGACCAATCAAAAGGCTCAGTTCGTAGCTAATTCCACCCCAGCTGTGATGTCGAAGCTTTCCTCTCTATTTCCACCCTCAGCTGTGCTGCTGTAGGAGGAGCTCTGCGCACTGCCCGCGCTGGGGACAGTTGTGAATGCAGCTATTTCAGCATTTCTGTGCTAAAACGGTGCTGTTTGCTCTCTTTGCTGGGCAGGGAGGCTGTTTGGGCTCCCCGTGGGCCGGTGCTGTCCCGGGGGCTCCAGGGCTCTGCTCTCCGCAGGGATGGACCCTGCCCGCAGGGCAGCTCTGCCCGGGCACGGCTCTCTGCTCATCGGGGCGCTGGAACCTGTCTGGCTGCAGCAGCTCTGGGGCTCCAGAGCTCCCGACCAATTTCACAGCAAACCTGATTAAGCCGTTAAATTGCAGATCACTCCTGACAGTAAATTAATTCTTAATCCAGGTCCTATTCTGCTCTACATTGGAAGACTTTTGCCAGGAGGCCAGTGGCTTGGAAATGGGTAATTAAATTCTGCTGTAAATACATTTTTATCTACCCTTCTGCTTGCAGGAGCTGGCAAACAAGCACGAGCCATTAATTAATACCTGTAATTTGGTTTAGCTGGAATAAGCCCTGCTCCTGTCAGATTCTGAAATGTAAACCAAGGTTATGAAGTTGGGAGTAAGTAAAAGATAAAGGAGACTGACCAAAATGTATTTGTAAGAGAATCTGTTCCTATTTCTGTCCATAAAAATGCTGTGTACTTTTGCAAAGTTGGAAATAGCTAGATCTGAAGTCAAAGTAGAAAAATTATCTGAAAGCCCTAAATGTTAGAAAAGTAGCAACAGTGAGAAGATGTATTCTGGGCATCTTTCATTCACGTCATTCCTCTCTTAAGAGCCAAGTTTCCAGCAGCTGGTTTCTGCAGACTGCCGTGTCCTGGGGACGTGGAGCTGTGCATTCATTGGCACCGAGCTCTTCCAGGTCTGCATTTGAAACAAGAAGTGTTGGTCGCAGGTTTGCTTCCAAAGGGCCAGAAGGAAACTAGAGCCTTGTTTGCTTACTCTCCAGCTATAGTTATGAACCAAATTCAGTTTTCCCATCTTTCTTCCGTTTTTTTTTCCGTTCCTTGAAGACCAGAACGTTTGACAGTTGTGAGTCTGATTCCATTTCTAAAGCTAAATACCTCCTAATCCTCATTAAAGACAGAAGCAAGGGTCTCTGTGTTATTTGCCTGTGCAGAATAGTTCCTAGTTCCTTCAGCATTCAGAGCTTTTTCCAGCTCTGCGAACTGCTCTGAGTCTTTCACAGGGAGCCTGACTTTTCCTTCACATTTTCTTTTTCCTTGGCAGATAACTGGAGAGAAAAAAATCTACTTTTCCAAACATCACCAATAGAGAAAATGACTGTGAGTTTTTCCCACCCCATTTCCCTTTGCTGCTGTATCAGCAGGAGGGTTTGGGAGGCTTTTTGACTTCAATTTTGGATTTTAATTTCAGTTCTTCTTCTCGGATTCTAGCCCTGAATTCATGTGACATTCTTGTCACGTGAACCAGTCTAGATTGACAGATGAGCTGGGCCATACCCTGTGCGAGATCTCAGCTATTCAGATCCTGGAAATAATTTTCCTGAAATAGGACTGTGTCCTTATCTGTGAAACGAAGAAGGCTCTGCAGTCCTCCCATGTAGCAGCATTTTTAGCACATTACCATATAATTAATTTTAAAACCAAGACAAGCCCTCGAGTGTGAGAGGGAAATCTCTACCTTTGGGGGAAGGTAACACACATTTAGTAACCTGGGGAAAGCAGTCAGGGAGGCACTGTAAAATCTGTGTTAAAGCCTGTTTCAGTATCTGAGCACCTGGGGCTTTTGCTGGATGTGCTAATTTAGACATTTTACCCAGTGCTGGGGGAAAGCCCTTTTCCCTCAGGCCAGTAAGAACCATTTGAGGCCACTCAGGACTTCGGGCTTGCCCGTCTTGGATGGTGCACAGGAAAGTCATCCATGCTTTGGCCCAGTCAGGGGATTTGGACTGAAGCTCCTCTCACAGAAAGCGTGGATTTGGTAAGGCCGGATTTTTCTGTGAATTCTTGTCAGGAGGAGTTGTTAGAGCTAAAAATAAAAAACAAAACAAACAAACAACCCCCCCCCCCCAACCCAACCCAAACAAAAAAGGGTTTAGTCAATGAAATTGACAATTTGTTCAGGGAAATTTGCTGGTGTAAGTAAGAGATGTACAATGGTCAATACTGAAGTATGAGGATGGCTTTGAAGAAAATCAGAACTTTTTTCAAATTTTTATTTTGGGCAAATTCAAAATAACTGTTTTAGCTTGAATAGTAATTTAAAGAATATTCTGAGTTGTCTGAAAATGTATTTAAGTGGCTTAATTTTTCTTGTGTATTGCAAAAACTAAATATGATTTTTGGGAACCCCCTGTTCATGGATACACGGTACAAAAAGTAAATTCATGGAAAAGGAAAACGCTCCACAGCTCCTGAGTGCTGGTGGAATAAGAAGCTCCAGCAGCCCTGTAATAATGTGTTCATGATCATTTTCCAAGGCCAAGTTGCCAACTGTTGTCTGTGACTCATGAGGAGTCCTCTGGGCTTGTTGCTGATTTCTCCATCTGGTCTCCATCAGTCTTGTCCTCCAGACGTGGGGGCTCCGGAGATCTGTGGGGGCAGCGGGAGGAGATGGGTGCAGGATCTGCTGCAGGTTCTGCTGCAGCCAACCCCCCCTGGGATGTCTCCCAGCAGCAGCTGCAGGTTCTGCTGCAGGTTTTGCTGCAGGTTCTGCTGCAGGTCCCGGACAGGTCCCGCAGGCAGCAGAGCCTGCACGGAAGGAAGCCCTGAGGGATGAGGGAGGCACAGACAGAATTCCCAGTGTGGAGCTGGGTTGCACTCCAAGGGGTGCAACCCCTTTGCCTGGGAGCAAAAAGCGTTCAGGTTCTTTTCAGTTGCAAACATCAGGAATGAAAGTAGGATGGTTATTTCTTTCTGCCAGTGAACAACAGCTGTAATATTTTTCTTTCCGATTTTCTTCCCCCACAATTCCTGTTTTGAATCTTTTCTTCAGAATATGGCAATGAAAGTGTCTCAAGTAGGTTTGATTCGAGTGACATTCATGTCTCCCACCCTGTAAATGCCTCTTCTGGTTCCTAAGCAGGCTGAAAAATCAGAGCCTGGGTCGAGCTGTTGGAACGCACGCAGAGATCTGTGAAGAAAAATTATCCTTCCTCACAGACTGCAGAACCACAAAAAGAGGAATAACGACAAAAGCTAGTGCTGAACAAAACAAATTATTTTTAGAAGGCTGTTCTCTTAGCTCACCCAGTTGCAAAGAGAAGCTGTTCTGTGGATCTGCCTGTCACTGCATGTGTAACCGAGGATGTGTAATGAAGCTTTTCCAGAACAACAGGAAAATCCCCCATTACTCCTATACTGCCTGCTCTTTTGAAGAATTGCTGATTAAAAACCACTGAAATTGAGGTCACAGTAACTAACCTTTCTTCACAGCTTTGGAAGTGGTCAGTACTGTGTTATACCGGTGTACCAGCGCTGGTTTCTCTGCTCGTGTCTTTGAAAATGGAAGAGATTTTATAGCATACGGAACTTGGGAGTTTGGGCCATTCTTTAAATGTAACCTCTGTTTTGCTTAGTCTTCAAAAATCCATCTGCATCCTCTAGAGGTTTGGACTACAGGAAGGTTTAAAGATTGCAGAATTCTCATTCATGAGGATGCAGACGAAGTTCCTTGTTAAAAAATGCCAAGAACAAGGATGGACGTTTCCCCCTTTCTTTGAGGAGTGAGCTCCTGT
Source organism: Regulus satrapa (assembly GCA_013396955.1). Lineage (NCBI taxonomy): Eukaryota > Metazoa > Chordata > Aves > Passeriformes > Regulidae > Regulus > Regulus satrapa. Next base: position 257,001 of record VWZN01016722.1, on the reverse strand, counting down.
GTAGTGTCACTTGTGGAGTCCCCTGCAGGGCCCCAGTACTCAGCAGAAAGCAGGAGGGCAGAGCTCTACTGCCACAGAAATGAGCTCTGAGGTCCCGGGGTTCCTGGGAGCAGCAGTGGATGAAAGCTCTGGGGGCTGCAGGCTCTGCTTGTCCCTGGGAGCTTGCAGTGCTGGGTGGGACAGCCTTTGGTCTCCTCTGTTCTGTCATTCCCATGCTGCTCTCTGCATCTTCGCCCTGCTTGCCCCTTGGCTCTCTCGGAACACTTATGAAAATTAATGGCAGATTTGGTCTCTGGGTTTTTTGGTTTGCCCTTTTCTCCCCCGGCAGGATTGGCGCCAAGTTTGAAGAACTGTGAAATCACCATTTAAATGTGGGACGTGTCTGGTGCTGAATTTTTTATTCCGTGGTAATTCATGGAATTTCACACAGGTGAAGCTCAGACCTGTAGGTGCTGAGTGCCTGCAGAGCATGGCTGGTGCTTGCTCAGAAGCAGGGATGATCCCAATTCCCTGGCTGGGGGTTTGCCAGTGGAACTGGAACCCACGTCCTGTTGATGTCGAAAAAGTAATTTCAGCTGGCAGCAAACTATTCTCTTGCCAGCTTGTTTGCTTGGTTGTTCACTCCAGCCTCTTTCAGGTTTTAGAAGCTGGGAATTCAGTCCTCTGAAATTCCTGAAATCAAAGTCTTTGTGCTCCCAAGATCCAGGCTGGCAAAGAACTGCTCTAGGGCAGCAGTGCCAGGCTGACTCTATCTGAAACGAGAACCTTTCCTTCCTTTCATTTGCACAAAGGAGTTCAAAATGTAGAATTGTTCAGAATTCTAATAAAACCACAACCGGGAGAGTCAGAATCCTCCACAAAAAGAAACATTACCCAGGAGAACTGAGTGGTTTTATTTGCCAAGCACTTTGTAAGTATGTATTGGATGACATCTGAGCGCTGGCTGTTGTTATTTGGATTGTGTTGTGAAACAGAAAGGAAACAGAAAACAGCAACAATGGAATTGCACAGCTTTATTTTTCCAAAGGTTTAGTGTGTGTGTGTTCACTGAAGTCTGAATGGGTGTTTAAAATGAGGACTTGCCTAGAGGAAATTATATTTTTAGTGTACATTTCACTGGACAGCAAAGCAATTACTTCCTAAATTTAGAAATTATTCTCTACTACATTATAGCAGGATTAGACAAGTTTTGGCATTTGAGCAGCTTTCAACGCACACTTTGCACATGAGAAGAAGTAATGCCATTTGACAATCTGGCAGGGAGGAAATGTTCAAGAGTTGGATTTCTTTCCAGCCTGTCTGGGGAGCAGGGCAGGGATTTGCACGGCAGAGCTGTGGGTTCCAGAGCACTCCGTGTCCCATCCCTGCCCTGCCCAGGCAGGGCAGCTCACGGGGCAGGTGGGGGGAGCTGCTCTGGGTTTTGGGCAGCAGTAGAGACAGAGCTGCAGTGCTGGGGCTGTCACCCTGGCAGCTCCGGGGACAGGGCAGGGCCTGGCGGGCAGAAACCTCTCAGATGTTCCTGCAGGGGAACAGGGGAACAGGGCAGGGCCTGGCGTGCAGAAACCTCTCCAGATGTTCCTGCAGGGGAACAGGGCAGGGCCTGGTGTGCAGAAACCTCTGCAGATGTTCCTGCAGGGGAACAGGGGAACAGGGCAGGGCAGAGCCTGGTGTGCAGAAACCTCTGCAGATGCTCCTGCAGGGCACCAGGGAGACAGGGCAGGGCAGGGCCTGGTGTGCAGAAACCTCTGCAGATGCTCCTGCAGGGCACCAGGGCGGTGGGTGCAGTCCCTGCAGGAGCTCTGCTCTGCGCTTGCCCCTTTTTTAATCCACCCCAAGGCTCTGTTTTTTTCTCTGGACTCCTTTTCTGCTTCGGGAGGAGCTTCCCAGGTTTGCTAAGCAGAACTAACTTTGCGTAGCTGCGTGAAATCTGAAATGCTCAAGTGAAAGAAATGGATTAAGCAGATAATCTCCCGTCATACTTCAGATGATTTGAAGCATAGGGCTTTTAAAAATATGTTTTAAAAATATATATTTAAATATTTTGATATATATAATATAGATTACATTTATAAATGTTAATATTTATATTCTAGATATACCTTATATATAAATATATAATCTATATATTTTATATATGTATATAATATTTTCCATAATTTTATATGGAGAATATTATTTTTTAAACAGAAGGTTATGACATAGCACCAATAAATAATTTTCTCTTCTTAAAAGATTTTCAGAGCACTTGAAAACTGTTAGAGGAATGTCTTTACATGTAGGTTTGTCCATAAAGAAAAGAATTTATTATACATCTAATTCAAATGAATAATACTGATTTATTTCTAGTTCTTCTGTCTGTTCTCCACCGTTTGCTGGTATTATTTGTGGAAGGAGGAAATAGGTGAGCACTTTGTGTCTCCTGCCACAGGCTGGCTATAATTCTGTAAAGGCGAAGCGGAAGGGAAAAGGAATTTTCTTTTGTTTAAATATCACTTTTGGCCTTCACAAATTGTTCCAGATCAAATCTTTTCTTTGAGAATTGTCTAAAAATAGGCAGAAGAATAATCCTCTGAACTGTGATAAGTATTATCATCAGAAATCAATCTTAGAAATAATTTCCACGATTAAATGTAGCGTAAATTGAAGGAGAAGAAAACGCGATTAAATCGGGCGTGGGGGAGAAAGGCTGTAACAGCTTTTCCATGGAATTCAATTTGGTGTTAATTTGCTGGGAGCTCAGGAGATAGAACAACAGTAAAGCCGTGGTGGAGGGAGAGGAGGGCTGGTGAAGGACGCGCGGGTTTGGCAGAGAATCCAGAGCTGCTGCTGGGCTGGAGGAGAGAGAGCCCCAAGATCTCTCGGCGTCCCTTGTGACCAACAAATGCATCGGGAGAAACTGCCAGCGACAGCTGGAGATGAGGAATAAGGAACGTGCGTCGATGAGATTCATCACAGGTGGAGACACAGCTGGCAGGGTCTGGACTTGGGGGTCTGAAGCGCTGGAGTTTTTATGGTGTGGTTTGGAAACGCTCTCCAAGCTTTTGCTTTGCAGGGAGAATTAGAATTGCCTTGTGAGAGATCCGTTCCTTTCTCCAGGGATGGACTTTGGCGTGGGTCTGGTGGTAGCTGGTGAGCTGGGGCGTTCAGGAATGAGGCTGATATATCTGCTTGGCTCAGGAGGTTGCTGTACAAAGGTGACACCTGAGGCTTCTTTTCATCAAGTACAGCCTTTCCTGTTCATTGCTGATAAGCAGCAATTTGAAATAGAGAATATAAGAGATTCTTTATGCTTGGTGGTTTTCAGTATTCCTTTCTTTTTCTTTTTTCTCTCCTCCGACTTTCCTGAGAACTTCCAGAGCTTTTACATTTACAGCTGCCTCAACAATTGATTTTTATGAAGTGAAAAAATTAAAAATGACAAGGCCTGAAGCTAAATATTATTAGCATTGGAATGATTTTTTTAATCTTCAATTCAGCAGGAGAAATTTTCAGCACTTGAGTGTTGTCTGTATAAACTACGGAGATGTAGAGCAGATTCATGGCAGTAGAGGAAGAAGTTGTGGTAGTTCTGAAAGACTTGTGTATGTGTGTGTGTGATGGTTTTTGCCTTTCTGACTCTGCTTTGATGCTCCTGTTCGGTGTCAGTCAGATCATCTGTGGGTCCCTGCCAACTCAGAATATTCTGTGACTCTGTGATTGAAGATCGCTTTTCCAAAGGGTTCTTTGCTGGTTTCTTGCCCAACTTTTCAGGGATGTTTGCAACCAGCAGAGGAATCCGAAATCAGCAGCCCGCCAGTGTCAACGGCAGTGAAGTCTTTTCAGGTGGGCCCTTGCTTCCAGATGATTTCACTTAAGGAGGGACCAGGGTAAGGTTCTGTACAGATTTCCTTTACAAAGCATGCAGGGAAAGCGTTGGCCCAGAATTCCTTGCTTTACTCGTGAATTTGTTTAGTGTTTCTGTGCACCACCTTAGCGTAGCAGAAGATGAAAAATGGATTGTGCAGTCTTACTTGAAGGCTGTAATATTATCTGCTCTGAAAACAGAATTTCTGGAGCGTGAAGAGCTGTTTTTGAATGATGCTTCTGGCACCTAATCCTTAAAATTATTCAGCATATTTTTCTCGTGTCTGTCTTGAAATGAAAAATTATCTTCTGTTTTCAAGTCACTTATAACTTCTAAAAATTGGGCTAAACTTTTCATGGAGATTTCCAAATTTATGCAATACATTAATATAAGTTTCTGCCTAATAAAATTACTCTGAGACAGCTGAATAATTACTGATGTCACCAGAGTTCACATGAGAGTTTTAACATTTGCATCTCCACATTTCTTGCTAAAAAATCCGCCCGTCTTTGAAAAAACCACGAAGCTTCTTGAGCTGTGGTTGATGTTATGCTTAGGTTCGGTACATTTCATCCTTTTTTAGTGCCACGAGACTGAATTTTTCACCTGCTGGGGCATGATGTTACCATGACAACAGTTGATCTTGTTTGCTGTTCTCTGCTCTCTGTGCATGACAAAAAGGAAAAGCTTTCTGAGAGACGTTTGTTTCTGAGAGCCGATCTGGCTAATTGCAAAAGCAGACCCAGGGATGGACACGGGGCCAGGGGACCTGCAGGTGGCCCTTGGGGACATCCCCACTGCTCCCCATCCATCCCTGCCTGTGTCAGGGGAGCACAGACCGACCCAGGTGGCCTTTGGGGATATCCCCAGTGCTGCCCATCCATCCCTGCCTGTGTCAGGGGAGCACAGACTGACCCAGGTGGCCCTTGGGGACATCCCCAGTGCTGCCCGTCCCTGCCTGCCCTCTGCTGATCAGCAAATGCAAACCTTTNTGCCTGTGTCAGGGGAGCACAGACTGACCCAGGTGGCCCTTGGGGACATCCCCACTGCTGCCCATCCATCCCTGCCTGGGTCAGGGGAGCACAGACTGACCCAGGTGGCCCTTGGGGACATCCCCACTGCTGCCCATCCATCCCTGCCTGGGTCAGGGGAGCACAGACTGACCCAGGTGGCCCTTGGGGACATCCCCACTGCTGCCCATCCATCCCTGCCTGGGTCAGGGGAGCACAGACTGACCCAGGTGGCCCTTGGGGACATCCCCACTGCTGCCCATCCATCCCTGCCTGGGTCAGGGGAGCACAGACTGACCCAGGTGGCCCTTGGGGACATCCCCACTGCTGCCCATCCATCCCTGCCTGGGTCAGGGGAGCACAGACTGACCCAGGTGGCCCTTGGGGACATCCCCACTGCTGCCCATCCATCCCTGCCTGGGTCAGGGGAGCACAGACTGACCCAGGTGGCCCTTGGGGACATCCCCACTGCTGCCCATCCATCCCTGCCTGGGTCAGGGGAGCACAGACTGACCCAGGTGGCCCTTGGGGACATCCCCACTGCTGCCCATCCATCCCTGCCTGGGTCAGGGGAGCACAGACTGACCCAGGTGGCCCTTGGGGACATCCCCACTGCTGCCCATCCATCCCTGCCTGGGTCAGGGGAGCACAGACTGACCCAGGTGGCCCTTGGGGACATCCCCACTGCTGCCCATCCATCCCTGCCTGGGTCAGGGGAGCACAGACTGACCCAGGTGGCCCTTGGGGACATCCCCACTGCTGCCCATCCATCCCTGCCTGGGTCAGGGGAGCACAGACTGACCCAGGTGGCCCTTGGGGACATCCCCACTGCTGCCCATCCATCCCTGCCTGGGTCAGGGGAGCACAGACTGACCCAGGTGGCCCTTGGGGACATCCCCACTGCTGCCCATCCATCCCTGCCTGGGTCAGGGGAGCACAGACTGACCCAGGTGGCCCTTGGGGACATCCCCACTGCTGCCCATCCATCCCTGCCTGGGTCAGGGGAGCACAGACTGACCCAGGTGGCCCTTGGGGACATCCCCACTGCTGCCCATCCATCCCTGCCTGGGTCAGGGGAGCACAGACTGACCCAGGTGGCCCTTGGGGACATCCCCACTGCTGCCCATCCATCCCTGCCTGGGTCAGGGGAGCACAGACTGACCCAGGTGGCCCTTGGGGACATCCCCACTGCTGCCCATCCATCCCTGCCTGGGTCAGGGGAGCACAGACTGACCCAGGTGGCCCTTGGGGACATCCCCACTGCTGCCCATCCATCCCTGCCTGGGTCAGGGGAGCACAGACTGACCCAGGTGGCCCTTGGGGACATCCCCACTGCTGCCCATCCATCCCTGCCTGGGTCAGGGGAGCACAGACTGACCCAGGTGGCCCTTGGGGACATCCCCACTGCTGCCCATCCATCCCTGCCTGGGTCAGGGGAGCACAGACTGACCCAGGTGGCCCTTGGGGACATCCCCACTGCTGCCCATCCATCCCTGCCTGGGTCAGGGGAGCACAGACTGACCCAGGTGGCCCTTGGGGACATCCCCACTGCTGCCCATCCATCCCTGCCTGGGTCAGGGGAGCACAGACTGACCCAGGTGGCCCTTGGGGACATCCCCACTGCTGCCCATCCATCCCTGCCTGGGTCAGGGGAGCACAGACTGACCCAGGTGGCCCTTGGGGACATCCCCACTGCTGCCCATCCATCCCTGCCTGGGTCAGGGGAGCACAGACTGACCCAGGTGGCCCTTGGGGACATCCCCACTGCTGCCCATCCATCCCTGCCTGGGTCAGGGGAGCACAGACTGACCCAGGTGGCCCTTGGGGACATCCCCACTGCTGCCCATCCATCCCTGCCTGGGTCAGGGGAGCACAGACTGACCCAGGTGGCCCTTGGGGACATCCCCAGTGCTGCCTGTCCCTGCCTGTGTCAGGGGAGCACAGACCGACCCAGGTGGCCTTTGGGGATATCNGGACATCCCGAGCTCCCAGTGCTGCCCATCCATCCCTGCCTGTGTCAGGGGAGCACAGACTGACCCAGGTGGCCCTTGGGGACATCCCCAGTGCTGCCTGTCCCTGCCTGTGTCAGGGGAGCACAGACTGACCCAGGTGGCCCTTGGGGACATCTCGAGCTCCCAGTGCTGCTTGTCCATCCCTGCCTGTGTCAGGGGAGCACAGACTGACCCAGGTGGCCCTTGGGGACATCCCCAGTGCTGCCCGTCCCTGCCTGCCCTCTGCTGATCAGCAAATGCAAACCTTTGTGCTTCTGTGGGTGATTGATCAGGGGATGCTTCTGTTGCAGCCTCGTCCCTGAGCAGCCCCGCAGTTGATCAGGGGTGTTTGTTTCCTTTGGTGTATATTTTGTTGTATACTTTGGTGTATTTCAGCTGGTGATTTTCCTGTGTTCCGCCCCTAGAGAAACTGAAGTGAGTGGAGAATGTGGGTGAGAAGTTTCTAATGAGTTATTACCAGGTGTGAGGAGAAATCCTTGCGTGTGCAGGAGCCACTAAAACCACGCTCTGCGTTTTAATTATTTTAAAATATCTAGTGTTGTGTTTGGTTTCTCCTACAGAACTGAATTAGATCTTTAGCTCATCCTTCGGGCTCAAGGTACAGAACCAGTTTCCTACCAATTGGAGCTGTGAAACAAAAGATGCATAGGAGGATGGTAGCATGAAAATAAAATACTTGTGCAGGGGACATTAGGGAATATCCCCTTAGGCCCGTTCACCAGCTTGCAAAAGGAGTTAATGTTTAAGCCACGCTGTGTTGCCTCTGCCTTTCCACAAGAGCTGGGATGTTGTTCATTCCTTTCTCCCTTAGCAGTGGATAATTTTTCTTTCCCTTGGGTATAATTTGTCCCTGAAGGAAGTAGGACTATGCCATGTTAAAGGAGGATTAGACCCTCTGTATTTCAGATACACAGATTATTTTAATGTGTGGAGAAGTGAGTGTAAAAATAATTGGAAGAAAAGCCCCTGAAGAAATGCTGATTTTCCTTCAGCCCACAAATCTGATTGATGAACTTTCTAATACTGCCCTTCTTTCAGCCATGGTGGGTGTAAAGCCCAGAAGGAATCTTGAGGAGAACTTGGATATTTGGTGCTTCATTGCAAAGAGCTGCAGCTGGAGTGGCTGCTCTTATTTACTGGTGTGGGGATGCTGTTGTAAAACCACTGCACGTGGATGTATCTAAAGTTATCTCTTCGCCCATTTTCATTTCTAGAAGAGTTGGGAGGGTCGTGCCATGCTTATCCTGTGTGCCAATGGTGAAGAAAATTAGATGGAGAAGTGAGGAAACGGAAAAGTAAGATAGAGGAGTGAAGAATGAGGTGGAGAGAGTAAGGCAGTGATGAGCAGCTCTGAGAGATGGCCGTGGTCTGAGCAGCAGCAAATCCAGTCTGGCTCCATGTGATCCTAAACCAGGGCAATCTTCAGGAATTCAGGTGAGCCCCTGGCCTGTGATGGGGGTGCTGCCTCAGAACGGGCAGGAGGAGTGTGGAGGAAATGAGGCTTGTGCAGGGCTTGTTATCTTCTGCGCTTTATTGCAGGGAAGAACACCAGCGAGGAGGAACTGTTTGTGTTCCCTCCACAGCATCTGCTCCAGTTGCTATGGTGCCAGCACACCGGTGATTTCCAAGGCCGAGAAACTGCTGCAGTTCCTGTGTCCCTTATTTAGCAGGGCTTTTTAAGAAGTGCTATTTTTACGTAGTGTTTCTTATGCTAAATTCAGCCTACTGATTAAAGGGGTAAAGCTGCATTTGTTTTCCTTTGTTAGAACAGGGTATAATTTGCATGGAAAAGTTCCTATTTTTAAAACGAAGGAAATCCAATTGTGAAGTGATTTTATTTAAAATGCAAGCGTTTCTGAGTAGCTCTTCCTTTACCTTAGGAGCTGTAGTGGAAAACGCTCATGTCTGTTAGTTTGTCTGTAGGAACTTGTTAGTTTTATTAAGTGTTAACATCAGAAAACTGCTTTCCTGTGCTGCTTGCTAACATGTGCTTCACCATGGCAGTTGAAAGGAAGGATCAAATGGAAATAGTAAAACACCTAGAAAAAGTAAGACTCTGTCATTTGTTTATTTTTCATAGTATGTAATAGTTTTCTGCTAACTCATAAAATGTAGTTTATTATGAGTGCAGCTTTCTGACTGTGGAAGTTGGTAACTGTGGCAGCCAGAGCTGCACGGGTCTGTCCCAGGGCAGGGAGGGGACGTTCGGCGAGGGGCTGGGGTCGCACCCTGTCCTGCTGGTGTGCCCGGGCAGGGCAGAGCTGCAGGGGATGGCACAGCAGCTCTGCCCAGGCCGTTCCTCCCTCCCTGCCTGTCCCGAGGGGATGGCCCAGCAGGGCACAGAGCTCTGCCCAGGCTGTTTCTCCCTCCCTGCCCCAGGGGATGGCACAGACCTCTGCCCAGGCCGTTTCTCCCTCCCTGCCCCCGGGGATGGCCCAGCAGGGCACAGAGCTCTGCCCAGGCCGTTTCTCCCTCCCTGCCTGCCCCCGGGGATGGCCCAGCAGGGCACAGAGCTCTGCCCAGGCCGTTTCTCCCTCCCTCCCTGCCCCAGGGGATGGCCCAGCAGGGCACAGAGCTCTGCCCAGGCTGTTTCTCCCTCCCTGCCTGTCCCCAGGGGATGGCCCAGCAGGGCACAGAGCTCTGCCCAGGCTGTTCCTCCCTGCCTGCCCGGGCTCCTCTGCCCAGTGCTCTGCTGGTGGTGGTTGCAGTCACGCAGGACAGGCTGGATTTTCCTGCAGTGCCCAGGTGCTGGTTGCAAAGCTCAGATCAGAAGGGTTTCAAGGCAGTTTGTTGTACAGGCTGTGCCTCTCGGCCCCTCTTGGCCATGGGGAGGCTCTTTAGTTGTACCACAGAGGATGAGTCAGCTTTGCCTTTAAAATCCAGCTCTGGGAAGAAATATAAAATGAACTGGAGGTGATGAACCTGACCTTTGAAATGAGTCATTTATAGGGCCAAAATACATGAGAAAAGATCAGAAGAATCTTAATTGTCTTCTTTTTACGTACCTGCAGCCTACAGGTTTCCCCTTTGCTCCTGCATGAATTCTATTCGTGTATCATCCAAACAGAGAACTCTCACAGGGGATTAGAATCAGAATGTTCCAGTGCAGCCCTTCCAGGTTACTGGCAGCAATAATTCTCGAAGAAAAAGAGCTGCAAATAAATGAATAGTGTACAAGAGTTTTTTTAAACAAAAATAATTGATGGATGAGCAAACTAGCACACAGGGCAACAGATGCCTTTCTCCAGGCAATGTAGAACCTTGTTACCCAGACAGTGGTGTCAGATTGTATTAAATCTACCAAAGCCAACCTCCTGCTGGGAATTTTTTAGTCAGTCCTCACATCCACAGGAGAATTTTTACTTTTGCTCTGTTGCAAGCACACGTTTATGCCTTCATTTCTGCACTTTAAAAGAGGCAACTTATAGATAAGGTAACACAATTTATTTTTAATGTCTCTCATATTTGATTTTTCATAGCTGTTTCTTTATTAATTGTCTCGTGTTCTGTTAAGTTTGTGCCGGTGTGTGAGCCTTTAAATCTGTGCAGGGCTCTGGGCACCCCCAGAAACCAACACTGTTGGTGTTCATTTGGGAGGGCTGTCAATTTTCTGATTAGGCTTGCTCTTCAGATTCCGAGAAGATCATCCTCAGTGTTGTTTTCTTAACTCCAAAAGCCAGTCTGAGCTGAGGATGGCTGAAGCTTTCCTTGCATCCAGCAGGAAATATCCCTGCTGCTTGGAATTCTGTCTGAGCGCTCAGGGCAGTTCAGATTCTTTTGGCGAGGGATGCAGCCTGTGGTCCTGCCGTGGATGTGCAGCGTGACTGAGGGCTCAGCACGGGCGTGGTGTGTGTAAGTATGGTTATGCTGCTCCTGTCTCACTTGGTGAAAAAGCTTCAGCAGGGGAAACACAAGCTCTGTGCAGGTTCTGCCTCTGTGCGTTAGAAAATGTTTGGGCTTTGTTTGTTGATGCTAATTTGGGACAGATTCTCAGGGGTTTTTTTTCCTGGAGAAAGGTGAAATTGTTCTACAAGCACCTTCTATGGCTTGCTTTCTTACAGTTAATTCCCACATTCATTTATCTGTGCATTTTTTTGATTCATGCAAGACTAGTAATTCGATTGCTTCAAGCCCTTGACTTTTCTTCTCTCGCGAGCGTTGCGTGGCAGCACCATGAGGAAGGGGGTGCCAGACTGTGCAGCTGATCACTGAAACCCAATGTCAAGCCTCTGGAGGCGGGCAGGGAGCTTCCTTGGAAGCGTGTAGTACTCTTCCCTTTGCACTTGCACTTCAGGCTGCTCGATGTGGTCAGCTTTCATCCTGCCTTGGACTCAGAGACGCGCCGGGTTCTCATCTGCGCTCGGCCTGTCTGCGCTGGCAGCTCGGTGGATTGCTTTGCCCAGGTTAAACTGAGAGCTCGGCTGACTCCAGGGACATGCTGCTCCTCAGGCACAGCTCTGCAGGCAGGATTGTCACACACAGGGAGTCGACGGAGAACGGGCAGCCAGGGCACCAGCTGCAGATGGGTCCCTTCAGCAGAGCCAGGCTGAGAGAGGGCAGGCAGGGTCCCCTGGAGGGGGGCAGAGCAGGCGCCCACGGCACACCAACCTCACAGGGCTGTCCTTCCCATAGCACAGCTCTGATATCCCAGCACACACTGATATCCCAGGAGCTGCCCTGAGCAGCTTCTGGCCACCACAAGATGATTTCCTGGCTGGATTGGCGCCTTTGGAAGTGCAGCCCCAGCCAGGAGATGGTGCTGGGCTCGGCCCCAGCGGTGTCCGGCAGAGCCTGGTGGCCACTTGTGGGGCCAGCCTGGCCAGGCTGGTGTCCCTGGGGCTGCTGTGCCTGCCAGGGGGGCTCTGCCCCTGCCCAGGGCCAGCAGAGCAGCTCCCCCAGCTGAGCAGATGCTCTGGGGCTGCTCCGGTGTCTCCAGCTGGACCCTCCCTGTCCTCAGCCAGAGCATTCCAGGTGGGGCAGGCAGGCAGCAGCTCCTGTGGGCTGAGCTGAGATGCTTCAGTGGGTGCCCCTCAGCCTTCCTGGGCTGCAGGGTTTGCACACCCGGCACTCCACACCACTTTTCTGTAGGAAAAAGTTCTTCACGTGATGGTGTTTCCTGATTAGCTCTGCCCATGCTGAATGCAGAGGCTCATCTCAGTCGGCTTCAGTCACACCTGCTGAGGTATCAGACAAGGAGACACATCAGCTTTTACACCAGCCTGGAAAACCTCGCTTGTTCTGCTGCTCAGGCAGTGAGGCATGGGCAACAGTTCAGATAAACCGTTTAAAAACTTTTCTTTGTTGGAAAGGTTACTTTCCTCTTCACAACGTGGATATCTCGCAAGCAGAAAGTTTTGAGACTGCTTCAAGAAAGGTATGCTTAAAATAGCAAGTTTTTGGTTTCAAGTAGTATGAAAAACATTTACTATCATCGTCTTGAAATTCCCTTTTTAGGGTTTACATTGGTAAATCAAAAATTGTCAAGTTATATTTCTTTTTTCATACTGAGAATTGTAAAGACAGGCTGTGATAAAGCATTACTTGAACAGTTGTTCTTTGGGCCTCAGCAGAATGAGCAGAGAAATCTGCTGATAATGTGGATTTAGTGATGCAAAATCATAAATTATTTCTAATCACTGAAAAATGGGCCACCTTAATGCAGTTTTTGGCAAGAATGAGCAGCGTTTTCAGAAGACAGTGTGTAATGCACCCTGCAGGAAGGAAAGGTTCCAGACTGCCCAGCGTGACTGATGGCAGCTTTCATAAGGAATTGAATTTAAGGTATAATCTCCAACAACTACCTTTGGGAACTTGTGCTGAAACAGAACGGTCAGAAGTGTAAGAGGATGCTGCTGGTTTTTCCTGAGCCCCATCTGTTTTGGTTTGAGTGACCTGATAAAGCATTTCCACCCTGCTAGTTTGACCTTTGACTGTATATTTGAGTTTTATTTACTGTTCTTTTTTCCAGCTTATATTGCTGTCTAAATATATAAAAATATATTCCTGAGGCTGTAGTTAATACCTTGGTCTTTAAGCACAGGTCCCTTACCTTTGACTTCCTGCATTTCTGACTTGCCTGTCACTGTGGGACAGAGATGCTCTGCCCAGACCAGAGTGTTCGTATTGGAGTGTGGCTGTTTACCTGTATTATAAATAGATAGGCATTAAAATAAGGTAAAATAGGTGAATATAGAAATGTTTGCATGACTGTACGTTCCAGTTGTTGGCTTTTGCCCTCAGAATGCCTTCTGGAGACCTAAATTGATTTATTTTCTGGGAGTTGAGTCTTTTTTTCCTCCCAGCTCTGAATGAGGTGAGGCAGCCAAGTCTGAGCTCTTTGTTACCTCCACAGGGAGATTTTTATTATTATTTTTGTAGGCAACAGGCCTGTGAAGCCAGGTCATCTCTCTCTGCTTGCCCAACTTTAATCAGATCATCTGCTGAAAACACGGGGGTTTATGGCAGAGCTGCCTGTAATTGCAAATTAATCTGGTGCTTCTGCACCTCATATTCCTCTTAATAGTTTGTTAATACCAAATAATGCAAAACCACGGCTTTCTTAAGCACTTAATAGGATGTGCTGCAATGGAGATGGAGCCTGTGACAGCCTTTGTTTCTGTTTTAGCAGAGAGAGCTGAAGGATGCTGTGCAGGAGAGGAGTCACCTGAGCCTGCAGCGTGGCAGCGAGAGCCCCCGAGCCCTGCAGCACGGCCAGGGAACAGCACAGCTCTGCTCTGCTCTGCTCTGCTGCTGCAGGGGATCCTGTGCAGCACGGCCAGGGAACAGCAGAGCTCTGCTCTGCTGCTGCAGGGGATCCTGTGCAGCACGGCCAGGGAACAGCAGAGCTCTGCTCTGCTCTGCTCTGCTCTGCTCTGCTGCTGCAGGGGATCCTGTGCAGCACGGCCAGGGAACAGCACAGCTCTGCTCTGCTGCTGCAGACTCAATTGAAGAATTCTCTTATTTTCCTGGCAAATTCCTATCCATCAGTTGGGGTTTTCTCCTACCCTTGTGCATCTTAAAATTGCAGTTTAAAATTTGTCAGTAGAACCTTGAAAAGCTCTTGTCCAGCAGCAAATGCCCCAAACACTCTTTAGCAGTTATTTCCCCTGCCACATGGAAGAGTCTCAGCTGTTCCAGGTCCTGAGAGAAAAACTACTTTAACAGTAAGTGTTTTTCCTCAGTTCTTACTTGTGCCTGTCGGGGGCTAAGAGGTCTCTCTCTTAGATTAAGTGAATTTATCTCAGGCAAACCCTGCATGGGGTGAGTGCTGGGAGGAGGAGAGGCTGCACATCTGGGGTGAGGCATTTGGGGTGAGGCACACCGTGGCCAGGAGCTCCGGCCACAGGCACAGGGTGGCCACTGCTGGCCTGGGGGCTCTGGCCACAGGCACAGGGTGGTCACTGCTGGCCTGGGGGCTCTGGTCACTGCTGGGCTGGGGGCTCTGGCCACAGGCACAGGGTGGCCCCTGCTGCAGTCCCCAGGCAGAGGGGCTGAGGGGTCCCCAGGGCACTGCCAGCCCCAGAATTCAGAGCTGGCTCTGCAGGTCGTGCACAGCCCTGGTGTCGAAGCAGAGCTGACGTTTCCTGCTGCTGACGGACTGAAATTGGTTTTGTATAAAGAGGCAGAGTTATAACACTTTATGATAGGAGGCAGCCATGTGTATCATAGCATCACTTAATTTTATTCATCCATCTGTCTGCAAATTTCTCCCTTTCCTGATGTGTTGCTCTTCTCTTTATTGTTGTTTACACATTACCTTTGCTCTTTACCTCTCGAGGCACATAAAGATAAAGTCTCACTTGGGCAGTTTTATATTCTAGCTGACACACAATAATGTGCAGCATTAATGCAGTGAAGTCTCAGTACTTTGGTGACACGAAAAATGTGAGTCCTCCCACTATCAGCAAGTGCACAACTTACATGGTTGACAGTGCTTTATTATAGGTAATGTTTGTCTTGAGGTACATTGGAAAAATCTACTGAAACCAATTTAAAACACAGAGGTCAACATTTGTCACATTAGCCACTAAGTTAGAAATAAAATTCCCTCTTACTCTTGCAATGTCAGAATTTATCATGCTGTGGGTACTCGTTTCTTCACATCTATGAAATACTGTGAAAAGCACGGAGCAAAAATTCTGGATCTCACAGAACAGCCTCAATACAGCCAAGAACTTGTTATAAGAGTG
Organism: Regulus satrapa; assembly: GCA_013396955.1. Classification (NCBI taxonomy): domain Eukaryota; kingdom Metazoa; phylum Chordata; class Aves; order Passeriformes; family Regulidae; genus Regulus; species Regulus satrapa. The sequence continues at coordinate 241,946 of VWZN01016722.1, read as the reverse complement.
CTGTTTCACTTCTAACAAATTCAGCAATATGTAATCCCAGTCGTGTACCCTGAATGTTAACAAACCTTTTGTTTTCCTCCTTGCGTAAGATTTTCTGAGGTTTTTTTACCCCACACAGAGGCTGAGGATAGCCTGTGCAGTTTGGGTTGTATTTTATTGTTCAGAATGTGTGAAACTCTACAGCTTTGGATGTGGAGGTTGGAGCAGAATTCTGACAGAGTTAGGGCTCAGCCCTGAAGGGGAAAACCTGCCTAAATTAATTTATTCTTTTTCACCCTTGAGAGCTGGCCTGAAAAAACAGGCCAACTTCATCCAAGCAAATGGGGCTGGAGGAGTGTTTGTGAATTCTGTTACGCAGCACTGACAAAGCCACTGCTCATTTTCGTACAACGTGCCTGCTGAAATTTGGCTCTAGAAGGGAATGGGTATGAGGTTGGCTCCCTCTGAGCCCGCCAAATAAAGCTGAACTCGTACCTAACTCTCGTGGGTTTGGTGCTCTGCTAAGGGAAACAAAATCGTGTCCAGGTGTGGAGTACCTGTGGGAAACCTTTGTGTCCTGTGGCTCTGGGTCTGGCTTGTTTTCATCTGAGCGCAAACGAGTGTCTCTGTGTGAGAATACAAACAGCATTCCAGCATTCCAAATGCACTTCCACAGCAAACCCCACCGTGGGACCTTCTCAGTGATGTTGCTGAGCAGTGCCACTTGTGTGAGGAGCTGGCAGGGCTCTGGTGCTGGGACAGAGGGCTGTGCTGGGTGAGCAGGCTGCTGGAGCTCCTCACCAGGAGCTTGAGCTGCTCTTCCTGGGGTGGATTTCAGGAGCTGCTGTTCCTGGGATGGTTTTCAGGAGCTGCTCTTCCTGGATGTTTTTTAGGAGCTGCTCTTCCTGGGTGGATTTCAGGAGCTGCTGTTCCTGGGATGGTTTTCAGGAGCTGCTGTTCCTGGGATGGTTTTCAGGAGCTGCTGTTCCTGGGATGGATTTCAGGAGCTGCTGTTCCTGGGGTGATTTTGCTCTCTCTGGAAATATTCAGGAAGCTGAGGGCTCTTCACAGAACCCTGGCCCCCTGACTGACTCAAAGGAGGGCGCAGGTGAAGCGTGTGTGAAGACACGGGATGCAGAGTAAGTTGGTGGATGAATTGAACAGAGAAGCATCACAGATCAAAACGCTCCTCGTTTCTGTGATGGAATCAGAGCTGTTTCTGATGCACTCTATTTAGGTCAGCTGTTTTTGCCACTGGGAACATTGATGTTTTGATATGCTCCGTGAGTAATTCAAGTTCATGTATATCCCATATGTTCTTAAGCAGCCTGCTTGGAGAGAGCACTAAAGTCACATTTAAGAACAAATGTTGTCTAAAAAAGAAAAAGGAAATTTTAGCCTCATCAAGCTTTGTGATGCCATCTGGGTTATATAAATGTGTGTATCACAGCATTCCATGTAATACACCATCTTCAGAGGAGGAATATCCTGTAGAAATACTAAAATATATCAGTGTTTCTGGAAGTAACAATAGTAGCTATCAGAAGGACTTTGGTGGGTTTGGTTCTGTTCTTTCCAGTGCTCAAAATCAAAACCTTGTTCAAAAGCTGATCTGCCAGAAGGGAAAGTAGAGAAGTTATCAGAGTCATTGGTGTATTCCTAAGCTTTGACCAATTTAGGGAGGCGCATTGGGATCCTAAATGAAGGATCCTGAGATGTGTAAAATACCTGCAGTCTCCAATCCATCTCTTTCCAAAATGCCATCAGCAGCCTGATAAGATCTGTTTGTTCTGAGAGCCCTGCCCTGCCAGCAGGGAGGAGCTCAGAGCAGAAGGGAGCCCTGCTCCCTTGCTCCCAACAATATGCAGAAAATTATGACTGGTGAGTTTTAGAAAAACTTCTTTCCAGAGGTGCTCAGTTGGTGTGAATTGTTTTGGAGCCAGGGGAATATAAAATCTGACAAAAATAACCTCTTCTTGTAACTTGGTCAAAATATTGTACTTGATTAATGCTGAGGGAATGAACGGAGAATCCCAGGCAAGAACAGGATTGCATCATTGATCCTGAGACCTCCGTTTCCTCTTTCTACCCCATTATCCCCCAACAATATACACAGACTGAGCACCGCACTGCGAAGGATGCGGGAGTTCACAGATTCTGAAAATCCATTGTTCAATAGTTTCCTTCATTATAAAGGACTGAGAGGGAGGGAAAAGAAAAATCTGTGCACAGGAAAAAAAAAATCCTGAGGTTGACAATAATTGCATCAGTTCTTGTGGAAAACATGATTTGTTCCCTTTTCCTCTCTTTTTTTTCTAGTCCACTGCACTCCAAAGAGCCCTTCTGCAGAGCTGAGTGCAAGAGCTGGCTGCAACCATTTAGATTGTTTGGTCCGTGGCAAAATCTGCAAGTTAACAAACTGGAGCCAGAAGGCAAATAAAAGGCTGAATCAGCTTTCAAAACATTGCCTTAGAAACCGGCCAGCAGAGATAGCCATGTCCAAAACTGCTGAATGCCATTTGCTCTTACCATAAAAAAAAGCCCAAAGCAGTAATTAACTTGGGGAAGGAACTTGTCACTTCCATAAGTGGAGTCAGCAGGAAGCAGGAGGTGCCCAGGATGAAGTCCTGAGCTCTGGGCTGGTTTGCCTCTCCCTGCCAGGACCCTGCCAGCCTTGCTTGTGCTGCAGTTCCAGGGGAAAACTCACTAGGTGCTCTCTAGAAATGTTATTGCTTCCTTGCCTTCTGGAAACATTGCAGGAAAGTGGTGATAGGGTGTGAAAATAATATTGGGAATTTTTTACCCGGGTGTTTATTCCTGCTTGACTTTTTCCTAATGTCAAAGATGCAGTTTCTGATATGTCTCAAGCTGTAATAATCCTGTTATGCATCAAGGCAGATCTCAAGCTCATAAAGTGATTTGGGCTAAGAAATCAAATTTTCAGCTGATCTGAATTAAAGAAAGCTCTTTTCCATGGCAGGCTAAAGTAATTCCATGTATTTCCTTGTCTTCTGTGTCTGTTTATGAAGTAGTCACTATCACTGATGATTCACAAAATCCTGTATAAAAAGACTTGATCCTACTGAACTGCTCAACATAGGACCAAGTGAATTAAATCATACAACAAATCTTATTTTATGTGTCTGGTCCTTTAAATACCTTCTGTATTGAAATGTTTTAAGGAAGAACAAGGGGTATATTGCAGAAGAATACTTATTTTTAAGTTGCAGGTACATTGATTTCAAGTGTTAACACAGGCTGATAATGTGTATTTGAGTTTATTCTGAAGTCAGTTTACACTTAAAAGAGTCCAGAAGAAAAGTAAACTCGAGTTTTATTTTATATACCTATATGTTAGATCTTTAAGTAGCAGACCGATCTCGGAGGCCCCGGAGATCCAGAGAATGTAGAAATGTTTTGGTTGTCACTCATTTGTGCAGGGTGTATTTGTTGACGTTTGCATGACCTGTGCTAACTCCGGCTTGGTTGCCAGACTGTAGTCCCTGCTGGGACAAGATGTGTGTGAGACCCACGCAGATCCTCAGTGAACATTCCCTTTGGAGGTTCTCTGCTTTTCTCCTCTTCCCTCAGACCTTTTCCCTTCTTCCCTGGAAGGGGCAGAGGGCTCTGTGTCAGGTGTGGCTCTGCCTCCAGTCCCTGCCCTTTGGGCACTAACCCCGTTCTGTTTGTTCTAGGTAAAAGCAGACTATGACCATCTTCGAGAAACCCTTCTCAGAGTGACCAAAGAACGAGATTTGGCTGCAAGGGGAAAGCACCAGCTCCAAGCCAAGCTGGAGAACTTAGAGCAGGTCCTAAAGGTGTGTATAAATCCTACATTCCCTCAGTCCAGCGCTTCCAGTGCTCGCCGGTATTCCTGATGCCAGGGGGTGCATTGCAAACCCGGGCACTGAATGTCCCTCTCAGTTCTGATCAAATGTGTGCAAGGAGAGCCCCAGCTCCTGACTGGGATCTCAGACCAGCACAGAGACATTCAGAGACCTTTATCTAACACTAGATAAGCAACTGCATGCACATTATTGCACTGCACAGTTCTTTCAGTCAGAATGAGGAAGAGGGGATGAGAACATGAGCAAACGGCCCAGATATTTTACTTCAGAGAGTTATGTCTGCCAGTCTAACTGGCTACAAAATATTACTGTGGCCTTTACATTCTGAACCTCTCACTGTTCTGCTTAAGAACTTCTTCAGAAATTTTCCTTCGCTGAAACAAAAATTCTCTGATTGATCCAGAGGTCCTGGCTCCTCATGTTCAGTGCTTTTCTCCCCTGAGCAGAGCCCTTGTGAGCTGGCAGAGTACCTTGAACAGACTTGAAGCCCTGCAGCTCCTTTTTAGCACTAAGCCATGCCCAAGCAGATGCAGTTCATGCTGTATTTCATGTGTGTGCTCATAGGCTCAGGAAATCAGTACTTTGCAAAAATGGCTTGCAGCTTGCCAGCCATTGCAGAAAAGTTTTGAGAAATATTTAGCCTAGTTTCCCTTTCTGAAAAGAAGTTCGGTTTCTCTTTTGAGAAATTCAGGATATATCAGCAAAGCAGAAAAGGGAAGATGGAGAACTGCTGAATTAGCTAACTCCTGGCAGTGTTGGCAGTGCCTCTGGTGTAGAAGGGCTCTGATTTCCTGATGTGTGCAGGCAGCGTTTCCCATTCATCCCTGCTGCTGCTGGCCCATCTGCCAGCACAGATGACAAGGCTCTGATGAGAGCCCTGCCCACGTGGGGTTAACTCTGCTCCTCGTGCAGCACTGGCAGCGAGTTCTGCTCTGCACATGGGGCTGGGGGCCTGGGAGCCTCTGGGTCTGTCCTGGCATCACCCCTGTGTCTGTCTGTCCTGGCATCACCCCTGTGTCTGTCTGTCCTGGCATCACCCCTACTCCTCCAGGGCTGGCACATCCCTGCCATGCAGGGTGGGCTCTGTGTCCTGTGTCTGTCTGTCCTGGCATCACCCCTGTGTCTGTCTGTCCTGGCACAGCTGGGGCCAGCCTGGGCTGTTGTTGCCAAGTCCCCCGGTGCCCGTGAGCCCGCAGAGGAAACAAGTGAAGAGATCCTTGCTGCTTTCAGTACCAAGCAGATCATGACAACACTGAGGGGTGCTCTTAGGGGTTAACACAGGCTGAGGGGTGCTCTTAGGTTAACACAGACTGACCGGGTGGTCTTTTCTGACCTTAAAGTCTGCAAACTCCATGTTAAAAATATATTTTAGGAACCACGGGAACTGAAAGCTGGGGAAAATCACAGATCATGGATCACAATCTGTTTCTTCATTACATTTTGTAGATTCACTGTATGTTCACAGTATTCATTATTTATTCATCTTTTCAAAGGACAGAAATGGTAGCTTGTGTAAAATAGTAAGAGCTCAACAGTATGAAAATGTGCTGTACCAGATCTGATACTAAATCTTGGCAGAGTGAAATGAGACCTTTTTGACTGATAATTTAAATCATGGGGAGGAGTAGCTGGTAAAATGGGTGATGTTCATTCAGGTGAGATGAGAATCAGAGCCATTCTTTTTGGTCGTTATAACATACTGAGACATTCCTCATCGACTTCTGTACAGTGTGCTGTGCAGAGCTGTCTGCAGGCAAGCATCAGATCCTCACAAAACTCCTAGAAAACAAGCCATAGCTGAGGGTGGAAGCTTACAAAGCGGAAAATCTTTCTGCTGTTTTTGTCCATTACAATCCAACAAAAAAAAAAAATTAATAAATCCCAGGGAGAGGCCAAATGGAGAAATTTCTGCTTCTTTTGCAAACGTGTGCAGGCAGAGAGATGTCAGCCTCCCTGGCTGCCCCTCTGTGCTGGGGGTAGTGTGTAGCAGGTAATAACAGCTCATTACAGGTTAGAAATGTGCTTGATAAAATCCTCTCTTGCAGACAATAAGAGAGATTTTGGGCTGTTGTTGTCAATGTGTTTGTTTTCCCAAATGCTGATTTCTAGTAGGTTTGTGTGTAATAACTTGGTGCTGCAGATAAGGCATTGTGCCTCTGCTCTATTATGGGAATAGTATGTAATTTGGAAAATAAAAATCTTTAATACCAGGTTCACCAGGGAAGAGATCAGAATCTAGAAAGAGATCTTTCTTAACTCCCCTTTATTAAGAGGGTGTTTGAACGTTACAGTGATGCTGGGGGAGTAATATTACCCTGTAATGAAAAAGATTTCTATCTGCAAGGGTGTCTTGACATTGTGCAGCTTGTGTTCTTCCCAGGAACCTTTCTCATATTGCGTGGAGTCATTAGCATCAAACATACTTGACAAGTTGTCTGTGAGTTCTGTGTAGTCCCTTCTGTCCCAAGCCACCTGTGTTAGTTCTGTCTCCTTTTCTGCGGGCAACAGGCAGAGCTCAGCAGAGGTGAGCTGCTTCTTTTGGGTCAGCATCTGCAAAACAACTCACAGCAGCATGTCCCAGACAAAGGGGCTCTTAGGGAGCTGTCGGGGGAATTTCATCCCAGGCTTTGGTCTGTCAGCACAAGGCTCCCTAGGAACCTGTGCCTGCTGCATCAGGTGGGTCCTGCTCAGCCGTGCACCCCGAGGGCACGGTCCTGGCAGGGGCTGATGTCCAAATGCCCGAGGTTCCTTTGCCTTTGAGTCCCCTCTGCTCTCCCTCCTGCCCCTCAGGGGTGCCAGGGGGGTTTCTGTGGAGGGAATGTGGGGCTGCTGCCGTGTCCTGAGAGTTGTCCCTCTCCTCTCCCCGGCACAGCACATGCGAGAGGCTGCGGAACGGCGGCAACAGCTGGAGTTGGAGCATGAGCAAGCCTTGGCTGTCCTCAACGCCAAACAGCAGGAGATCGAGCTGCTGCAGAAGGTACGTGGGGCACGGCCAGCAGGGCATGGCCAGCGGGGCCAGCCAGCTGGGACCACGAGCTGCAGGGACAGGGGAGCGCTGGGGGATGGCTCTCGGGTCTGCAGGGATTCCCAGCCAGCTGCCAGCCCTGCCCTGCATGGCTCCATGGCACTGCTGAAGCAGGAGGGTGCTGGCTGTGCCCAAGGATTTATAAATGCTCCTGCCAGAGAACTTGGATTAACCTGCCCCAAGTCGCTGAGTTTTTCTGTTTCCCAGCAGGGGTGGGAGTGGCACAATCCCGTGGATTTCCTTTGCTTTTCCATTGCTTCTCTCCGTGTTTGGCTTGGTAATACTTGCGCATTTCTTAATTGTCACCAAGGAATCCAGTCTTAATTTCTGGACAACCAAACTCCGAGGTCTCTACCATTTCCAGCGTGCTGTTAACGTTCTCACTGGCACGTCGATGCTTTCTTAGGATTTCTTTGGCCCCCTCTTCTAGGCGTGCAATTCTTGCTACCTTTCTCCAGTAAGTTGGATAAAAGGAAGTCTTGCCAAGGTACTGGCACATGACAGCTGATCCTCCTTCTCAAGAGTGTGTCATGTTTGTGTGGCAAGGGTCTGGTGTCCAGCCAGCACCAGCTCACCACAGAAACTCAACAGTTGCTTAAATACCTCATTTCCAAGGTCACTCTCTAATTCACAAATCACTTTAAGACTTTTTTTTCACACTGCAATTTCTCAGTATTCATCACAACACAAAAACCACAATGTTGAGTTTTAGTCTTGCCAAAGTCACTTAAAGCTGCAATTGTCTCAGTGCTAATGTTGATTCTTCCAATTGCTGGATAGATTAAAACATATAAATAATGCTGCTAATGATAATTTGGTAGAGAATTGGCACGGAGGGACCTTCTCAGCAGAATAAAAGATGTATCTAATATAGTTGCTTGAAATAGAAAGCCGTAGTTGACCAAATGAAATCTTCTAGTTAATTTTCTTTTAGTCTTTCTCAATAAGTGTACTTAGGCACACTGCAAAATGCCATTTCTAGTTATATTCAGCTGTTATTATTAGAACTGCCTCACACATTTTGGACTTAAATTTCCTGGCAAAGGAAAGAAATCAAAGGAAGATACAGCATTTCTTGCTAATTTTTGTTACATTCTTCTAATAAATCCTCCTCTGGACTGGCAGCAGGAGACAAATCTGTGTGCTCCTCTTCCTGCAGTCCCTGTGCTGAGCTGCAGCTGACAGACATCGAGCACAGCCCAGCTTGTGTTGGATTTGGTATTTCACCCAGTGCAACAAGCTCAGCAGATAAATATTTTAAATAAATCTGTTATCTAAGGAGCTGTAACACATCGCTGCCAGCTTTAAACAGGAACTGCTGGCTCACATTTCATCCAGAGCTGGCCTCCCAATGGACCCAGTACATGTGTGTTAAATTCTTCTTTCCCTTTCCTTTTTTTTTTTTTTTTTTTTCCTTTTTTTGCCATCTTTTTTTTTTCCTTTTTTTCTA
>VWZN01016722.1:207438-225659 GCA_013396955.1 Regulus satrapa | reverse complement strand
CTGTGTCAATCCCAGTTCCATTGTGTGTTATTCCATGTCACAGTTCCATTGCGTGTTGTTCCGTGTGAGCAGTGAGATCAGCACCACCAGGCTGGAATCCTTCAATTGTCCTGCAAAGAAACAGTTGTCAGGTCGCTCTCATTACTGCCAAATTCCCCAGAGCTGTTTGAAAATCAGTTGCTATTGCCAGTGAGGGCTGCAGAGCTGGATGTGACAGGGCAGGGCACCAGGGGTGCCATCCCTCCCAGAGCTCAGCCCCGTGACTCTGGGTTTGTGTGCCCGGGCTTCCTGAGCAGAGCTGGAGCTGCTGGCAGCCCTGACAGTGCTCGGGCTCTCCTGCAGCTGCAGCTCTTCCCTAAGTGCACATTAAAGGGCACCCAGTGGAGGACTCCTAGGGCATTTCCTGATGGACACAAGAATTTAGTAGAGATTTCCTTAATACCAACAGCAATAGCTCCTCATGTCTCTAAGGACAGGATTTTTACGGCAACAATTAATTTAAAAGGAAGGGTAATTAGGTACTGTACTGTCCTTTAGGCAGAAGTGAAGGTCCAGCCTGTATCACTGCGATTGATTTAATGAAAAATGAAAATCAGCTAAACATCTTCTAGGTACTCAGCCAAACTCCCCAAGCCAATTTATGCTTATTCTTATGCTAATGGAAAAACCATTTTAAAGACTTCAAAACATGCCAAACTGAACTCTCCCCTGAGTAAAACCGCAGCAAACACAGCCAGGTCTGTACTCAAGGCATTTAAGGGCCTTCCTTTCTAAAGCTTTTCTCAAAACCTATTGATTTTTGTGGGACTTGGAATTCAGGGCCTTGCAGCACTTGTGTCTAAACATGGGAGCTGCTTGGACAACATTCCTCCTCAGTGTGAATGCACTGATGACAATAAAGTCGTGTTTGAGCAAGTGGGCAGGATTTCTAATTACCAAAATCAACCCTTTCTCAATAATGATGGTAGAGTACAGCAAGTCCTTCAGACCAGAAGTGTAATTATTTTTATTATGTGTGAGGAAGAAAGAACACGAGGGGGAACACAGGGACAGCTTTCAAAGGAAAGCAAATGATGGAAATGAGATCAGTTTATGACCAGCTGCTTTGCCTTAATTGGTGATGTTTGAATGTATCAGGAAATGAAATAAACCTAGCCAGGATGGATCAGAGCATAAAAAGTTCACTTTAAACATACAGTAATGTCACAATCAGATATAGAAGCCTCAAGATTTATTATTCATCAGTTAAGAGGCTCATTTAAATGGTCTTTCTAGATAATTTAGGTAGTCCATATGGAATCAGCAATTGCAATAAATAAAATGGAGAATCAAATTGTAATGCAAGTATGGACAGATTTAATTCTCCTGAAACATTTAAATTAGACCTGATGCTCATCCTTTTGCCTTGATAGGGTGTTCTTCAGACTTCCTTAACAAATATTTGACAATCATAGGAAAATAAAGGCTATTTTTAAGCATTTATGGATTTAAAAAAGACTTCATGGATAAATACCCTATAGCTTTATAAGGTTTTTCTTCAGTATTTAAAGAAGAAGAAGAAAAAAGACATTTCTAGATGCTGCTGTGTTTTCTTATGAGCTGACCTCTTGTATATTTTATTTTTAACTCTGGTTTCTTGTTGGTTTTTTTTCCAGAGGGAAAATAGAAAAGGTGTTTTTCTGGTTTGTTTGGGGTTTTTTTGTTTATTTGTTTTCTTTTTTGTAGGTTTCCAGTTAACAAGCTTTAAAACAGTCTGCAGGTCTGATTCCTTCTCATTCTGCTGTTCAAGCCCAGGGCCCTCAGTGTAATTGCCTTGGCTGAACGAGAGAGCCAGGTTTAATCAGCTCCTGTTTCTGGGGGCAAACTGAGGCCAGGTTTTAAGCGCAGCCTTTTTTGTCTGTTCTCCTGTGCTCACAGCCTGCAGGAGTGGCCAGGGGATCACAGACCCTCGCGAGGGATGGGCTTCCTGCACGCTGGATCTCAGTTTTGGTTTGCTTTTTTTGTTTTGCAAAGGCATTACTCGATGATGCTCGTGTTTATTCCTCGCTCCAGCTGTGGCTCTACGTGCATAGAACCACATGAATTTACACAGAATATTTGTCTCATAACCTTTTTGAAAGGCTCCTCTGTGGAATACACAGGAACTCACTGTTAAAGTAGTTTGGTAGGGCATATTTCTGACCCAAAAATCTGTTCTTCCCAGGTAATGCTCCTGCTGTTGGATATTCAGTGCCTCTGCTGGGCAGGGAGGTGTCTGTGGAGGCTGTGTGGAATTACCAGCACTGACGACTGAAATCAACCCTTTCTCAGTAATGGTGGCAGAGCACAGCAGGTTCTTCAGCCCACAGTGTGATTACTGGGGCCAGGGATGTGCCCAGGCCCTTCATCACAGCCACCACACACCTTTCTCTCCTGTGTGTTAAGGACTCAGGGCAAATTTTTATGTGCCTCATTAAATAAGACAGATCCATTTCTTGCAGCGTGTTGATATTCCTGGAGTTCCTGATAATGTGTGTTCCTGTGCTGGTTATTATCTCTATGGATGCAAAGCAAGGGCTGCATTGCCCTAGAACCTTCCTCCACGTTTTGTACCTTGTGCCAGTAATTTAAAAACAAAGCCTGGAGAATGCAGGAGGTCTGAGACCAACCAGAGGCTTCCTTTGAATGAATAATCACAGTTGCCCAATTATTTATAGCTTGGCGCTGACAGAGCTGAGATGGCAAACACATTAACAGCAAACAGAAGGAGCTAAATTGGCTAAAGGCTCCTGAACGGGGGGGGACTTCTCTGTTATAGATGTGAGAAAGGTTCCAAGAATACAAAATGTGCCCTTTTCCAGCCCGGGGATTGCTGTAAGTGGGGCTGGTTGTAATTAATCTTTTGTGTGGTGAGTTGTGTATTTCCCTGCTGTCAATGTGCTTAAGCTGGCCTGCTGTAAATTACAGAGATGCGCAGAAAATTAATCATATTGGGCTAATGAGTACACCAGAAAAGCCCTCTGACGGTGTTCTTGGAGCTTATTCTCCTCTGCAGTGTGGACAAAGGGGTTCCTCTGATAATTCCTGGTGCTGTGGACAGGAATCTTGCAATTCGGTAGCAAAACATCCACACTCCTGGCAGAAGGGGAGAGGAAATGCTGAACCTACAGATATTCAGGGCTGAAAAAGGAGAGCACAGGCTCGTTGTGTTAATGAGAGGCAGGACGCCCTCTGCACATCTGAATGTGCAGCAGCTCACTGGGCTCTGCTGCAGCTTTGCTGTGCTGCAGGTGAAATCCAGCTCCGTTTGCCATTCCTGCCCTCAACGTGCTTTGGGGGCTCGAGGAACAGTAAAAAGTAAAATGTACAAGTGATTTTTACTCAGCCTTGTTAGTCTCTCTTGCAGCCTCAGTGATGCTGTTCTTTTGGCTTGTCTCACCTCTGGTTTTCACCTGAGTCGGGAGGAGATAAGAGTGTTCAGGAATTCAGTGTGCAGCATAACCTGGCTTTTCCTTTCTTCTAAACTGTTTTTAAAAAGCACAGTAAAAATATTCCAGAAGGATCTGGGGGGATTTTCCCTTTTGCATAGTCTTAGTGTCCATGTTTCAGAAGCTAGGGACACGGCCCTGGGATCAAATGATTGTGGTTTAGTGCTGATGTCAGTGTGGAACTCCTCGGAAATTTGAAGCAGGTGCTCCTGGCCCTTCCTGCCTGCCAAAAGTCAAAACAACTTCATTGCAAAAATGAATATCCTGCCAACTAGATCATTAGCATTTTAGTCTCTTTTTTAGAAGACAAATGTCTTGCTTCTGGTTTCCAGAATATGACAGAGTCCCCAAAAGACAGGGAGGTTCCAGCAGCAGCTCTGTAGTGCAGGGGGTGTTAGACAGCATGGCACATAACTCCCCCAGACATACCAAGGGTATTATTGGTGGCTTCTTTTCACTGTGGGAAACTTTACCTTTGAATTCTTTGAATAAAAATGCCTTCACTTTCTGCATTAGGTTTTGTTACATGTTGTTGACTTAAGCAATTTACCAAAGGTCTGGGAACTGGCAGGCTGAGCTGCTTCTCTGCTCTGCAGTCTACCCACCACAGTGTTCTTCTTGAATGATTTTTAACAGGAGAGGAAAAGAACCTTCTGCTTGTGCTGGCAGTGTTTCTGCTTGGGAGCCATTCCTGATTCTCCGTGTGCTCTGTTCACTGCCAGGTCATGAAAGCCCTTCTGGAAGTCGCTGTGTGATTTCAGAGTTTATCCGACCCCTTCAGATATCTGGAGACAAACCAGAACAACTGTCTGTCAAACCTACATTCCTGTCCAAGTCAAGATCTGGTACCCCAAGATGCAGATTTGATTCAGACGTGAGTAATTTTGAATTTTTTACCGAAAACGTGATTTAGGGCTGAAGCTTCTCTGCTGCAGCAGGCTGGTGCAGGTTGATCCACCTGCTTTTAAAAAGTCAGGAATGAGCGTTCTCATTTTCTGAGGTGACTTGGGAACATGATCAGTGGGAATTGAAGTGATATTTTCAAAGAAGCTGCAGCTGATGTCCCAGTTACAGAGGGTAAAACTCAGGTGTGTGAGGAGCTCGGGTTTCTCTGGGGACCCCAGCCCTCAGGGATGGCCCAGAGCACTTCAGAGCTCGGGGTGAGGCAGAGCAGCATCGCTGCTGTGGCTGCTCTGGCAGGGCTGTGCCAGGCACGTTCATCAGTGCTTTGTCCCAGGATGCTGGGGCAGGAGAATGGTTCCTTCTCCAGGACTCCTTCTCTGCTGGTGTGATGATGTGTGAATCTTCCCCCTGCTCACAGCTTCCCCAGCTCCTCTAAAGGATTCTGAGCCTGGAAAATGGAAGTGAAATTGCAGGATGCTGTCTCTAAAGTCACTCAACTCTACATTTTGTATTCAGTCGTACTTTTGAAGGGTTCTGTTCCTCCTTTCTTAGGAAGCTTTTCTGCTTTTCGGAGGAATTCCAGTAGAAATCCAATGGGAAGCTCAAAAGAGCCTTTCAGAGGTGCCAATAAATGAGTTGATTTTTAATATTTAGGAGAAGCGTTAAATAAAAAAACTGCATAGAACAAATATTGGCAACTCTGTAGAAGGCTAATAATTTCTATTAAATACCCTGGTTAATAAGGGCGGATAGCTATAGGGAAATGAGTCTCAGACTTTGCCCCTCACTCCAGGAAATCCCTTTCCTAATCTTTACAGGAGTAGAGAAGTTGCAATCATGTGCATATTTTCTATCTATCTTATATTCAGTGGTACTGAAAATGGGAAAGCTGATGGAATCAAAACTGGATTCTAAATGGATCACAAGCCTGAGGATCTTCAACAAAATATTAGATTCTTGTATAGGGGGAATTCTATGGACATATCTGAGGATTATCCACAGGAAATATTTGTGTATATTTGTGTAGCAGCATTACTGAAAAGTGGAAACATTCACTGCTTTTTGAAGAGGCCACAGAAAAAGCAGCTTAGCAAGGAGACTTAGGGAAGCAGAACTAACAGCAAGGAACAGGAGAAGCACACGTCAAATTTAATTCCCCTTTTCTATTATTTTTGAGTTATCTCTCACTGAGAATGTCAAGCCCTCTTTTGCAGAACTGTACGTTTTGTGCCTTCTAGAGTGTAATTATATGATACACTCTTACATTATGCAAGCTCACAGAAATTAAGCTCCATTCCTTATTAGAGATAGCCAGACCCAAGGGAGGGTGTATGAATAAAATCTAAAGAATGGAGCATAATGCTGGGAAGTCTGAAATAAATAAATAACCAGTGATATTCTGCAAAAAATATGCTTGCACCTGCCCTGGTGGTTGTTCCTGTTAGAAAGTCTTCTGGAATAACCACTCCTGATGTGTGCTCGGTGAGGTGCCCATCTGAAGGTGTCAGGGGGATAATCCTGGCAGGTTTTCCTGGATCCCCCAGTGCTGCACAGGGGGAATCCCTGGGAGCTGGCTGGGAGTTCCTGCTGCAGGAGCCGAGTGCTGGCAGGGCAGTGTGTGTAAACCACCCCTCAGAACTGCACGCAGAGCTGAAGGGACCTCACTCCGAATTCTCCCGGTGTGCTTTTGGCAAGGACCAGTTTCCACCTGGAAGCTGCAGTTCAGTGTTCACTCTGTGTAAATTGTAACATTTCGCTCAGTTTTTGGACAAGCTTCTTTTACTTGATCCTACTGTTAACCCAGTAATTCAACCCTAATTAAAGTTCTCTCGAGCTCAGGCAAAAAGTTGGTCATTTTTCTGAAATGGCTCACAGCAAACTGTACAGTAAGGGGAGGGAAGTTCACCCCTCAGACCTCTGCTAGCTCAAAGCATAGCTGAAATTACTGTCGTACCAGTGAGAGACCTCGTGCAGAGCTAAAATGGGCAGAGTCTGTGTGGATTCAGCACCACAGTTACATCTCCAGGTTTTGTAGACCAGATTTGTAATAGAATAAATGTGTGGCTTTGCAAAATTGAATTAAATGTGATGTTAAATTCAGAAGAAAATACGGTATTTTCTTCAGTTAGTGGAAGGGCTGGCACTCAACAGATGCTGATGGATTGGATTGGGTTGTTTTGGATTGGATTGGCAGGGGGTTTTATTTTGGGTGACACTCGTGGTTTCCAGGTGTTTGGAGGTTGATATTGCACCAGTTCTAAACTCAGCATTTGTTTTAAGCACTCAGTGCCTGGAATCTGCCCTTCTAAGTAAAACTAACCAGTTGTGTTCCATGTTAGAATTTAATTTTTTGTTCCTTGATATTTTATGTTCGCTGATTTATATCACCTGTCAGGAAAACTGTTAATTCCTCTGTTTTTGTAATCACCTTATCTTTTTCCCATCCCTCTGCAGATGGATAATGATCAGAACTCCAATACCTCAAAGCAGAGATATTCTGGGAAAGTCCATCTTTGCATCGCCCGTTATAGGTAAAACACCCCTCTTGTCACAGACATAATGCACACTTGTAATACTCAGCATCAGGTTTGGCCTCCCTTCATTCGTGCCCCGGGTTGTTACGTGGAATTCACGTTCTGGAGAGCAGACCCCGTGCTCTTTGCAGAGCAGAGCCCTGTCCATGTGCCTGAACTTCAGAGGGGCCTGGCTCTCCCACCCGCACTGCACTGCTGTCCTTCAGTGTCTAAATCAGATTAAATGCCTACCTCCTGCTCTGGAGAGGAGCTCTCAGTCTGTTCTTGTGCATCACTTTTTTCAAGCAAGAAAAGATTTGAAGTCCATCGCTGCTTTGCACATTAAAATTTCAGGCATGAAGTACTGTCATGATAAAAATTCCAGTGGCTAACAGTTTCTTTCAGGGTGGATATAGAGTTGTACAGTTTGTCTCTCAGTAGCTTCTCTTAGATGTAGCTCACTGTTTTTTGTCTTCTTTTACCTTGCCTCTGTAGAAGTTTAATGAACTTGTGTAAAAGGAACATAAAGGACTGGAAAAGACCCCCACAACTGAGTTTGCTCTAATTCACTCTAAACAATAAAGAGAATGTTGGCCGGTGTTTTTCAAGAGCCCTAAGTGAGAAGTGTCTGAGTAAATCCTGCAGGAGAGGACGTGGGTTTAGGGGCAGAGGGGAACCTCACAGGCACAACCTGCCCCGGGGCCACGCAGGATGTGTCCCAGAAGGGAAGCAAAGACACTGCCTGGGGAAATTGCCCTCCGTGGGGCTGTAGCCCCTGTCCTGAGCAGCACTCTGCCTGTCCCCCCCACAGCTACAACCCCTTTGATGGACCAAATGAAAACCCAGAGGCAGAGCTCCCTCTCACGGCAGGAAAGTACCTCTATGTGTACGGAGACATGGACGAGGATGGCTTCTACGAAGGTACTGCTTATTTAATCCCTGAGTTCATGCTAATTCATGCAGATTGAAATCAGTTCGTCTGTCAAACACGCTCCAAATTCTTTCCTTCGTCTGCTCCTAAATTGGTTGCTAAAATTAGCTTTATCATCGTGGTGTTAATTAAAAGAGTTTCTGAACCAGCAAAGCCGCTCCTTGCAGGCAGAGCTAATTATAAGATATTTGATAGTGTCAGCTTTTCCTACTGGCAAGATTTAAGTTGACAAAAAGTCTTCCTGGCAGTTCTGGTATTTCCCTTAAGAAGCCTTTGTGTTCCCAAACTGGGGATGTTGTTTATGTGCTTTCACTCATCCCTTGCCCTTACCCTGGTCACTCTCAAGGCCCTGCCATGGAAGAGGTGTTCTCCTTCAGGGCTGTTAATGGCATTGCTCTTTCTCACCAGGGGAGCTTCTGGATGGGCAAAGAGGACTCGTCCCTTCGAACTTTGTGGATTTTGTTCAAGACAACGAGAGCCGGCTGTCGAGCACGCTGAGCAGCGAGCAGGATCAGAATTTCATCAACCGCTCGGGGCCTCCTTTGGAAGGAGATCTGTTGGAGATCAGCCCCCCGAGTCACATCGACTCCAGCGGGATCAGCAACGGCGCGGGGACTCTGGACGTGAACATTGATGAGATTGGAGAAGACATTGTGCCTTATCCTCGAAAAATCACCCTTATTAAACAACTAGCCAAAAGTGTTATTGTGGGCTGGGAGCCCCCGGTGGTGCCGCCCGGCTGGGGAACCGTCAGCAGCTACAACGTCCTGGTGGACAGGGAGATCAGGATGAACATAGCCCTGGGCAGCAGGACGAAAGCTCTCATAGAAAAGCTCAACATCTCCACCTGCACATACCGGATATCCATCCAGAGCATCACCAACAAGGGCAACTCCGACGAGCTGCAGTGCACCTTGCTGGTGGGCAAGGACGTCATCGTGGCCCCCTCCAACCTCCGAGTGGACAACATAACCCAGATTTCTGCTGAGCTGTCCTGGCTCCCTACAAACAGTAATTACAGCCATGTCATCTTCCTGAACGAGGAGGAATTTGACATTGTCAAGGCTGCTAGCTACAAGTACCATTTTTTTAATTTGAAGCCCAATATGGCCTACAAGGTGAAGGTCATGGCAAAGCCCCACCAGATGCCCTGGCAGCTTCCCTTGGAACAACGAGAAAAAAAGGAAGCCTTTGTGGAGTTTTCTACATTGCCAGCAGGTTTGATATTTTCCTCCATACCTTAAAATTCTTCAGTTGAATTTCTCTGAAAATACTAGAAAAATACTTCACCTTCACAGCGTTTAGGGGATGTTTGTGCATTTTGGTTGTGAAGCTGTAATCAACTTCCTTGTACAATTTGAATCTGTAAAGTCAACAGATTAGTTGTGTTCTGGGAAGTCAGAGGTTTCTTCCCACCTGGCTTTTGCATTAGGAGTGTTGGTAAGTGTTGACAGTCATTTGCCATTATTCAAGAACATTGAAGTAGTGTTGAAAACTAGGGAAAGGGATTTGAAGGATATCTCATTTTTGAAGGATAATCTCCTAATTTTGGGGGGTGTATGACAGCACCTGAAATAATTTGAGTGTCTTTCCTTATAGATTCACCTACCCAAGGTCATCTAATCATGGCCAAGTAGGAGAACCCTTAAATATTCCGTCTTCCAGATCCCTGGGTGCCTCTGAAGGGACCCTCAGGTACAAGTGGCCCCTGGCAGGTCAGCAGCTGTTCTGGGGTTTGCTCACTCCCTGCTGGGGTTTGCTTCCAGCAGAGGGGCAGGAATTCCTCCGCTCTCCCCCTTGGCCTGTGTGGCTTCACGAGAGGAGACACGGAGGGCGGCAGTGCTGGCTGAGCAGAGGGCAGTGGAGCTTCTGTGGCCCCTCTTTTGCTGCCAGTATGGTTTGAGTGAAGATGTCCTCAGCTCACACGTGTCCCTTCAGTCTGGAACCATGCAGGGGAGAGGTGGTGCTGCCCTTGTGCACTGGGCTGGGAGGAGAGCATTTCAGACCTGGATGTGTCCTGGGGCAGGTGGGAGGCACTGCCTGGGTGCTGGCCTGAACTTATTTCAACTTTGCTATTTAGGAAAGGCCTTTTGAGTGAGGGTTTTCCAGGCCAGACACTTCCCAGGCTGTATCTCCCTCTAGCTGTGAAGTCTGCTGAGAGCTGCTCTCTGCTGAGGTGAAGTGCAGTGAAGCCTTTAGAGCCAGAGATCCCAGAACCTTCCCCACAGCTTCATTTCATGGAGCACTTCTACAGAAACCAGCCAGCTTTTCACTGCTGTGCAGAGAAAACAAAATTGCAGCTGTGGAAGCGATTAGAGGCTGATGCCCGATTTCAGAGTTACTGGGAAAAGGAAAAGGATGGATTTGGAGGCAGTGATGGGAGTTACCATCCTAGTGTGTCATGCAATTGAACTCATCTCGAGTCATCAAAGCAATGGAATTGCTTAAATAAAAATAGAAGTGTTTCTCTCTTGGGCACTCAGATCTAAAAATAGAAATAACCACGGGATCAGGACCAATGGGCTGCAGTGGGTTTTGGAGCTAATTTATGTCAAAAGCCCCATGAGGAGCAAAGTGTAGCAGAATTCCCAAACAAACATTTATGTTGATGACCGAGACCATGGAAAAATCATCAGGAATAATTTCCCATTTAATGATGGGAGGAGAGAGAAACCATGCTGAGCCTCGGGCATTGCAGTTTATTCAACCTATCTCTGCCACGGCCTGTGAAGGTCGAGACTGACACCCTGGGGGTTGTTTAGTTTTGGGAGAATGGAAGGAAGGTGACTTCTCCTGCAGGAGCAGATTAATGTCATTGTCGTTGGCAAGATGCTGGGTTAGATCAGATGCACTCTTTCTTGTAAGCTGAGCAGCTTTACTGAATTGGGAATGCTGGCTGTCAATAAAATAGGATGATCAGGAAAGCTGAAATTCAGTCCTGAACCGAGAATAGTATTAGGCCAATTTGCATACTCTCAACTTGCAAGGTAAAAAATACTTTATAGATGCAGGGATGGTATAAGCAAAAACTTCCTGTTGTGCCTGTACTGTCCCTAACATGACTGTAATTTTATCTCCATGTCCACTAGAGGATGGAATTCAATGGCAGCAAACCAGTGAAATGCACTGGTGGTTTGCTGGTGATCTCGTGTGATATTTGCACGTGTATCATGCGCCCAGGTGAAGTCCTTTTAGTAGATGAACAGGAATTGGCTGTGTTTAGCTTGGTGGGAGAAGCAATCCCACAGCAGCCAAGGGCTCTGTGCTCTGTTCTGCAGAGATGGCAGCAGCCGAGCCCTGCTGCTGGCACCTTTTAGCAGCAGGCTCTGCTCGGGGTTTGATGGTTAAATTAACACAACGGGATGCTTGAAAAATTTATGAACTAATAATCTCTGCGATATTTTTACCTCGACTTTCTGGCCAAAGCAGGGCTATTTATAGTAGGGCAGTGCCTTTTAATTAAGGAGGTATTTGCTGTGCTGTTACACTGGCGTACTGCGAAGGCCTTAAGAGGTTACGGGACGCGTTGATTGATCCAGGGCAGGGAAAGGGCTGTGAGACCAGCTGCGACTCCGCTGAGCTCTCGTGCGCCTCCGGCTCACCCGGCCCATCTCTCCTAGGTCCCCCAGCTCCGCCTCACGACGTGGCTGTGCGGGCGGGCTCCACGCCAGGGACCCTCCAGGTGTGCTGGAAGCCCCCGGCGCTGTCGGCCACGGGGACGTCGCACGGAGCCAGCGTCAGCGGCTACGGGGTGTACGCCAAAGGGCAGCGGGTGAGTCCTGGGCACTGCTGCTGCGGGGACGGGGGCACAGCCCTGCAGCCCGTCCCGCTGCCTCGCTGGAGCCCTTCTGGCCGGGGGGGCTGGAGGGATGAGGGGCGAGCGGCCCGGCGGGGCTCCCCGCTGCGTGCTGGCAGCAGTTCCCCCAGGATGATGGCGAGGGGAGGGCAGAGGGTGCTCACGGTGGCTGCTCTGTGCCTCAGGTGGCAGAGGTGACGTTCCCGGCGGCAGAGAGCGCGCCCGTGGAGCTGCTGAGGCTGCGCAGCCTGGACGCCAGGGAGGTGACGGTCCGGACGCTCTCTGCGCAAGGGGAATCGGTGGACTCTGCTGTCGCTGCCATTCCATCTGACCTCCTGGTGCCTCCAACCCCCCACCCCAGAACTGCTCCCAAATCTAAGCCATTAGCAAGTGCCGGAGCCCCAGAAACCAAAGAAGAACATTTAGGCCCACATTTAAAAAGGGATGAGTCGTGGGAGCAGACTCGTTCGGTGTCCCCTGTCCATGGACACATGCTGGAGCCACCCAATTTCCACGGCCCGCTCCAGGGGAGGAGGTCTCCATCCCCCAACAGAATCCTGCCCCAGCCCCAAGGCACTCCAGTCCCCAACACCGTTGCAAAAGCCATGGCAAGAGAAGCTGCACAAAGAGTGGCAGAGAGCAACAGGGTAAAGGTGAACTCCTTCCTAAGGCTTTTTTGGGCGGGTTTGTTCACTCTGACACTTGAGGTCAAAGAGTTCTCATCGTGTGCTTTAAGGAGAGGGTAATCACTCCTAAACTCTGAAAATCCATAGCTTGAGAAGCACTGTGCTGAAACTCTGGGCTTATGAAGCCCTCCTGTGTCATGGATCCACAGGCAGTTTTACATATTTGCCCTTCTCAGTGCTGCACTTTCATGTTTGCAGCTGCTTTTTATTCCAGCTCCTCCTGGAGCTGCCAGCAGTGTCACTGCCTAGGACACCCCTGGTTTGGGCACCACTGTGGCCCATGGCTGCTTCACTGGCTCAGATCTTTGCCAGTTAATTTAAATCCCACATTTGGGGCTCCAGGGCCAGTACAGCTGATGTGGATGCATCCTGACAATGTGCCGTGGGTTTTCCACACAAATATGCAATGTTTAAATACTCCCAGTGCCCTGGGAGTTACTTTCTCATCACAAGCTGCTCACAACTGTTACTCCTTGCAAGGTGAGGTGTCACTTATTTCTGAAATTTTCTTGGTCCTTCATCTGGCAGTTACCAGGTATGTCCAGTTTTTAGTCTCCCATTGTATCTCCAAAATAACTCCATTATTTTTGACAGTTCACACATGCCTTAACAGCCACAACTTATTGGCTATTCCTGTTTAGGGATGCATTTGATACAGGGGGTAAATTGAGCCAGTTTTTGAGTAATTCTGGATCAATAAGGCCTGATAAATACGTATGCATGCACCTGTGTATATCTTCCTTTTCTTTATAAATAAAGAAGACTGGGATGTAATGGAGGGAGAAAAGGCAATTGGTTTCTTTGGCCCTATGAGGTGAAAGTTGATATAAGAACCATATAGGGAAAGAGAACAGAAATACATTTTCTGGTTTGGAAAATTGCTGACATAACATGTGCTCTGAACCACGTTTGATTACATTAGTTTAAGTGATGCTTGAAATGTTTTATTCAGGAATCTGGACGGAAGTTTATAGATGAATTAATTCTAAATTAAATCAAATCCTGCCAGGGATATTTGTCATGTTTAGTGCCCTGTGGTAGGAGTTCTTCGCTCATGGTAAGTGCTGCAGGAGGAGCTGTGTGCCTGCCCTGGTGCAGCCTGTTGATGGGCACTGGGAGCCAGCAGGGATTCCTGAGGCCCAGGGGCTCCTCGGGGCAGGGCAGGAGCCCCCAGCCCCATTCTGGGACTGTTTCTGTACCAAGGTCAGAAATGCTGTTGCAGCTTGCTCATCCTCTGCCAAGGGGAAAGGAGTGTCTGCTGGCAGCCTCTGCCTGCAGGGAACTGGGAATTTTGGGAGGTGGTACGGGGAGGGGAGCTGGCAAACACAGAATCAGGTAATGGTGTCGGAGTGAGGGTAACGAAACAGGCAGAAACTTCTTGAGAAGCCCCTCGGTGGTTCCAGGCGGGGGTGGCAGGAGCAGGGTCCCTCACAGCCCTGCCTGCTGTGTGCTCGCAGATGGAGAGGAGGAGCGTGTTCAGCGACAGGAGCAGCGTGCCCTACTCCGACGAGGAGGAGGACGGCTACGACTCCCCCCGGGTCAAGCGCAGGGGAGCCTCGGTGGATGATTTCCTGAAAGAGTCAGAACTTGGCAAGCAGGTGAGCGGCCTGGCTGCGTTACTGCAGCAGCCCTTTGGCAGGAGAGAGGGGTTTAGGAAGGCCAGCCGTGCCCGGCTCACCCCTGGGGGCCGGGGCTGTGCTGGTGGCAGGGGTGCTGCAGCTCTGGGTGCTTGGCACAGGGCACCCCTGAGCGTCCTCCCCTCGCAGCCCCAGGCGCTGGAAACGGCGGACAGGAGGAGGGCCGAGAGTGTGGAATGTAGAAGGAATGGCCTGGCCTGTCTGGGTTCTGGGCGCTGTGTGTGGGAGGTGTCCCGGCTGTGGGGAAGGAAAGTGGGAATGATCCCAGGAAGGCGTCGCTGTGACCTCAAAACCCAAGACAGGCAGCAAACAAGGCATAGGACTGGCTCCCAGGAATGGAAAGCTGTTGCCAGAAGAATTTTGCCCAACTGCGCAGCTTTTAGTTTGATCCCGCTGAAAACAAATATTAAATAATTTACTGCATTGCTTTCAAGAGAGATGTAAATTCTAGAAAAGGGATGTTTTCTTATGTCTTGGAGTAGTTTAAAAAACTTCAAAGACCTGACCTCCCTGTGTCGGTGGGTCACAATGGTGGTAATATGCTGCAAGAATTAAATGCTGATCACTTTTAAATTACAATGTGGTGCAACAAACAGCTGGGAAGAACAGATGATATCTGAATTATTATCCTAAGGCTTTCACAATTTGGTCAGCAAGTCCACTGGTGCATGAAGGACCTCTTCAATAAAGGGAATTTAATCAAGACTAAAACTAGATTTGGTGCTGTGAATGGAGATACCCTTTCTTGTATCACCTGGGTTGACATATGATCATAAATGGGAAAAACAAAACTTCCACACGATGTCTCCACTAGAACAGAGCCCAGTTCTGGTGATGTAACTCCCTTGTGGGTGCCAGTGAGCCATCCCAGTCCAGGAAATGCTCAGGGCCAGCCAGGATCAGCAGCTGTGGTTCCAGTGTGCCATCCAGCCCTGGCAGAGCCCAGTATCAGCTGGTTCCAGTGTGCCATCCAGCCCTGGCAGAGCCCAGGATCAGCTGGTTCCAGTGTGCCATCCAGCCCTGGCAGAGCCCAGGATCAGCTGGTTCCAGTGTGCCATCCAGCCCTGGCAGAGCTCGCTGCGCACATCGGCAGCCCCGGCAGCAGTGAGCTCTCCCTGTCTCTCCCCCTTCCCTCTCCCCCCTCTCTCTCCCTGGCTCTCAGGCTCACTGCTGCCACGGGGATGAGTACCAGACGGAGAGCAGCCGGGGCTCGGACCTGTCGGACATCCTGGAGGAGGATGAGGAGGAGCTCTACTCGGAGATGCAGCTGGAGGAGGGCGGCCGGCGGCGCCTCAGCTCGCACGGCGCTCTCAAGGTGAGAGACCCGGGCCCCACCTGGGGCTGCCCCAGAGCCTTCTGCAGCCCCTCGGGGCTCTGCAGACCATTGCAACTCGCTCTGGCGCAGAGAACTACAACTGGGCTGCTTTAAATGCATTTATTACCTTGGTTTTTTTCATTATTTGATAGATAGACTTTTAACTAACCGATTTTCCTATATGTGATTGTTGCAGTTGCAATTTCTGTTCTGCATCTGGGGACCTTCCCCATGTCTCTGTGAAGATATACTGCATGTGCTACCCCGAAAATGAGTTGTTTCTGAGCACGGAGATTTGTAAAAACTTATAAAACAACTTCTGTTCTTCCTGTCTGAGTGATTTGTCCGTGTATCCAGTGCTAGTCCCAACCCTTCCACAGGCTTAAAGCAGTCCTGTAAGAAAGGGATTTGTTTCAGCTTTGTTTGATCAATGCTTTATCAGAACTCCTTGTGTTCTGAATATCAGGGAATCGCCAGAGAGAATAGGAATATTCCAGAAATACTGCTTTAATACCGGAATATTCATCATGAAAGACAACTTTGGTATAATAACTAAAGCATATGCAGAACTCTAAACACACCCAATACCGAATATATATATGCCATCTTTTATTTGCACTTGTAAATTTTATTTACTTCTTTATGTGTGTAGTAATTACACAAACTGTGTTTTCTTAGAAAGCACAAACCCATAGGTTAACCTTTTTTCAGTCGATTGTTATTTAACTAAAATCAGTACTATTTCCTCATGCATACAAGAACTCTGACCGTTCTTATGACTGCTTTCATGCGCTGTAAATTCAGTCCTTTTATTCTGGTACTGTCTGCAATGAGACAGGTACTTTCTCAGAAGAAGAATTTATCCGTGTTTCTATTACTGCACCAACATTAAGCCTGAAACCTAAATCCTTCTGCATGCTCCTTCTATCCCCTTCCCCTGGCAGAAATAATCCCCAGACTGTTCTTGTTCTTTATGCATCAGAAGGTGTATCTATTTGTATATATTTGTATTCTTGGATTTAAATCAGTATTACCAGTGTTGATATTGAGAAAGTTCCAGAATTGGTGTAGGAAATAATTTTTGACCTGCTAAGGTTACAGACTTCTCTCGATGTGGTAGTCTATCAAAACTGTGATAGTTCATGCTTACTGATCTTTTTTCCACTTCTGGGGCACTTTATCTCAAGTTTCACAGGTGTTACACATATTTTAAAAACAAAGGAAAATAGGTGAAACAGTCTAAAGTGACTTAGAAAGCTCCCTCTGCCTGAAAGGGGACAACGCCCTCAGCGCAGCTCAGTTTAGAGTGCCCAGGGAGAGGCTGCTGACATCTCCAAGAGGATCTGTGGATATTTATGGGCGCTGCTGAGCCCAGATCTGCCCCTGATCTGGGCATTAGGCACAAGGGGAGATGATCTCCGGGATGCAGAATCAATAAATCCTGGCACGACTCAGAGCCAAGACAAGCTGAAGGATTCTTTGTCAGACCAGCCTGTGCTTTGTGGAAATGGAGAGTTGCAAAATGGATCTGGCATGTCCAGAATGCTCATTTTACCCAGGCTGAGATAGTTTTTACCCGCTTCTGGCATAGAGACTTCTGCTCATGAGCTGATTTTCAACCACTGGTTTTATGAGGCAGGGGCAAGATCATGATGAGAGGTTTGATGGCAGTGCAGACCCAGTGGCATCAGAGAGCAGCCTGCATCCCAGGGAGCTTTCCCTGGAAGCCAGGCTTTGAAAATGGTGCAGGTTTTTTAGAAGCTGAGAAAGGAAACCAGAACTGCTCTACTGATGGCTGTGGAGTCGCTCTCCTCTGACAGGAGACTGAAGATGTTTGCTGGCTCTAAAGGAAGCTTTGGGAGATGCACAGCGAGAAAGCTTGCTAGGGCAGAGCTGTCGCTCTCAGATACGGGTTCTGGTTACAAAGAAAATCAGATGGCAGTTTGGCACGGGGCAAGAAAGGAGCTTTAATGCCATTCTCATTCCCCACGCTGGAACCCGTGTGTGGCTTTCATGACTCCGTTTCAGATGCACGAGTTTATTCTTGTTGTTTGTGCTGACCTCTCACGTTGTATCTGGCACCTAGCAACTTCTTAATCACGTCTTTATTTTTCAAACATCCTCATTCAAAGCATGACATCCTTTTCACTATATAAGCTGCATGCCTTACGTTTGCCATTGCTCTAAAACTAATTCTGTCTTTATTTTTCTTTTCTCCCTTTTCCCTCCCATTTTATTTTTGTCACACACTCTTTGTTCCCTGTCCGGTTTCTAACATTACATAATCTTAAGGAGTACAATAAGAATAAGAGCACTGAAGCCAGTTTTTTGGAACAGCCTGACTTTCCCCAGCAGATACACCACAGTAAAAGGCTTTTCAGTATTCCAGAAGTGGCTGAAGAGGACGGTGAATACTCTGAACTGCTGTACAAGCAGGGTTTAGGTATGCCCTATAAAAAGAACCCCAGAATAGCTAGAGACCCCCGAGCACGCAGGCCGTGCCCTGAGGAGCAGCAGCACAGCCCGCGGTACCCGGCCCGGCACAGGGCGCTGCCCGGCCTGGAGGAGCTGGCCCGGGACGAGCGCGGATCCAAATTCCGGCGGTCGCTGTCGCGGAGCCCCGACAGCGGGCTGGACTGCGGCAGCGAGGAGGAGGAGAGCCGGCTCGGGCTCCGGCAGCGCTGGGACAGCGAGGAGGAGGAGGGCCGGCACAGCTTCAGGCACACCTCGGGCAGCGAGGAAGAGGAGCAGCCCCGGCACAGGGCCCGGTGGGGCAGCGAGGAGGAGCAGCGGCCCTGGAGCAGAGCCAGATGGGGCAGTGAGGAGGAAGAGCAGCCCCGGCACAGCTTCAGGCACAGAACGGGCAGTGAGGAAGAGGAGCCCCGGCACAGCTTCAGGCACAGAACGGGCAGTGAGGAAGAGCAGCCCAGGCACAGCTTCAGGCACAGAACGGGCAGTGAGGAAGAGGAGCCC
>VWZN01016722.1:184053-198868 GCA_013396955.1 Regulus satrapa | reverse complement strand
AAAAAAAAGTAAAAATTTGTGGGATTGAAGAACATGATTTTATTTGAAGTCAACCCCTGCAACTCCATTGGAAAAACTCTCAGCCTTTAGTCTCTAACATGAGCGGGGGGAGAAAACTCTTCACTGCTTGCTAGCTCGGAGAGATCACCCCACTGTACCCAACCATTAGCATTAACAGAAATGGTCTTGAAACTCCTAGTTGAATCAGCCTTGATGTTCTGCCTTATTAATGCACAATGATTTGTACTGTCTAATAAATATGCAGCGTATACTTTGTATGTACTGTGTATTCAGCCGTCTCCATCCTCCCGCCCGTGTCCTCTCAGAGCAGTTCTGTTACCGGCCCCGTTCGTGTCCGATGAGCTCTGGGACTGTGAAGTGCTGTGCTGAATGCTTCCTTTTCAGTTCTTGCTGCCCCCTAAGCCCCAGCCTTGTGTTGGTTTGTCCTGCTCCCTCCCCTGGCAGTGTCCCAGCTCCACTCTGGGGGTTCCCCCCCGTCCCCAGCCCTGCAGTGCCCCGTTGTCCCGAGGAGGTGCAGCCTAGGGGGAAAGGCATTTCCACACTGCTGCTGCCCGCTGCAGGCTGAGGGAGCCCCGGGGCAAGGGCCAACTGTGCCACAGCCCCCAGCGAGGCCGGGCTCCGCTCCAGTCCCAACCGCAATATTGGCACGTCACGAAAGTCACTCCTACACACTGATGGCAGTCATTGGCTGTTACTATTTTGTAATTCTTGTCCATTTGTAAATTGTTTTTACTGTTTATACATACTTTTCAGACTGCCTTTCTTTTTGTAATTTATGGAAGGTTTATAAATGAATGATCAAAGCTTCCCCATTGTGTCTTCAGATAACAATGTAAATTACTGTACAATACTGTGTGCTAGATGATAACATTTAATTAAAGAAAATAACTGGCCTACATTTGTGGTAAAGTACCGTGTGGGTGTGTGCATGTGTACAATCGTTGTGTATTATATTTTATATAAATAAATTATTTGATATTTTGTAGAGTGCAGTACGTTTCATAAATCCACTGTGTCAGCTGCTGGCTTCTTGCGTCAGCCTTTTCTCAGAACTGCCCATGGCTGCAAAAGCTGACTGCAGAATAAAGGGAGGCTCCTCTCTCTGCACAGCTGCAGGAGCTTCCCAGAGGTAAAACCAGGGTGCAGTTACTCCAGCAATGGGCCCGTGTGTGCCCGAAACCCAGGGGTGAGCTACAGCAGACACAGGCCAGGCTCAAAGGGGCAAGGATTCCGGCAACAACTTTATTAAATCTCACAAAGAAAAGCAGCAAGGCTCACAATAAGGTGGTTAAGAAAACCAGCACTAATCTGAATTTCTCCACATGCAATAGCCTGCCTGTGCTACTGCAAAAAGCTGAACTCAACCTCCATCCCCACACCTGCTATGAGTCTCACAAACCGGCTGCAGAACAGTGAGCAATGGAAACCTCAGACATGAACGAACCAGGGCGGCTTCCAGCGCTTGGCAGGACGAGCCCAAACCAGCCCCCAGCTGTCAGTGCACCCAGATTCCCGGATGGAAGGGGCATTCCTCACTGCAGGAGCCTCAGGCTGGCGAGGCCCAGCACTGCAAACCCCTCGGTGACAGCTCCAGAAACCCTTCCCGAGGCTCTGCACGGCTGCACAGCCTTAAAACAAAGCCTGGGCACCTCCTTCCAAGGTACCAAACAGCTCAGGAGACAAATTTGGCCCTCATTTTAACAGCCAAGAAAAACAAGGAATCAACAATACTGAAGCACTTTGAAAATGAGAAGGGTAAAGTACTTGCTGGAAGAGTTTGGATGCTGGTATGGGTAACTCTCTATCACACAAGAAGTAATTCTGTGTAAGACTTCTCAAAATGTAAATAAGAACAACCAATAAACTTTTGGGAAGAATCACAGAAAAACGTTAGTAAGTAAGTACCAAAAAATCATAAAAATTTGTGTAGTTATTCTAGCAAGCAAACACCTGTTCAAAATGGAAATCAGCCATCTCAAGCTTTTCCCTGGTACAACGAAAATAAAATAATTTCCACAACTGCACCTATCCTGTGCACATCTCTCTTAGGAAAAACCAAAACCAAACCAAAAGCCCAGACAATTCTGCATTCCATAGAGAGAAACTACACTCTTCTGCTTGGCTGGGAACTCATCTTCAAAGGTAGTACAGTCTGTCTGAAAGCATCACGTGTGGTTCTCTGTGAATACTCTGACCAACAAGGAAAGCCAATTTATGGGCGTACTGGCAAGGAGCAGGTACTCTGATAATACCCTGCAGGAAGGGGAAAAAGGAAAAAAAAGGCAATTATTGTCAAGCCATTGAAATAAGCATGCAATCACTGTAACAAAGAGCCCTGGACCTCCGAAGTCTGCAGACTTGTAAAATCGGTGTTCCCCGTTGTGCACGCCGATTTGTGAAAATAACTTCACATACACCCAACACAACACAAGAAGAGATGCAGCAGGGCCCCGAGGTGCCAAGGGCGGTGCCCTCCTGGTACGCAGGCTGACACTCGCACAGGGCTGTGCCAGCTGCGTGCAACTGCTGCAGGGACAGGGCTGAAGCACAGACCAGAGGGCTCAGGGGAAACGAGCCACGCAGTTCCACCTCTGAAAGGAGCAGGCAGGGCTGCAGGTAAGGAACTAGCTCAGTTCTGCTTCTGGCACAGAACTTGGGAGCAATACTCCCAACAAACACATGTTTGCTAGGGAGAATAAAGACTGCTGTAATCTTCAGGGAGAGCAGGTAATTCTAAACCATCAGCCCTCAAACCGCTGCAGGGGCCAAGGCATCCTTGCAGGCTTTTCGGAGCTGCAGGGGCCAAGGCAGCCTTGCAGGCTTTCTGGAGCTGCAGGGGTGTTTCAAGGACAGCTTCCTGCAGGCTGCAGCTGCCCAGAGGCCCCGTCCCTGCAGCACACTCACCGACCAGTTGTAGTACATGTGGCAGAGT
This sequence comes from Regulus satrapa, assembly GCA_013396955.1. NCBI lineage: Eukaryota > Metazoa > Chordata > Aves > Passeriformes > Regulidae > Regulus > Regulus satrapa. The sequence continues at coordinate 195,915 of VWZN01016722.1, read as the reverse complement.
TTGTAGGTCAGGCGCTGCACGTGGTCTGGTTTCAGCTGGCTGGTGTCGTAAACTACATTGTAATGAGTGGGTGCAACGCAGCCGTTCTTCACCGTCTGGCTCACCACGAAGAAATCGTACCTGCAGGGAAAGGCAAACCCCTTAAGGCAGGCTCTTACAGGAAGGGCTGCTTGCCTGAAAGGCCGGGAGACCTGGAGGAACGTGAATAATCTCATTAGAGGGACCAGGGCACGAGCCCATGACAACTGGAACTATTTGTTCTGTCCCGTTTTCCTCCTGGAAACCACCCTGCACATGTCCTTAGCCTACACCGCTCCTTCCCTGCAGCCCCTGGGGCACAGAAGCGTGGGAAGTATTCTTACACTTGCCCCTGCAGTCCCTGCAGTGCTGGAAGGGTTTCCTTGATGCCAGGCTGCTGGCAAGAGCCGTGCGTTAGCTCGGCAGGAACTCACCACTCGGGTCTGGTCACCACCGTGTCCACAACAGTCCCGGGGGGCGGGTTCCTGAGTCCTCCACCAAGCTCTGCAAAGAACCTGGCACCCACTCGTTTCTTCACCACTATCACAGTGAGTCTTGGGCTAAAAGAGAGGAAGAGGGAAGAGACAACACTCTCCTGGAAAACTGCACTACGAGTATTTCAGCAGCAGATTCGCTGGAGCTGCAGGGCGTTCATTTCACATGTAATCTTTATTGAGTCTGATTAAGTAAGACATTGTTTACAACGTTACATTTTAGTTGAGGTACAACACTTATTATTTTTCACCAATCCAACTTTCCTTTAACTTCACTGAGAAGTAAAGAATGGACCAAAAAGGGATCTTGTAAATAAAGACTGGATTTCTATTCTTTAGCCCATTGTTTCCTACACAAAACACTGTGTCTTAACAGTATTTTTGGTAAAGCCATTAATAAAAGCCAAACAGAAGAACTGAGCATTTCAGCTGTTCTGCTACCTGCAGTGTAAAGAAATATTTTTATTTTTCAGAGCAGATTAAGTCACTGCAGTTGGTAAGTTTCACAGCAGAATGCTGAAAATGTGACTGGACAGGTTCCTTTGAGAAGTGGAAAGGGAGAATGGCCAGACACCAGTGAGGTGCCCAGGTACCAGTGAGGCTATGATCAACCAGCAGGACAAAAGGAAATTACCACATCCCTCAAAATGCCCTAAGAGTGGACGTGCACACACGTGTATGGCAATCATTTGGTGCACGTACTAAGGACTCTCATATTATTATGAGTCAAGAATCTGAAATAATTTAAACAATCATCAGAAAAAGAGTTATCTGAGCTCAGGTGAAAATCAGCTGGGATGGAAGACAACAGAGTCTTCATCCATAGCCTCATTTTGTCTCCCCGTGTTTATCTCTGGCAGTATAAAGAGCATTGGTAGAAACAGATTTACCTGTAGTCAGTACCAATACTCTTCAAGCAATCCAGAAATTGAGGCACTTCATAATTAACCAAAGTATTGAGTTGTCCATCTCCAACACCATCACGATACACAAAAATACGAGAGGGCAAACACTTGTTCCACTTGGACCAGTTCTTTAGAGCAGCTTAAAAAAAAAATAATAAAAGCCGTTAGTTGTAGTGACAATTCATTCCAAAATAAAAATGGATTTTTATTCCTAGAAAAGCAGTGGTAAGTCGGAAAGCTAAGGTGAAATGGGCCAGCACTGTGCTACACAAACATCCCAGCAGGAAGAGCTCTGGTTTGCCTGTGCACCCACACCAACAGAAAGGACCCCAGGACACACCTGCTCCACTGGCCCCTCACAGCTGGAGCTGCCCTCCTTGAAATCAGACTCCCTTGAAGCGTTCTTGCAAGTGCACTGCTAAGTAGCTTTTAAGTATTGCAAAGAAATGTGTGAATCAGTGAAAGAGTTGCACAAAATGCTGTTCATTTTCAGCAATATTTATCACAGAACCTTTCGTCCTCTCTTATCCAAGTGCAGGTTGGTAACGCCTCCCTCAGAGCAGCAGGGGAGGGGGCTTTTCAGGAAGCTGAATTATCACTTCTCAGATCTGGCCCCACAAGAGAAAAACTTCCCTTTCCTTCCCTTACCCTGCAAGCAGGCTTTGATTCCATCCACAAGTTCTTGCCCACGACCCTGAACAACGCAGCGGGAGAACCACCTGCGAAGAACAAAATGAGAGACCTTCAAAGCATTCCCTGGCTTGTGGCAATTTGTAAATTTTTAAAGATTATTTTTAAAATGCCTGTGACCACTTAGTCTTTATGGGTGCTGTGGGTCAGTGCAGCCGGGGAAGAGTTGGGGCTCTTTAAGAATATTCCCCCTGTGCTGAAAGTGTCGTAGCATGACTTGAAATTCCTCTCAACCCGAGAAAAGCCTTTCACACAAGTCAACTCAAAAGGGGGAAGAACCTGTCGCCCTGATGCCCTCCATACATCCCAGCCCTGTTTCCACCACTTGACCCTTCTCTCAAGCAATGTGGGAAACGGACAAGGCCACTCCTTCAAGGGATGCAGTGGAAAAAATTCACAATGTATTTCTCACTAGCCATTACAGCAAACCAATTTTGAATTTTCCTGATGGAGCACCATACTGAAGCCGCCCTTCAGTCAAAGGAAAGGTTGTTTTTGTTTCCCGTTGAGGGTTTTTTGCCTCTGGCTCTCTGATCTTACCGTGTGGCTGTTTGGTTCTGGCTGGCCACAAAGCCGGCGATGGAGTGCTTCCCTGCCACGGTGTCGTGGTAACAATCAATGCCCACAATCATCACCTGCTTCAGCTGCAAAGCAACACACACAGCACGGGCGCCGTGCAGCTCCTCGCTGAACAGAGCCTGCTGAGGAGGAGCTGCCCTGCCCTCAGCACTTGGCAGAAAATACTCACCGGGATCTCAACGCTCCACAGCTCTCCGCCCATTTTACAGTTCATTTGCAAGGCAATTTTTGTTGCTACCGTCATGATAGTCTGCGGTTTACTCAAAGTGCGAGCCAGCACACACTGGCTGGGGATGGGACACTCTGTGCACAAGTATTTCTTGATGGCATCGTATTTATCCTTCCGGGAGCTAGACAGAATACAAACTACCTTTGAAGAAAAAAGAATCTGTGTAAGAAGCTGCATTCTCAGGAGTTATACAGCACTTACAGAGCTCTTTAAGAAAAGCTTATTATGCTCACGAGAAATATCCAAATGTTCAGTGAAAGAAAGAAGTGCAAAGTGTCAGTGCCTGTAGTTCAGAAGCAAAGGCTCTTATCCAGGATAGCCAGGGTCAGCGTTAGGTTTGCACAGGAGGATGAGGAGGTGTGCAGTGCACTCTCACAGCCCTGAGCTGCATTTCTGAGAGCAAATCCCACTAAACACCAATTACAGAGATAAACAGGATTTGAAATTATGGATTCAAATACATACTATGTTTGTGTCAGGGGTAACCCTTTGCTGTAAAACCCTTAAATAAGTTTCTGTTCTGTCATCTACTTCAATCCTGAAAAGAAAGACAGAAAATACTTACAGAACAAAAGCAACTAACAGCTATTGAAACTTCAGCAAAAGGATAAAAGCTCACTACACATCAGTGGTGTATGGAATGGCATATGTACAGCTATTAACAAAAGTACAACTTTCACACATCTGAAGATTAAAAGGAATCGCCTCCAAACTTAGGCTTCCAAACACAATGAAATTCAAAATTAAAGGCAAGTACAGGTACTCAAAGGAAGATATTGGCAAGGAAAACAGAATCAGAAGACATCCTAAGTCAGCAGAAAATACTCCTTAGAGAAAGGTTTGCTCAACGACTGTCTGTCTAACACTTCTTAGTTTTGGCATGCGAAAAGCTCTCGGAAATAAAAGCACGAGTAAGAAAAGTCAGTCACGAGAGCAAATGGAACCATCTGCACACCGAGAGCAACTCTGCTTTATCAGAAAGCTGCTGGGCGTGGGCGTGCGTGCGACACGCCGCACCCTCTCCTCCCTGCACAGCCCAGCGGGGTTTCCCCGCAGCCCGCTGAGGGCACTCACATGTTGGGCTTGTTCATGCGGATGCCCATGGACGGGGAGACCTTGAAGAGGCTCTGCAGCAGCGTGTTGGCCACGTCGTAGTTGCGGCGGGTGTAGATGAGCAGCCAGCTGTCCACGGGCACGGCGCGGATCAGCGGCACGCCGCGCGTCTCCTTGGTCCAGTCGGCAAACTGCGGGTTGTAGTCGAACTGCGCAGCGAGAGCTCGTGTGGGACAGGCTGCCCTGCTGCAGCGCAGCCCCGCGGGGAGCCCTGCCCACACCCAGCACACTGCTCTGGCTCCTGGGCTGAAACCAGCCGGGGCTTCCCACGGGAAAGCCTCGGTAGGTTTTCAATGGGTGGGAGCTCGTGAGAAACATCTCTAGCGTCCGAGTCCGTGCAGCTGCAAGGACAGCACTGCTGCACTCCGTGCCTGCAAGGCTTTCTACCCACAGCCCGGGAACACTTTAGGAAATTTGCAACTCTCCTGCTCGGACAAAGGCTGGTGCGCAACATTTTCACTCTTCATCCCTCACTTATAAACTAAAAAGTACTATTCCTTAAGAACTTGTTTTGTCAGTGAGACACCCAGAAGATTGCAAAAGTTGACTTATTATTTACCATGGCTCCTGACTGAAAGATCTTTTCTCCTTGAACAACTCTTCCTGTAAAGGACACTGATTTATAATCAAAGCTTAAACCCCAGTTCCGGAGTTCCTTCTGAACATTGTCATCTCTGTTAAAAAACAAGATTTGAATTAAAAACGTAAGAAATGTGTTCTTGCTAACTTTTTAAAAGCTAGTAAGATCTCAGAAGTCTTGTTGCCAGAAGTTGGTTATACAGAGGTTTCACGAGACAGAAATAGAGGAGGTGAAGGAGCCCTACTTTTGGATGTAGTGCAGCAGCCTCCCCAGCTCGCGCTGCCTCTGCTCAGGTGGCAGCCGTGTGTGGATGGCCAAGTCTTTCATCATGTTGAAATCGCTGCGCATCTTGTCAGTCAGTCCTGCCAACAGCAAAGCCCTTTCTCAGTCAAAGTTCAGACTAGGTGTCCCAGAACTGCCCTGGTTGGGGTTCATAGAGCGGCATGGACTCCATGAATCAATCATAAGTGATGATTTATTAAGGTCTATTGGCGAGAGCAGAGAGAGCACACAAGCAGTGTCAGCCTGCCCAGAACATCCCGAGCACACTGGTCAAACAAACCACGTGCTGTGCACAGACTGGCTAACAAAGGAACACTTCCAGGAGCATCACCCCCTCTGGAAACATCAGCAGAGTTTTCTCCTGTTGTTCTCAAAGCAATCTCGGGGCCAAACCTTGGCCCAGGGTGTCACAGCTACAGCTAAGGACTGTGTAAATTAAGCTTGCAGCTTGTGCAGATTAGTGATGCGTGTCCTGCAGACACAGAAGTGCTGGCAGTGGTAGCCAAAGCTTTCACCTGCGTCCTGTATGTACATCCCCACTGGCATAGAAAAAAAACCCTGGATTTGTGCACTTGAGAGGAAACCACACAAGGCACCGCAGCTCTTCAGTTCCCTTTTCAAATCAAATCAAAACAAAACAGTGCTGAGATGGACAGATACTGCTAGTGCAAAGTGAGTATCCTGGAGCAAAACGTGTTTATGTATCTTACAAAATTATCATCAATTTCTGGTAAATTGCTCTCTTTCTACAGAAGTTCTATCACCAAAACTCTCTGCAAGTTATCAGAGTGCTGATGTTGAACACCACACCTAAACATTATGCAACAACAAACCCCCTCAGCTTTCCAGTCCCATTTAATTATCCAATCTTTTAGCTACAAAATGTGTTCCTAAACTCACATTTATACAAACAAAACAGTTCTCCTGAACTCTGCAGAAAGTCAGAATACCTCTTTCAGTAGGCGCTGAGAGATGCTTTGATATGGAAAAATACCAGAGTACCTGTTAGGGAGCACAGCTCTGGAATCAGAGCCACAGATCCTTGTATGTTCCCTCTCCTCCTCTTCATCTGACTGATCAGGACAGGCTGCATCCAATCACTAATTTCTATGTTGTATTGCTGTGTCAGAAACACACACTGCATGTTAATTCACTCAACACAAACATCAGTATTTCTGAATAATAATGCTCACTCTAGAAAACGAGTATTGTTCTTAAAACAAACAAAACCAAAAGCAACTAGTAACCTTTTCCACGTCTCAGAACTGGTTTGTCAGAAGAGGCCAAGCAGGGAAGGACCATTCTCTCAACTGGTGCTGTCAGGCTACTGATGTGTAAGAGGCTACAGAAACAAAGGGCCTTGCTGGAGGCATTATCATCTGGGTATGGAACTCAGTATTGGGATGCTCCTTCCATTTCAGCAACGGACAAAATTCCTGCCCTACAGAGCCATTTAACTGAAGATATCACAAGAACCAAACAAGACTGCCAAGGGAAGTTTCTGAAATTTCCCATAACCTTAAGTTCCATCCTGTTTCAGTTGAAACTGGAATGCACACAGACCTGACAATTCCAGTGGGAGCCCTCAGTGGCCAAGCTCTGACAGACACTCAATTCCAGAGGCACTTGGCTCTCCCACCTCAGTTCTGCATGCTGTGACAGTGCAAGGGTGCTCCTCCCACTTCACCTGTCCCTGCTTCCACCTTCCCAATGCTTCCTTCTGCAGTTCTCCAAGAGCTCCTTGCTCATCCGTGCAGCCCTCCTGGCCTTTCTGCCTGACCAGCTGCTCGCTGGGGTGGACTGCTCCCACCAGACCATGCTGTGCAGGTTAATTACTGATCTCAGATTACACCGTGTCCTTTCAACAAACTTCTGGCAAACACACTATGAATTACAAACCCATGCATCCTAAGGAAACCTCTAACGATGACTGAGCATTCTAAGTTAAAGCACAAAACACACAGTGAAGTTTTCATACCTTTTTGTAGTACTCCACAAAGCTCATCTCAGAACCATCTGATTTTCTAAAGGTACCCTTTGGATTATTATCCCAGTCGATATCATCAATTCTGTACGTTCTGTTATTGTACCTACATAAACATTTAATCACTTTTGGTTTCAATCTTAACTCAAATAGAAAAGAAATACAACTGTGGAACGTTAATCTCAATACTCATGAAAGTTGGAAGTTTTGCTCCTTTCAGAAGCAATAACTTCAAGTTTTCAATTGTAATAGACTCTCAATTCTACCAAAAGCTGAACTGTAACAAAAGCAGAAGAAAACCAGTGTGTACTTCCTGCTTTTGCAAAAGCTGTCACCTTGGTCAGTTTGCTGGCTGGACAGTGAAAGCATTTTCAGGCTTTCTGATGCTCTGTTGCATGCCTCAGGACATGCAGCACAGAGACCTCTCCCAGACAACAAGAGCCCAACAACACTTACTTTGTGAGAACAATTAAGCCAATCAGCTCTTTAGCGCAGGCGTCTCTAAACCTTTCCTCTCCCACCTGGGAGTGAAGGCTGTGCATGGTATCCAGCACCGTCTCCCCACGGAGAATCTTATGGCTCACGTCCACGCACAGCATGATGTTCTCCTCGTACTGCAGGATGGAGCTGGTGAAGCCCAGCCACACCATCAGCCTGGCAGAACGGAACACACAAAATCCTACTGTGCTCTGACAGCACCTTTATTCTCACCCCTTATTCCTGCCCACTTTCACAGACATCAGAGGGAAGTGATGGCACAAAGAAACCATTATCCAAATAGAAACAAGCTCTTGAAGGGTGACAAAATCAGAAATATTTTACAGGCAGCTATCTTTAGTCAGCTAAGAAATCCATTTCCCGTTATTCAGTATCTTGCAAAGTGTGCAGGTGCTCTGGACCCTTCCAAGGAAGCAGAGCAGCAGTTTATCCAGCAGGACAGCAGCCAGGTCCTTGCAGCAGCCGGGCTGTGCAGGTTAGATCCATGGCAGGGGTGCAGCACAGGCACAGGATGCCCCCAGGCACACTCGAGCCTCCCAGCTGGCACAGCAGGCCCGGCCAGCCAGGAGCAGCAGGCAGGGAGCGACCCTGACAGCCAGAACCCTGGCACCCCTCCAGAGACAAGGGCTTCCCCTCACCTGTGATTTGGGATGCTGACTGGATCACTGGGGTTGTAATAATTACGTCCAATCTGCTGCAAATTCAGCATCTTCAAAAGCCTAAAAATTGAAAAATGGATGTCGTTTAGCATTGCTACTATTATTATCACCATCACATCGTGCATGGTCCAATCCCTACGCAGAACTGTTCATCATGAGCTTCTCATTAAACTCAGTCTGTAAAGGTCACGGACACTTATGGACACGAGTCAGGTGAGAAGTTCATGTCCAAGCCCAGCCCTCACCAACACTGAAGGCTGCAGTCCAAACAGGCCCTGTCTCAGGTGAACCAGAGCAAAGACCATGGCCACAGAGAAGGAAATTGCCACTTCAGTGGTTTTTGCTTCCAAAGGCAAATCCACACACCAAGGAGGGCAGGGTGTTGTAACTGCCTACAACAGCATGAACTCCTCTCACACCGACATGGCCCAGAAATATAAACAAGTGCACATTACAGTATCGCCAGATGTGGTTGGCCCCACAGTAACAGCAGCCAAAAAGCTTAAAAATTTACATCTACAATATTTATTTGTTGTAGCCTATTCCTTGGAATGGAAAAACTTAAGTTAGATATTTTTGGAATGACTTCTTATAAAGATGTAACTTGTACAGCAAACCTTCTAAAAATGATGTTGTAAAACTGCAGACAAGTAGGTGAAGTAGGTGGCAACTCATTAGTGAGTGTGACTGTTATCCTCACATCCTCCCCATTTCGAGTCCTACTGACCAGTTCAGTAACCTGAGGAAGTGAAATGAGGTTAACAAAACCAGAGCAAACAGGGCTGTCTCTGCATCCTAATCCAGTAGGATCAGTAGTATCACACTGGACTAAGCCAATTTTATTCTAAGCAGTAATTCATAAATAACTGCAGCGTGGATTCCTTCTTCCACTAAGACTGTAAACTACAACCTGAAATGTGAAAACCGGAATCTCTGCTCGTCTGGGTGAAGACAACTCGTGGGGCAGAATGGGGCTATCCCCAGAGCGGCTGAACTCCAGTGATCATCACTTACCCATCACCACGACAGCAAAGACTCAGCTCGAGGAAATTAACATAACATACTGCCAACTAATATATAATTACTGACTCAGGTACTGGGAAGCAAAAAGACAAAGATTAGCACACACAGGGAAAACATCTTCCCCCTCTCCCTTCTGCAAACTCGGCTTCACTCTGGAGCCCTCCGGCCCCTCTGTGAACAGCACGGGCTGCGCTCAGCCCCTGCAGTGAAGCAAGGAGTGGCACAAGGCACAGAGGGCGGCGATTACCACCCCTACAGAGCTGTTTTCCCTCTGCTGCTCTTTTCTTCTCAGATTTTTCTTTGCTCTGCAGTTTCTCCCTTGCTTTTAAAATACACAGAGGTGCCAACAACTTTGCAGCTGGGCTCAGCTTTGGCCTGTGATGGGTCCGTTCTGCAGCAGCTGGCAGTGCCTGGGTACGACACAGGGCTGACCCTGACCTGCTCCCATAGCAGCCACTCTGACCCCTCCAAAACCAAAACCTTCTACACACACACACCTTTCAGTTATGTGGGGTGCTAAAATACAGAAGGTACGAAAAGATGTAAGTGTAAAGGAAAGGAGAAGTACTCCCTGTACTATCACTTCTGTCAGGAGGATGATCCTAGCCTGTAGAAATTAAGCACCAGAACCAGAAGTTTATCACCAACTTTCTCTACACAAACAAATGAGCTTATAGCGATACATTCGATCCAAGCAAACACTGCCTGCGGGCAGTCAATTCCCCACCCCACCCCAGCTAGTGAGCAACAAGAACACAGCGCGAGCGGCGCTAGGAACGGGAGGGTGCCGTACCTTGCTGTCCAGTTTCTTGGGCAGGAAGAGGATGGAGCCGTCGAAGGCGTGTGTCCTGCCGATGGTGTCCTGGTGCTGGAAGAGCAGGGCGGAGCGCAGGCGCCGCGCCTCCATGTCGGGGCTGTAGCCCACGTGGTACTGGTAGAGCGCCCACTGCGGGCGCGACGTCAGCCGGAAGTGGTTGGTGCTCAGCTTGATGCTCCTTCCCGAGAAGCCTGAGACACGCGGAGAGCGGGCACGGCCCGTCAGCACCGGCAGCCCCACAGAGCTCACGGCCGCTCGTGCTCTGCGCCTGCTGCGCTCTGAAAACCGTCAGCTGCCACCCAGCAGCAACAACCCGCCCTGCTCCTCCTTGGGTACCGCCAACAACCCCTTACCTGTCTCTAACGCACTCTAAAGAGTTTTTACTTGGCTCCTTAGGGGGAAATAATGGCAAAAATTAAGGAAACTACCTCAGATGCCTGGGATGTAATTGAAACTCACCAGTTTTGGACTCCTGAACGTGCACCATGGCTTGGCGAGTATTGACCCCGAGGTCATGGAAATCTCTGCGACGTCCACCCCGATCTCTTAAAGTCAAATCCTGGAGCCCCGAGGAAACCTGTAATCCTATTGCTCAAAATTCAAGGGAGAATCACAGTCAGGTAATAAATAGCGTATATACCGTCATATATTGACCAAAACAAATATATAACGCAATGAAATCTTGAAAGACATTAAGACAAATTTAAGAGCAATCAAAAAATGTTACGTTTCAGGTTTTGCTATGCAGCAAACATCCTTCAAATCTTAGTAACAAATGAAAAGAAAAAAAGAGAAACACGGTCTGAAGGATGTCTTAACTGCATTCCCCTCAAAACACGTGCTCTTGCGGACACTGAATTCCCCAGCCCCTCTGACCTTCTGGCCTTCTCTCCTGCAGGATGCTCTCACAGCTGCCCAGGCGCCCGTGGCCCCCGGGCTCCTCCAACTGCCGTGCAGGAACATGGAGCTGCTGGGGGTGCTGGAGCTGCTGGGGGTGCTGGAGCTGCTGGGGGTGCTGGAGCTGCTGGGGGTGCTGGAGCTGCTGGGGGTGCTGGAGCTGCCGGCCCCGCAGCTGCCCGGGCAGGCCCTGCTGAACCTGCCACAGGTGGGAGCAAACAGCTTCAACAGAGCACTCGCAAAGGAGCGAGCAGTCAGACGCTCCAGTGTGAGAGTTACGTACATCTAAATCCTTCTTCTTCCCACACTAAATAGCAGAGCTTTTATTCTACACTTGAAACTCAAAATTACTGGAGTGTGGGAACTTTTAAGGTTATTTTTTCATTTAGCTAACAGCTAATGTAAATCTCTTCTTTCCGAGCTCTAAAATTTATGGACTTCTCACGTTCTGTGGTACCTCTGATACCTCAAGTAACTGACCAGTTATTCTGCAAAAAGATCTTTTGTAATTAAGTAACATTAAAAAGTGTCATGGCTGGAAGAACGGCACAAGCAATGCCACAATTCAGAGTTTAATGTTACCAGAAACTTAATAAAACGTCCTTAATAAAACAGAGCTATATGAACGGTACACCCATCAGAATATCTGCATACACACACACACACAACATGTAATGCATCTGCAGGGTATTAAAACAGCGAGTAGGTTAGGTATGACACGGCAAATCCTGCACTCGCCAAGGAGAAAAACCAACTTACAGGAGCATCTCCTACAGCAGGAAGGGCGGGTGCCTGTCTGGGTGGCCTTCCTCTGGCTCTGGCTCTTCCTGTCATCTTCTAGAACGAGCAACCTACAGCATTAGCGTTCTGTCTTCCCCTTCCCACCCCTATCGCAGTGAACATCGGGAGCTTTGACTTCAAGGGGCTCGGTGCCACACAGCCATGCGTGCAGAGAGAGCCACAGGGGAGGCGGGGAGCCCTGGCAGAGCTGCGGCGGGGCTGGATCTGCGGCCTCAGCCAGTCCGGGGCCTTCCCCTGCTCCCTCAGCGGAGACTCGCTCGGGCGGGTTGTGCTCGGGCGGGTTGTGCCTTACA